>OZ005736.1:280602450-281202450 GCA_963930755.1 Eudasyphora cyanicolor
AAATTATTCTAAATTTCGACACCTTTTCCAGGATTACTTTGTGCTGCCGAACACTATGATCTGCCCGAATTACTGCAAGCCTGCTTTCATCACTGTAAACAATTCCTACGCATCGAAGTCGTGTGTCCCATGCTGATATCCTTGGAGAACTACTATTGGCGTTACACTTCCGCTTCCGAGCTGGTCAATATGATTTTGTCGTTCGTCGAGAATAAGGCCCACGGCTTATTCAAGTGTCCCGAGTTCCTCAATCTCTCCGAGTCCATGGTTCAAATGATCATGTGTCGTGAGCTGCAGTGTCCGGAGATACGCAAATTTGAAGCCATGTTGGCCTGGGCCAAGTACAAGGTGTCGAAAATGAAGATTCACCCCACCAAGGATACCCAATTCGAATTCGAGTGTATTATGGAACGTTTGACGCGCGACCTGAACCTATGTCGCATTTCACCCAGCGAACTTCTGTCCATTGTGTTGCCCTCCAAGGCTTTGAAGAATGAGCGGATTATGGAGACGCTTATGATGCAGGTGAACTTGGGCACGTATCGCATGCAGGAATTGGATGAGTATCGCCAACAGTTGCGCAGTCAGGAGTCCGCTGAAGCTGAGGTCCATCATCGGGGTGGATGAGATAGTAAGAATGTTAGTTTCGATATTGATCGTGGTGGTGGCAGTGGCGCCAGTGGTGGGGATGTTTCAAACGCTTACGATTCCACGGCCGACGATGAGGTGGAATTCTATAATGATATTGATGCAACTCCCACCACCAGCCGGGTGGCAGCCCAAATGCAGGCGGCCAAAGAGGCGCGACGGCGGCGATGGGCCGGCGATGGTTCGTCGGCGGGCAGTAGCGATTGTGGGAAAAAGTTTTAAAAGCGACAAAGTAGAGAAGCGTTTTAAAAAAAATTAAAAGTGGGATAAATTTTACAAATCTTCAAGCTATACTTTCTCTTTAAATAAGAGCATAATTCTTTTTCGTTAGTGCTTTTCTCTGCCTCTCTTCTAATAAAGGTTTCTAAAAAGCTTTTGGTCATGAGGGCGTATAAGTAATATTATTTCCTTTGGCTCTGAATATATTAAAATTAATTATATGCACCTTATTCATATATATATATATCAAATGTAAAAAAAGTGGCATATATTTCAGCAGTCTTCAAAATAACTTTTCTCGTAAAATAGGATCATCATTCTTGTATCAATAGCGCTTTTCTCTCTCTCCCTCTCTTTGTAAATATAGCTGCGAAAGTTTTCGTAAAGAGTTTCTAGCTCTTTTGTGTCTTCAAAATTTGTCTCTAAATCATATTTTTAGTTTTGTTCATTAGAACGTATAATTGTTATTAATTGGCTGCGGTCTATGAAGCGTATAATTGTTATTAATTAACTGTGATCTATGGTGCGTATACTTTTTATTAAGTGATTATTGTCTATGGTGCGTATAATAAATGTAAATGCATTTTTTTTGTCCTATATATACTAAATGATATTTTTTTAGTATAGAAAAAGGCAAACGATATTGC
Source organism: Eudasyphora cyanicolor (assembly GCA_963930755.1). Classification (NCBI taxonomy): domain Eukaryota; kingdom Metazoa; phylum Arthropoda; class Insecta; order Diptera; family Muscidae; genus Eudasyphora; species Eudasyphora cyanicolor. The sequence continues at coordinate 280,603,965 of OZ005736.1, forward strand.
CGTGTTCCCTAGAAAATAAATTATTCCGCAAATATCAATCTCTGTCTCCTTTTAATATTCATAATTCAGTCTGAACTTGAAGAAAACTCTTCCTGTCATATAAAAGCTTTTTCAATTCCTCAACTTCTTCTTGTCCCCTTCTCCTCTTTCTCTGTGAATTTTTATTTCTCTCTTGAAATGTTTATTTCTCTCTACACAAATCTTTAAAATCTTGACAAAACAAATAAAAATAAATTACCACCGCGCAAAAAAATACAAAAAAAATATGACCACTGTCAACATTGTTACTAACAAATTTTAAACTGTCACATCCACCCCACCTTTCTCTCAAAAATAAACAACTATTTGACAGAACTAAAAAAACTCTCCTTTGATCTTGAAATATCTGTGCATTAGACAACAATGTTTTTTTTCGATGGCTAAAGAGTTTCAAGGATCTACTCGTTCATTCGAAACATTTTTGATTAAAGCTCTGTTCACACAACCAAAGCCACTAAAATGTTACGCTTACTGGAAATATTAAAGACTAAAACTTAAACAAGAAAACAAAAAAAAACAAAACCAATTGTATGTATAAAAAAACGTATTTAAAAAATTCATATTGTACAAAAAACACACAGTTTTGAAAAAAAAGCTTTTTCTTTGAGTTACAAATCCACAGGCGAAAAAAGCTTTTTCTAACTTCAAAACAAAATGAAAAATATAATTATACTAATAAAAAGTTTTATTCGGAAATTAACAACAATATCTAGATAAACTAGTAAAAAAAATATAGGAGCTTTTAGGCTTTAAAGCTGTTACGATATCAGTTTTCTCTCTATAAAACAGGATCTTCAGTTATGCTAATAAGAAGTAGGAAAATTAACAACAACATATACAGAAACTTGTAAACAAATGTAAAAAGCTTTTAAACTATAGAGCTTTTATGATTTAATTTTTGGTTTTCAAATTAAAATTTTTCCAAGGTAATACCAACATTTACTCTAAAAAACTTCATCATCATCTTTTCACCGAATTCTAAGAAAGAAATGCTCCATAAAAGCTTCAAAGCTCTAGATTTACACAACTTCTTTCCTCTCTCTACGATTCTGAAACTGTACTTATAATTCTCTTTCCTAAACAATTATAGATACTATTGAAAATCAAAGAACTGTCAATATTAGAAAAATTTTTCCGAAAAAAGCTCCTTTGATGTCAGCTAAAAAGCTCAAACTCTTATAAAATATTTCATAAGGCAGTAAAGAACTTTTGTCCATTAAAATTTTCCAATATCTTAAAGTGATTTTTAAAATGTATGTGCGAAAGCTTTTCTTTTTAAAGTAAAAGCTATAGTACATATTTTATTATTATTATTTTAGTTATTTTAAGCAAACAGTTATATAAAAGCATTAAAGCTATATATTTACAAACCATTTATAATTGATTTTTATTCTAAAAAATTATTGACATCAAATATCAAAGAATATGTAAATTAGAAAAAGCTCATTTGATGTTCAAGCATAAAAGCTCAACTTCTTTTGGACTATCATAAGGCAGTAAAGGGGCTTTTGTCCATTAAAATTTTTTCCAAAGCTCAAAGTGCATTTTTTTATTTCTTTGCTTTTGAGCAGCAGAGAAAGCTATATTGCGAAAGGTTTTTTAATTTTAAGTAAAATCTATAGTATTTTAGATAAACAGCCAGATTTTGGGGTTAAAAACTTCACAATAAACTTCTCATAGAATACCGAGAAAGAAAAGCTCTATAAAGCTGCAGTGCGAAAGCTTTTTATTTAAAGTAAAATCTCTGGTATTTTAGATTACAGCAAAATATTGAAGTAAACAATTATCATGAACTTCTCACCGAATACTGAGAATGAGAAACTCTATAAAAGCTTCAAAGCTCTATATTTATAATAATTTATTCTTGCTATATATTTCTTGAAATAATAATAGTTTTTTTTTCATTTCAAAAAATGTTCATTTTATTTGAAGTCAAAGTCTTTTTGTATGCGAAAACTTTCGGTAAAAAGCTTCCCCTAAAAGCTCAAACTCTTATGAAATATTTCACAAGGCAATCAAGTCATTTTTTCCATTAAAAGTTTCCCATAGCTTAAAGCGTGTTTTAAAATATCTTTGCTTTTGAGCAGCCGAGAAAGCTCTAGTGCAAAAACTTTTTAATTTAAAGCAAAAACTTTTGTATTTTATATACATATGTAAGAACAAGTTTTGGTCTAAAAATATTCACCACACTATTCTCAGCGAATGCTGAGAAAGAAAAGCTCTATAAATTAGAGAAAGCTGTAATGTGAAAGCTTTTTATTTAAAGGAAAAGATCTGGTATTTTGGATAACAGCTATATTTTTGTGTAAAAAACTTCATCATAAACATTTGACCTGTAACCAGGAAGGAAAAGTTATATAAAAGCTTTAAAGCTTTATTTACCACCCTATTATCTTGCTGTATGTTTTTGTATTTATTAGTATTTTTCATTCTAAAAAATATTCGTATTATTGGCAATCAAGGAATTTATATTCAGAAAAATGTTCTGCTCATATTTGTGATCTATTCATAAGCTCATATTTATGATCTATTCAATAAGACAGTAAAAATGAAGAGCTTTAATTTTCCTCATTTCATATTTATGATGTAAAAGCTATCTCTTACATAGTGTTACTATGACATGAGCTTTCTAACAAAATTAAGTGTCATTCATTATTTTCAAAAGTTAAAGTTTTTGGCTTCAATTATTTCTGAAGAAGAAATTGAAAGAGATTTTTTTTGAAAAATTCCCAAAAGCTGTTTCAAGTACTTGGTTTAAATTATTTTCCTATTAAAAAATCAAAGATCTTATTTTCTGAGAAAATACCAAAAAGCTTTTCTTTAATATAATGACTTAAAAGCTTTCGTTTCCAGAAATGTTATGTAATTATTTTTAAGGTATGGAGCTTTAAGTTACTTTATTCTCCTACACAGCATAGATCTATTTTATGATAGCTTTTTAAGCATTTTTCCTCCTTATTCTCAACGTTCCAATTCTTGGGCTTTAATAAAAATATCCTAGAATTTGTATTTATCTTTGGATTTTCTTCTACTGTCTTATCAAAGAAATTCTCAAAAACCTTATATTATGTTACTCTATTTCACAAAAGCTTTTAAAACACATTTTTTGCCATTCTTCTCAAAGTTCAAATTGGTTTTAATTACTTTCAAATAAAAATTGTATACATATTTTTAAATAATGCCTTCCGAGCTTTCGTTTGAAAATGTATGACTTCAAAGCTTTCACTTATTTGTGTTGCTCTACTTTAAAAGAGCTTTAAACTACACTTATCTTCAAAAAATAAACAGATTTACTTTGATTTTTTTGATAATAGTTTTGTAACTGAATTTTTTCTCCTAATACACAAAGTTCCAAATGTTGGGCTTTAATAAAAAAAATTTTCTTTATCCCATTATCCTGATTCCTGTGGATTATTCAAAGAAAAGCTTAAATATTATTGTAAAAAAAAACCTGTATTAAACATTGTTTAATATAAACTGAACCGATTACCAGCTGCATTTGTAAACAAACAAAAAATAGAATTTGTAAAAATCTAATAAAATTAAAAAAAAATCCAAAAGCTTTTAAATGTTGAAAATTTCAAATATTGTATAAAATCCCAGTTTAGTTAAATACTATTACTAATATTATAAATGTTAAATAGATTTTAAAGAAAGGAAATTTATAAAAGAAAACAAAACAAATTGAAGAAAGAATCTCAAAAAACAACACAAATGATTTAGTTAAACAAATTTATGGAAATGTAAAAAATTGCAAAATATATATTTAAAAAAATAAACTTGAATTTAATTATATAATAAAAAAACAAAAAACCTAAAACTATATATATAGATATTTATATACAAAACTGAAAATCCCCTGACAAAAAAGAACTACTTATATATATACATACATAAAAACATACTATACACTCAAGAAAGAAAAAACTAAACCAAATTGTTTAATTAATGAAAAAATGTTTAAAAAATTATTATATTTAACAGAAGAAACAAAAGATAAAAAAAAAACAAACAAAAAATGAATATGAACATATAGATAAATAAATGTTTTGATACTGCTTAGATACGTTATTATATACTGTATATGAAAATTAAATAATATATATGTACATACATATATACATATATAAATCTTTAGCAATATATATATAAATTATTGTTTCCATTTTTTAAACAAACATTTTTTCCCTTAACAGGTTTTTCCAAATGTTCCCATAATATATATTTTTATTTAAAATATTTATTATAATTTCTGGGATAAGAAATATAATATACTCCCACAGAATATGCAAAGACAATTGAAATTGTTAAAAGTGATCAAATGTTTTTTAATATGTTTTTGTTTTATTCGATGTGCTTTCATAGAACATTTTTTTTGCACTTAGGCTCAAGATCGTTATTGTTGTTTTTATTTTTATTATTACTTTTTTATTTTTTATTTTTTATTATTACTTTTTTATTTTTTATTTTTTATTTTTAATTTTTAATTTTTAATTTTTAATTTTTAATTTTTAATTTTTAATTTTTAATTTTTAATTTTTAATTTTTAATTTTTAATTTTTAATTTTTAATTTTTAATTTTTAATTTTTAATTTTTAATTTTTAATTTTTAATTTTTAATTTTTTATTTTTTATTTTTTATTTTTTATTTTTTATTTTTTATTTTTTATTTTTTATTTTTATTTTTTATTTTATTTTATTTTATTTTATTTTATTTTATTTTATTTTATTTTATTTTATTTTATTTTATTTTATTTTATTTTATTTTATTTTATTTTATTTTATTTTATTTTATTTTATTTTATTTTATTTTATTTTATTTTATTTTATTTCATTTCATTTCATTTTATTTTATTTTATTTTATTTTATTTTATTTTATTTTATTTTATTTTATTTTATTTTATTTTATTTTATTTTATTTTATTTTATTTTATTTTATTTTATTTTATTTTATTTTATTTTATTTTATTTTATTTTATTTTATTTTATTTTATTTTATTTTATTTTATTTTATTTTATTTTATTTTATTTTATTTTATTTTATTTTATTTTATTTTATTTTATTTTATTTTATTTTATTTTATTTTATTTTATTTTATTTTATTTTATTTTATTTTATTTTATTTTATTTTATTTTATTTTATTTTATTTTATTTTATTTTATTTTATTTTATTTTATTTTATTTTATTTTATTTTATTTTATTTTATTTTATTTTATTTTATTTTATTTTATTTTATTTTATTTTATTTTATTTTATTTTATTTTATTTTATTTTATTTTATTTTATTTTATTTTATTTTATTTTATTTTATTTTATTTTATTTTATTTTATTTTATTTTATTTTATTTTATTTTATTTTATTTTATTTTATTTTATTTTATTTTATTTTATTTTATTTTATTTTATTTTATTTTATTTTATTTTATTTTATTTTATTTTATTTTATTTTATTTTATTTTATTTTATTTTATTTTATTTTATTTTATTTTATTTTATTTTATTTTATTTTATTTTATTTTATTTTATTTTATTTTATTTTATTTTATTTTATTTTATTTTATTTTATTTTATTTTATTTTATTTTATTTTATTTTATTTTATTTTATTTTATTTTATTTTATTTTATTTTATTTTATTTTATTTTATTTTATTTTATTTTATTTTATTTTATTTTATTTTATTTTATTTTATTTTATTTTATTTTATTTTATTTTATTTTATTTTATTTTATTTTATTTTATTTTATTTTATTTTATTTTATTTTATTTTATTTTATTTTATTTTATTTTATTTTATTTTATTTTATTTTATTTTATTTTATTTTATTTTATTTTATTTTATTTTATTTTATTTTATTTTATTTCATTTTATTTTATTTTATTTTATTTTATTCTATTTTATTTTATTTTATTTTATTTTATTTTATTTTATTTCATTTTATTTTATTTTACTTTATTTATGTTTTTTTATTTGCACACTAGTGGGGAATGAAGACCAGTTAGCTCAGCCACACACCTTTACAATACTGCTGATTAGATAAACGGCAGCACTTTATATCGATAACTTTGTCATCAACATGTATGAAGTATCGAAACAGCTTATCAATATTATAAGGCTGGGTTAGGCAAACATAACCGTAACGCCCCCGTAGCGTAACGAATCAGCTTCAATCTGAATCAGAATCAAACGAATCAGCTTCAATTCAATTCTGATTAATTCTGATTAAATCAGTGTAAACGATTAGCCATAGAAAACGAAACGTAAACGGACGGCAAGGTCTTTGTAGAAACACTCTATGTTACTGAAAAATTCGCATAAGCCTTCTCGTTCCCCGCGATATCACAGTGTCCGGGGACCCAGCACAGTCTGATTATGTCTGCCAATTGCTATAGTTCCAAACGGCAGTCATTAACCACCTTTGCCTTAACAGTGGTCAGTGGCTTCAGAGCAGCCTGAATTTATCGTGACCCAGGGGTCCACGCTTCAGGTCCACATAGTCAACATTATGCTCATTTGAAACAAATTTAAAGAAGCATTAAACTATGTATGCGGTCTACTCAAATATGTAATTAAAAAAAAATTGGAAAATGAAATGAAATAATAAATAAAATATATGTCAAAAATAATGAATAATAAGACATGTCATCCCGGAGCGAGTAAGTTGTCAGTTACGAACGAATAGAAATTTCAACGAGTAGGACTTCAAAGAGTGAGTTTTGGATTTCGGACCGATTTTCCCGAATTTTTTGTAATTGTCACAATTAAAAAATTAATATTAATTGATTAGTGCAAAGAAAGTTCAAACTATGTTCGCGGAAAAGTGTTTTTTCGCGTGTGACATTTCATTCCTATTCGTTCGAAACTGGTAGATTTTGACGTTTCTGGCTTAAGGCACATCTGTATAATGTAAGGTCTGTGATATATGTCATCCTCGAGCAAGTAAGTTGTCAGGTACGAACGAATAGGGATTTCAAAGAGGATTTCGATTTTCCTGAATTTTTTGTAATTGTCCAAAAATTAATATTCGATTAATGCAAAATGTTCAAACTATGGGTGTTTTTTCTAGACGTGTGGTTTTTCATCTGGCAATACTTTTTTCGGAGTTGGTCTTTTTGACAGCTGTCACTTGATTTATGCTCAGTTTGGTTTGACATTTTATAATGAATAGACTTGCTCCGGAACAAGGTTTGTAAATAGTGCAAATTTATTATTAAAACAATGGTTGGGTTCGCGCGAAGAGGGAATCATTGGTCCATATTTTTTTTTTTTATTTATTATTATTCAATATAAAATCGGCTTCAAAAATGAAGCCGACCATAACGCTATATAGCCATGATTAAAGACTTTTTCGAGCCTGAATTGGAGGATGTTGATGTGGACGACATTTGGTTCGAACAATACGACGCTATATGCCATACAGCTAACGAAACAATCAATTAATTGAAGGAAACTTCTGGTGAGCGTATTATCTCGTGTCGTGGGCCTGTGGCGTGGCCTCCAGGATTGACATCGATCGATTTAACACAGTTGGACTATTTTTTGTGGGGTTATGTGAAGTCGCTTGTCTACGCAGATACAACCGACGCCTTGGAAGAGAATATTCGGCGCGTTATTGCTGACATACGGCTCCAAATACTGCAAATCAATGAAACAATCAATTTATTGAAGGAAACTTTTGGTGAGCGCATTATCTCGTGTCGTGGACCTGTGCCGTGGCTCCCAAAATCGAGCGATTTAACACCGCTGTACTATTTTTTGTGGGGTTATGTGAAGTCGCTTGTCTGCGCAGATACAACCGACGCCTTGGAAGAGAATATTCGGCGCGTTATTGCTGACATACAGAACAAAATGCTGCAAAAAGTGGTCCAGCCTCTCGGCTGGAATTTATTCGAGTCAGCCGCCGCGGACACTTGCCCGAAATTATTTTTAAAACATTTTATCTTTATAAAAAAAGCTAAATTCTTGGCCTTAACATTAAATTATAGGCGTTTGTTTTCTTCTTGAGAACCGCACGTCTAAAAAACACCCTTTATTACGCTGCAGAGCTATTACCTTTTAAGGACAATTTCAATATTCTGGAGCTAGAAAATGTTAAATGAAATTTCTTAAAAGTTCAGGGCTTAAATTTAAATCTTGTTCAGAGGTTTAATATTTAGTTGTAATAGTACTTATCATATTCTGGGGCTATATTATATTTCTAACTCTTTTCTTTCACATTTTAATTATCCTAATATACTTTTGTTATTGAAATCCCTTACAAACCCATAAATCCACAACCCCCTCCCCCAAATTACAAAAAGACAAAACTTAAGAAAAGCTCATCAAAAATGTGTGTGCGTAAAATAGTTAAGATTTAAAGAAAATAAACCTTAAACAAACAAACAAAATAACAAATGAAACATATATGGAAATTTTTCTAGTTAAAGTCAGAAAGTAAAGAGGAAGAAAGGAATACAAAACCGAAAAATAAAATGAATAATACAAAGAAACCCACCAAAATAAACATATACATTTAATAAAATGAAATAAAATAACATAACATAAACATATACAAAACATACATATTTCTTTAAATTCTCTCCCTAAAGAAAAAAAATATTTTCCAAAAAATAATACAGATATTCTTTTTTTTACTAAACCTTTTTAAAATTGTATACAAAAGCCAAAAAACGTTTTTATTACATTTATTCTTTAAAAGAAATAAATTCAATATTTGTTAAACAAAAACCATCCGCCAATCAAACAACCAATAAAACGAAGAAAATTTTAAATCCGTTAAACTAAATCATATTTAAATGTCTTTTCCAAAACCACAATAACTCAAATAAAAATATTAAATTCTCTTAAATGTGCTCTCTCTCCCCTATCTCTCTCTCTATAACACTCCTTAATTAAACCCCAAAAAAATAAACTGAAATAAAACTATAAACTAATTTACATAATACGTTACAAACTTGCATACCAAGAGATAATTTGCTCCCTCAAAAAAACCCATAACCCATACCGATCGATCTGAAAGCATAGCATTAAACCCAAAAAATTTAAATTTATAACTGAAACTGAAATATCCTGTAAATGAACCCACAATAATAAATGATTTGGAAAAAAAATCATAAAAATTTAGTATTTTAAAAGAACAAAAACAAACAAAATGAAAATAAAGATGTATAAAAGAAATTTATAAAAATATTATGAATAGTCTCTTTTATTATAAAGCGAAAATACAAAAGGTAAAATGTGAAACAAAAGAAAATAAATTATCTAAGGAAAGGTAAGCGTAAACAACTATTCTTTAAGATTTGTTAATCAAACAACTTTGCTAAAAAACTTTTCTTTAAGAAACTTCAAACGAGAAAACATTCACCGGAGAAACTTTTTTCGGAAAAACATTCACCGAAAAAACTTTTCTCTCAGAAAAGTGTCCCGAAAACTTATTTTCTCCAAAGACTTTTCTATAAGAAAATTTAGCAAAACCAACATGAAATTGGTGAATTTAAGCTTCGCTTAAAGCTTTGGCTGTGTGACTTGTACGCTTTCTTCGTAGGTATATATAATTCCCATATGCAAATTTCTTTGTAGATTGGTATATATACAAGTGATGATCGCCACAACTACAAGCTCACACTGTGTCATGTATAAGACCCTCTGATGATATCCCCGCACAGGATTGAAATACGTATAAGGGTATGTGTTTACATGGCTTTCAGAGCGCAGTGTCTTATCTTTTCCAATACACCACAAAAAAAAACCTCTCTTTCGAAAGGAAGAGTTGATCGAAAAGCTGAACAATTCGAATGTGAAAACATTCAATAAAATAAATCTAATTAAAAATTAAATCGATCATTAACAAAAAACTTCTAAAAAACATTTAAATAATAAGGATCAGCCCGCCTAAATACAATTAGAAAGAAGCTGCTCATCTTCAACACGTAGTGTTAATGAATTCTAAATAATAACATAAAATATTTGATATTCAACAAAAAAATACTATGCTTACTGAAATGTAGTAAAGTCTTTCTAATCGTCCAACTAATCTCAGAATCCACGCCATCTACCTGGCGATTGGTGTAGAGACAACTGTGTCGAACTGGCAACCCTTACCAGTCACATGGGTGGTGAAATTGGTGAATTTAAGCTTCGCTTAAAGCTTTGGCTGTGTGACTTGTACGCTTTCTTCGTAGGTATATATAATTCCCATATGCAAATTTCTTTGTAGATTGGTATATATACAAGTGATGATCGCCACAACTACAAGCTCACACTGTGTCATGTATAAGACCCTCTGATGATATCCCCGCACAGGATTGAAATACGTATAAGGGTATGTGTTTACATGGCTTTCAGAGCGCAGTGTCTGATCTTTTCCAATACACCACAAAAAAAAAAAAAAAAAAAAAAAAAAAAAAAAAAAACCTCTCTTTCGAAAGGAAGAGTTGATCGAAAAGCTGAACAATTCGAATGTGAAAACATTCAATAAAATAAATCTAATTAAAAATTAAATCGATCATTAACAAAAAACTTCTAAAAAACATTTAACCAACATTTTCATGTTGGTGCTGATCATTCGCAGTGAACGGACGTGTTTATCACATAGCGGATAGTTACCAGTACCTATTACGCAATAGCAAAAATCTGTACAAAGTCTGTAAGGCCTACATCGTAGTACCTATTACGGTCTAATACAGACAAAATTAAAATAAATTCTCTTGACGGGGATGCCTTCGTGTTCCGATGGAGCGCGGTTCCCCAATCGTCCGACTGTCCGTCCGTTGGTCTTGGCCAAAGCCGACCACACCAAAAATGGTGAAAATCTCCCCCAAGTACTCACAACAGGTGGTGCGGTGAGGGGAAAACGTCATGTCCGACCGTCAAAACGGAAGCACAATGAGCATCGTGTAGCGCTCAGAGTTTTGACGAAGTTGGAGGCTGTTGAGGTTTCGGCTCTTACCGAAAAACAAAAAGAGTCACTTACCTGGGCTAAAGGCGTCATAGATGCTTCTAAGGCCAATGAGTCGGCTGAAAGAGCCACAAATTCAGCTGTGTTAACGGCTAATAAAGTAAAACGAATCAGATCACCTGATGAACCCCTGCCTTCGAAAAAGGCAAGAGGCCCTAATGTCACCATCAACAGGACACTCACCAAGCCCTTCAATGAAGTGGCGAAGGAGAGTCTAGTGATGGCTGTTATAGACAGAAGTAGTGAGGATGGATCCATCCTCAAGGACAAATGGAGTCATGTACAATCAGCCATTATGGCTCATTACCTCGATGTCCGTAGAGAAATGCCGGGCAAACCACCAATCTGCAACGATGCAGGATGGCATCAGGCTCTTATATTTCGGTGATGTCAGATCAGTAGACCTTTATAAGGCTGCTCTGAGTCGAGCGGGTGAGGTGTGGCCGGGTGCCCAGTTGGATGTTGTCGAAAAAAACAACATCCCTAGTCACCCTAGAGCCATCACCTGGGTTACAGAAGAGCCCTCCAACCCGGCTGACATCTTAGAAATAATAAAAGATTCCAATCCTGGTCTGCCGGCCCATAATTGGAGAATCAGCAAGGTGGGTGAGGCGGATGGTAAAAAGCGGCAGGTCAATCTTATCCTAAACGCTGAATCCACCTCCCATATACAAAGTGCGAGTGCAACCCTACAATATGGCTTCGAGACTATAGTCTTGAAGATATACAAGCAGGATATAGCTCCCACTGCAGAAGGTGAGTCGTCCACCGTGGCACTTTCTGTAAGTGCGGAGGTAGCCACGCCTATTATTTCTGGTGACTCCAACTCTAACAGAAGATCTGTAACGTCCTACTCTGAGGACGAAAGCTCTACTTCTGACACAGAGGGGCTGAGGGGAGTCTCCGGACTCTTTGACGCATCTGGCGGGGACATGCTTCTCGACGATACGGACGAAGAGTTCGATAACACCCTTGTCGGGGTGGATGTTAATCTGTCAATTACCAATGATGGTAAGAATTCTACAGATTAACCTCCATCACGCTAAAGCAGCCTCAGCGGCTCTATTGCTGCGCCTGTCCACAGGCGCAGTAGACATCGTCCTGATACAGGAGCCCTACGTAGTGGGAGGAAGGGTGTGCGGTATTAGGACACCCAACTTTAAACTGCTTGTGGCCAACTGTGAAGGCACTCCAAGAACCTGCATTTTGGCCAGGAAAGATCTAAGTATCTTTCTCCTGACTAATTTAAGTGGTAAAGACCAAACAGCTGCTAGCCTGGAGATCGGTAATCGCATATATTGGGTGGTCTCCAGCTACTTGCCTTACGAATCTGTAGTACCGACTGCTCTATTCAGGGAAGTAGTAGAAGAAGCAACGTCTGACGAGCTCGAGCTGATTATTGGCGCAGACACGAACGCTCATCATACTATCTGGGGTAGTACGGATATAAACAATAGGGGTGATTCGCTTCTTGACTTTATTCTAACTACCAATCTTAGTATTTGTAACATCGGTAATAAACCGACCTTCACAATTAAAGACAGACAAGAAGTACTCGACGTAACGTTTGCTACTGACCGGCTGTCAGACAAAATTATTGGGTGGAATGTACTAGACGACCACTCATTCTCAGATCACCATTATATTGAGTTCAAACTCGCGGAAAAAGCGCCTAAACCCGCCGTCCACAGAAATGTAAGGAAGACAAAGTGGCATCTGTATGAGAAGAATTTCAAGAAAGTCCTCAACTCTAAACTTCCGTACGAACCGAATGACAAAGCCAGTCTGGATAATCTGGTCGATCATATCACCATATCATTCAATAGATCCCTTGAAGAAGCCTGTCCAAAAACAAGGTACAAGGGTAAAACTAAACCCCAATGGTGGACTTCTGAGCTAACGGCTATGAAAAAGACCTGCAACAAGCTATTCAATAAGGCTAAATCTACTGGGGTCGCTAATGATTGGGATGCCTATAAAGAGCAACTCAAGATCTATAAGAAGGAGCTTAGAAAGGCGCAAAGGCGCTCTTGGTATACCTTCTGTGGTGAAGTGGAAAAGGTCTCCGACGCCGCTAGGCTGAGGAAGATATTATCTGCTTCACCCTGTACATTGGGATATTTACAGGATGAGGCAAATAACTGGACCAAAAACAGCGAGCAGTCGCTCAATGTACTGCTCGACACACATTTCCCGGGGAACTCTGTAACAGAACCCGAGGATCAGCAGGACCAACAAGAGTGCGAGTGGACTGCGAGCGTCGCTAGCTTCTTGACTGAGAGATCCAGAATAAGCTGGGCTATTAACAGCTTTGAGCCCTTCAAGTCACCTGGACCAGATGGCATCACTCCAGCAGAAATGCAGAAAATGTTAAAGTACATTATCCCCTGGCTGGAGAAAATTTATGTAGGCTGTATCAGGCTTTCATACGTCCCGAATCGATGGAGGGATGCCAAAGTGGTATTCATACCTAAAGCGGGAAAGATATCACACACTAGGCCAAAAGACTTCAGACCAATTAGCCTATCCTCGTTCCTATTGAAAGGTCTGGAAAGACTTTTAGATCATTTCATTAGGGAAAACCTGGATACAAAACTCCTGTCGGGGAACCAACATGCTTACAACAAGGGCAAGTCTACTGAATCAGCCCTGCACGAACTTGTGAGCACTATCGAATCGTCCCTGCATTTCAAGGAATTCACCATGGTGGCATTTCTTGACATAGAAGGGGCTTTTAACAACATTCACTCCGATGCGGTAATTGCGGCACTCTCACATCTAAAAGTTAACACTAGTTTGATTAGACTAATTCAAAGTCTGCTCACCAGAAGACGCATAACAGCATGTCTAGGGTCCACAACTCTAACAAGGTATGTAAACAGAGGGACCCCGCAAGGAGGAGTACTGTCTCCACTAATTTGGAACCTAGCGGTGAATGAAATCCTGCTAGATCTAGAACGTTGTGGCTGCAAGGTCGTGGCATATGCGGACGACGTGGCAATCGCAGTGAGTGGCAAATTCGTAAACGTCCTCAGAGACATCCTACAGGTGGCTCTGAACAAGTTGGCTAGATGGGCCAGAAGCAGCGGTTTGGGCGTTAACCCCAACAAGACAGAATTGGTTCTCTTTACTAGGATGAATAATGTCCCACATGTGGACCCTCCACCTCGGATAAATGGAACAGATCTAGTCTTTTCTGAAAGTGCAAAATTTTTAGGAATAATTCTAGATAGGAAAATGTTATTTAGACTTAACGTATTGGAACGTGTAAGGAAGGCCAACGTCGCCTTATATTCCTGCAAAAAGGCTGTAGGGTCGCGGTGGGGACTCTCTCCTAAAATCGTCCACTGGATATATATAGCAGTAGTTCGTCCAATACTGTTATACGGTATTGTGGTATGGTGGACGGCAACTGACAAACTAACCATCACCAACCTACTAACAAAGGTTCAGAGAACTGCCTGCCTGAGCATAAGCGGAGCCTTAAGGACTACAGCGACCGAGTCTCTACAAGCCCTACTCCATATCCTATCCAATATTGTGGCGAGAGAAGTTGCAACCAAAGCGGCAATAAGATTAAACTGCCTATCAATGTGGAGGTACAAGAACTATGGTCACATGAGGATATCAAAGTGTAGTGCTATGGTAACCGACCGAGTGGACTATATACCAACTGTGTACACCTTCGAGAGAAATTACATCACTATGATTCCCGCCAGAGATGAATGGGTCGGCAGAATACCAGGTAATAGAAACCATCTCCACTTTTACACGGATGGTTCGAAGCTTGATGAAAAGGTTGGCTTCGGAGTACACTGTGAAGAACTTAGTCTGGATATAGCTCACAGACTACCAGATACCTGCAGTGTCTATCAAGCCGAAATAATGGCAATATGGGAAGTCGCCAAGTGGCTGAGTCGCAACATAGTAACCAACAATGGCGTTGTCATTTACTCGGACAGCCAGGCTGCCATCAATTCTCTGGAGGCAACATCCCTAAATTCACAAACAGCCCTCGACTGCCGCAGATCTCTTAACGAGATGGCTGAGCAGTTTAATATACACCTCATATGGGTGCCTGGGCATAGGGATATCCCGGGGAACTGCAAAGCCGATGAACTTGCTAGGAAAGGGACGACATTACAAATTCTCGAAGAATTTGCATATATTGGTGCGCCACTATCCACGTGCAAGCTTTGGCTTAGGCAAGAGGCAATCAGGCAGTCCAACGATAGATGGACAGAAATCGGCACCTGCAGGGTAGCTAGACAAATCTGGCCAAGGTATGACCTGAGAAGGTCAAAATATCTCCTCGCACTAGAGAGGAAACGATTGTCTACGTTAGTACAGGTTCTGACGGGTCACTGCTTGATCGGCGAACACGCCAAAAGATTGGGTATTGAGTCCAATGACTTCTGCCGAAGCTGTGGAGATGAGGAAGAAGTGGAGAGCATTGAGCACTTGCTTTGCGACTGCCCCGCTTTGAGTAAACGACGACTGGATATACTGGGGTCGGCCTTTTTAGGCAGCCTAACAGATCTTTCCAGTACTGATATTCGTACTATCGATAAATTTATATATCAAACAGGTTGGTTTCGATGAGGGGCATTTCAGCCCGTGGTAACACTAGGGACCTAAATTGGTCTATGTGAGCTTGTAAAAAAAAATTGGTATATTGTATATTGGTGCGCCACTATCCACGTGCAAGCTTTGGCTTAGGCAAGAGGCAATCAGGCAGTCCAACGATAGATGGACAGAAATCGGCACCTGCAGGGTAGCTAGACAAATCTGGCCAAGGTATGACCTGAGAAGGTCAAAATATCTCCTCGCACTAGAGAGGAAACGATTGTCTACGTTAGTACAGGTTCTGACGGGTCACTGCTTGATCGGCGAACACGCCAAAAGATTGGGTATTGAGTCCAATGACTTCTGCCGAAGCTGTGGAGATGAGGAAGAAGTGGAGAGCATTGAGCACTTGCTTTGCGACTGCCCCGCTTTGAGTAAACGACGACTGGATATACTGGGGTCGGCCTTTTTAGGCAGCCTAACAGATCTTTCCAGTACTGATATTCGTACTATCGATAAATTTATATATCAAACAGGTTGGTTTCGATGAGGGGCATTTCAGCCCATGGTAACACTAGGGACCTAAACTGGTCTATGTGAGCTTGTAAAAAAAAATACGGCTGCCACCCTAACCTAAACATTTTCATAAAAAATTTACTTTTAAAAATAAAGCTGGAAAGCTGAATTTCTATAAGAAATTGTGTTTGAAAATAACTCATGAAAGTTCTTTTTATATAAGAAAAGTTGTCCTAAAATAAATTTTCTATAGGAGAAGTTGTTCTTCAATATGAAAAAATTTCCAAAAAGTTCAAAATAAGAAAATCTATCGGAAATTAACTTTTATCGAAATCTAGGACCAAAGATCTTCTTAACCTCACAAAGAGGGACACTGGTTTAATGATAGGCACGCTGACTGGCCACTGTAATGTTAGATCTTTAACATCAAAGTGGCAGAGTGATTCTGCCGACTACTGTCGACTCTGTGAGGATGAGGAGGAACTGGAAATAGTCGAACACCTTATCTGTCAATGTCCTACTCTATCAAGATGAAGACATCGCTACCTAGGTGATTACACGATACAAAATCTGGAATCTTTATCATCTCACGATATTGATAGAATCATGGGTTTCATAGGTTGCTTGAGATGGATGGTTTGACATCAACTCATCTAAACCTCCCCGAAAAAGCCATCTCTCCTCTCTCTTATCTGTACGCATCACCCCTTCATCATCTTCGACCTCTCCTTCTTCTTTTTCTCATCTTCTCAGGACGAATACAAAGGACCAAATGGTCTCCGAGTGAAGTGGCATTGGTTGTGTGCCGCGCGTCCTTAACATAACCTAACCTAACTTTTATAATATATCAGAAAATTTCATCCAAAGCAAAATTTCTATAAAAAATGTATAAAAACTGTATAAATTTGTAAAAGTTGTTGACATATTTTCTACTTTTCCATAAGAAATTATCTCTTGTTAAAAAAAAGTTTTTCGAAAATTGAATTTCTATGAGAAAAGGTGTTCGAAAACAACTTTTTTTTTATAAAAAAAGTGCTCCGGAAATAACTATTATTCATAAAATTTCTTCAAAAACTTATTTTCTATAAGAAAAGTTATACATTTTTTTCTCTATAAAAAATGTTGGTATTAAAATTGTTTTCCAAAAAAGATACTTTATAATAAAAGTTTTCCGGAAACAAACTTTTTATAAGAAAAGTATTGCAAAATTCACATAGAGGGACTTGTATAAAAATTGTATAATTTTGTAAAAGTTGTAGACACTTTCTACTTTTCCATAGGGAATTGACTTTTGTTAAAAAAAAGTTTTTCGAAAATTGAATTTCTATGAGAAAAGGTGTTCGAAAACAACTTTTTTTTATAAAAAAAGTGCTCCGGAAATAACTATTATTCATAAAATGTCTTCAAAAACTTATTTTCTATAAGAAAAGTTATTCATTTGTTTCTCTATAAAAAATGTTGGTATTAAAATTGTTTTCCAAAAAAGATACTTTATAGTAAAAGTTTTCCGGAAACAAACTTTTTATAAGAAAAGTATTTCAAAATTCGTTTTCTATAATAAAAGGAAAAAGTTGTTCAAAAATAACTATTCTATTTGAAAATTTACACAAAATTTGTATAACAAATAAAGTCAATTTTTCCGTAGGTAAACCCTTTCGCTAAAATATTATCTATAACATTCAATAACATATTTTCTCTTTTTCCATAAGAACTGAACTTTTGTTTAAAAAAAGTTGGTGAAAAACAAAAATTCCTTAGGAAAGATGTTCAAAATCAATTTTTTTAATAAGAAAAAGTTTTTCGGAATCACCTATTCTTCATACAAGTCTTACAAAAATAGTTTTTCCATAAGAAAAGTTATCCGAAAATGGTTTCGAGAGGAAAAAGTATTCGGAAAAATATTTTCTATAAAACAATGTATTCTAAAACAACTTTTCTATGAGAAAAGTTGCCCGAAAAATTCTTTTCTATCAGAAAAATTGTCCGAAAATTAATTTTCATACAAGAAAAGTTACCCGAAAATTTACTTTCTATCCGAAAAAAACATTTCTATAAGAAAATGTTTTCTAAAACAAAATTTCCTATTAGGAAATTTGTTCGAAAAATTTTTTTCTATCAAAAAAATTGTCAGAAAATAAAATGTCAATAAGAAAATGTTTTCGAAAACGAATTTCCTATTGAAAATGTGCCCAAAAAATTATTTTCTATCAGAAAAATTGTCCGAAAACACATTTTCCATCAGAAAAATTGTACGAAAACTACTTTCCTACAAAAAAGTTAACGAAAAATATATTTTTTATCCGAAAAATTGTCCGTAAATAACATTTCATTAAGAAAATGTTTTAGAAAATAAATTTCCTATTGGGAAATTTGTCCGAAAAATTATTTTCTATCAGAAAAATTGTCCGAAAATAAATTTTCCATCAAAAATATTGCATGAAAACTACTTTCATACAAGAAAAGTTGCCGGAAAAATATCTTCTATTCGAAAAATTGTACAAAAATAACATTTCCATAAGAAAATGTTTTAGAAAACAAATTTCCTATTGGGAAATTTGTCTGAAAAATTATTTTCTATCAAAAAACTTGTCCGAAAATAAATTTCCTATTAGGAAATTTGTACTAAAAAAATTTTCCAAAAAATAAACTTTCCACCAGAAAAATTGACCGAAAACTCCTTTCCTTCAAGAAAAGTTACTCGAAAAATATCTTCTATCCGAAAAATTGTCCGAAAATAACATTTCAATAAGACAATGTATTCGAAAACAAATTTCCTATTAGGAAATTTGTCCGAAACATTATTTTCGACCAGAAAAATTGTCTGAAAATAAATGTTCAGAAAAATTGTCCGAAAACAACTTTCCTACAAGAAAAGTTACACGAAGAATATTTTTTTTTTTTTTTAATTTATTTGTTTTCATCGGAGTAACCGAGCCTATAAGGCCATATATGATTACAAAATACGACAATAAATATTCTACTCGAAAATCTTAAATATCTATAATGTATCAATAGACTTAATTATAAAATAATACAAAAAACAAGAGTTTTAAAAAAGCGTAACTAAATTCCTCCTAACTTTCACAGTATTTATAAGCAGTTATGCTGAAATCAACAATAGGAAAAACTACTCACTGTGAAAAAAAATATATATATGCAAAACAACAACTCAAATTATTAACAAAAAAACATTAGACATAATATACAAGCATAATAATTGAATGAAATAATAAAAGAAAATAAGGGAAAATAAAACAATTTTGAGGCGATTGAAGATAAGAAAACAAGAGTTCTAAATATCAGTCCTACTACTCACTCAAAACCTACTCTAACAGGTCATATCATCCAATTAGGCAATAATAACATTGGAACAATAAAAAAACAAAAACTAAAATGAATGAGAAAAAAAATTACAAAATCAAAATTCATGAAGCTGAACATATTGATAGAGCTTATCTTTGTATGTGCTAACTGAATAATTGAAAGTTTTAAGCGACACAGGCAGATTGTTGTATATACGTGCTACTCTCACAAGAAACGACCTCTCTAAAATTACAGCTAACCTTGGAATAACAATTTGTGTATTTCTTGTCGACCTACCAAAACTGAAAAGGTCCAACATAAATTGCGGGGTTTGCAATCTGTGCACTTTATAGAAGTGCAAGAAACTTCTTATTTTAACGAAGTTAGCAAAGGTACAACCAAGAAAATCAGTTACACATTGCGAGATGTGATTATGCCACCTCACATTATATGCATATCGCATAACTTTGTGGAACAACAACCTCACCCTTTGCATAATGTAACCAACACAACCTGAAAATACCTCAATACCATACAAAAAAATAGGCATTATCAACGCATGAACAACACGCATCTTAATACTACGCGGCATAACCAAATCCAGGTTGTATAATTTTCGTAAAAGAAAGTTAACTCTGGAAATTAATGAGTTTACATGCAACTCAAAAGATAATTTATTATCAAGGATTACACCCAGACACTTAAAATTGCTTACAACATCTATAGCTGTGCTACAGATGGAAACAGAAATAGCATCTGTAGGTATATTGCCGAAAAACATTACCTTGGTTTTAGAGGCATTAATTGACAGACCATTATTGCTCATCCAATTAACTAGCAAATTAACAGTGAAGTCAATTGTACTCTGCAAAACATCTAAAAACACAAAATCACCATTAAACAAGATCTGCAAATCATCAGCAAATGCATATGCAATACTATTTCTACCAACTATACGATTGAACAAGTCATTAACATACATAATAAATAACAAGGGACCCAAAACTGATCCCTGTGGAACTCCACTACTCACCGGAAGGACACTAGACGTACAATTCTTACCAGACACATACTGTTTCCTACCAGACAAATACGAATACATTAATCTGCAAGCTGTTGAGGAAAAGCCAAAGTGGCAGTAAAGCTTTTCAACTAATATGCTATGATCAACTCTGTCTAAGGCTTTTTCAAGATCCAGTGACAACAGCACACAACAGCCACCATCACTCACTCTCTTCCTAACATTATCAGTTAAACCAAGAAGTAGAGAAGTGGTGCTACGATTTCGTCTGAAACCAGACTGACTGTCATGCAATAGTGACATACCATCTAAATATCTGATCATCTGGATTTTCATTATGTGTTCAGCCATTTTTGACAAAATTGGCATAATAGAAATTGGCCTAAGATCACTACTATCTTTATTCTTCCGAATTGGCACAATTTTAGCCACCTTCCAATCCTCCGGAAAAACCGATGTAGTCAACGTATTAATAATATGAACCAAGTGAGTACCAATATATGGGAAGATAAGCTTTAAAAATCGCAGTTTAAACCCATCATAGCCCACAGCGGTTGACTTGATCATACCAAATGCTTCAACAACTTCAGAGTAATCAACAGCACGAAACGAAAAACCATCATGAACATTAACAGGTATATACGGAACACTCAAACTGCTATGCGTCTGATTCGCTACAAAATCACGATTTAACTGATCAACATCTACAACTTGGACTTCATCACTATCATCACACACGCCATTCCTATTGAGAACCGACCACATTTGCTTGGGAGACTTATGGGCGAAAAGGCTTTTATGTGCCAATCTTTTTAATCGCCTAATAACAGTTTTTGCACGATTTCGACACTTGCAGTAAGCTCTCCAGTTTTCCAAACTTTTTTCATGAATATAAGTTCTAAAAGCAAGGTCACGTAGCGACATGTGATATCGAATTTCGGCAGACTTGAACCAATCACCTGT
Organism: Eudasyphora cyanicolor; assembly: GCA_963930755.1. Lineage (NCBI taxonomy): Eukaryota > Metazoa > Arthropoda > Insecta > Diptera > Muscidae > Eudasyphora > Eudasyphora cyanicolor. Next base: position 280,625,334 of record OZ005736.1, read on the forward strand.
ATCTATTTACATGCACGTCTCTTAACAGAAATAGTGGAGTGTATTCGTTGAAGATTCATATTCAACACATTTAACTGCACATCAACATTGGAAGTTACATATATATCATGAAAACTACACAAATTTACAGCTTCTTCTAAGAAACCTGGAGTAAGGGAGTCATAATCCGGAAATTCATAATAATGACGAACATAACGACAGACAACTTCAAGAGACAAGAATATAAACGAATGGTCAGAAATACCTGGAGTGCAAAATTGATTAGAGAAGCGCAATAATTCTGGACATGACAATAAAAAAAATCTAACAGTGAAGTTGATTCGTGGGCTACATCATAATGAGTGGGCATGGCGTTATGTACAATGCTGAGATTTAGCCTATTGCACATACTCCTTACCATAGTGCACTTAGTGATATCAAACAAGTTATTATTGAAGTCGCCCATAATAACAATATTATTGTACCTAACTGCTAATTCTGAAATTTGCTCCTCCATAGAAGAAATATCTCCATGAGGAAGATAAACCACTCCCACTAACAATGTTATTCCATTGAAAACCATCTCACAAAAAATAAATTCAACAACACCATATAAAGTACTTTTACAAACAACCTTATGCCTAATGCTCCGGGATACATACATAGCAACACCACCTGCCCTCATATCAGGGCGATCACTCCTGTGGCAAACATAATTCGAGACCTCTACAGCATTAGTGGATATCGAGGACTTTAGCCACGTTTCAGATACTCCAAACACATCCAAATATCCACCTTCCAATATGCTTCTAACCTCATGAATTTTATAGGAACCGCTACTCAATTTAAAACTACGTAAATTAATATGACCAATATTTAAATTATTCCTAAAATTGCTCAATTGGGATGACAAAAACCTGTTATCACTTATAACATCACCTAAATTAGTAATCATTTTTAGAACAATTGACCAGAAAATATCATTAACAATTAATATATGATAAAATACAGAAATCTATAAAACGAGATCATTAATACAACATTTCAAGGCAGGAAAAATAACATTTTTATATATTAACTACTAGAGGAATTTCTGTCCAAAATAAATTTACTAGAAGAAAACTTGCCCGAAAATGTATTTTCTAAATAGTCCGAAAATAACATTTCTATAAGAAAGTTTGTTCAAAAACAACTTTTCGATAAAGAAAGTTCCCAGGAAAAAATATTTTCTATCAGAAAAATTGCCCGAGAACAACATTTCTATAAGAAACGTATTTAAAAACAAATTTTCTATAAGAAAAGATAACCGAAAAAGTGTTTTCTATCAGAAAAATATTCCGAAAAGTAAATTTTTCAGAAGAAAAGTTGCACGATTTTTGTTTCTATCAGAAAAATGTCCGAAAAACAACATTTCTATATGAAAATGTATTTAAGAACAAATTTTCTATAAGAAAAGTTCACCGTAAAATGCTCTTCTATGAGAAAAATTGTCCGAAAAAAACATTTCTATAAGGAAATGTGTTCGAAAACAACTCGAAAACAAAAGAAAAGTTTTCCGAACAATTATTTTCCATCAGAAAAATTTTCCGAAAAGTATATTTACTAGAAGAAAAGTTCCCCGAAGAATGCTTTCCATCAGAAAACAGAATTTCTATAATAAAATGTGTTTTTGGAAAGAACTTTCTTATAAGAAATATTTTTATAATTTTTTATAAAAAATTGGAATGCTTTTGACATCGCACGAAAACAAATTTTTTTTAAAAAAAATTGTTTGAAAGCAAATTTTCTGAATGAACATTACTTTTTTATAAGAAAAGTTATGGGAAAACTTTCTCTTATATACGTTAACAAAATCAGAAAACAACTTACTTAAACAAATTTTTCCAAAAAAAAATGTTTATGATAAAAACATTTATTTATTTATTTATTTTATATTTTTCATTGATATTTTATTTTCAATATTTTATTTCTTCTACAAAATACTGTTACACTAATCTTAAGAAATATTTAACACAGTTGTATGTTTTTCAAAAAAAAAGCAAGCACCATTCTTTAGCATATTCCCTCATGCATAACGCGGAAAACTGGAGCAGATCGGGCATCGGCCTGTGAACGTTTCAAGGCGTTACATCTCAAATTATTGAAATGACAACGGGAGGGTAACGTCTTCTGTTCGCCTTCCATAACGATGCACAGTGGTCGGTAGATGCGGGAACAGATGCGTTCTCTACACCGGACTTGAGGAAGAGGTGTTTGATCAGTTTCTTCGTCATCTAGAGCACTGAATGCTTGAGCATGGAAGATCACCACAAATAGTACAATCATCACAAAGAATTTGGACATTTTGAAATTATTTGGATTTATGTTTTAATCGCTGAAATCGTTGTAGTGTTTTTTGACAAGTTTATGCTAAGACTAATAACTCGAATTGAATGCTCACAATTTATATGCTTACAATGTTTATGCATTGTTCACTGGTTCTCTGATCTGATGGAGACCATAGGGAACACTTGAGTCAACATGACTGCTCTGTTCAATAGAGCAGGGTCGGTCGTTCGCTTTCGAGGTCTTTCTCTGTCACATTGCGGTTCATGTACAAACAAGTTTAAGTTTGTTTATTATTATATTTTTAAAATTTAACAGTTTTAAAGATTTTCGACAAAATTATTTATTTACATAACAAGTACAGTTAATAATCAATATTTGTATTGACAATTTCTTAATTAAAAGAATATTTCCAAGGGAAATAATTCATAGAAAAGGTAGCTAAAATTTTATGGAATACGATTTATATTTAAAAGCTAGAAAATTTCCTAGAAATTTTTTATTTATGAAAAAATTCCTAGAAATTTTTTATTTATAGAAAATTTCCTAGAAATTTTTTATTTATAGGAAATTTCCTAGAATTTTTTATTTATAGAAAATTTCCTAGAAATTTTTTATTTATAGAAAATTTCCTAGCCATTTTTTATTTATAGAAAATTTCCTAGCCATTTGTTATTTATAGAAAATTTCCTAGACATTTTTTTATAGAAAATTTCCTAGACATTTTTTTATAGAAAATTTCCTAGACATTTTTTTATAGAAAATTTCCTAGACATTTTTCATTTATAGAAATTTTCCTAGAAATTTTTTATTTATAGAAAATTTTCTAGAAATTTTTTATTTACTGAAAATTTCTAAGAAATTTTTTATTTATTGAAAATTTTCTAGAATTTTTTATTTATTGAAAATTTTCTAGAAATTTTTTATTTATTGAAAATTTTTTATTTATTGAAAATTTTCTAGAAATTTTTTATTTATTGAAAATTTCTTAGAAATTTTTTATTTATAGAAAATTTCCTAGAAATTTTTTATTTATAGAAAATTGCCTAGAAATTTTTTATTTATAGAAAATTTCCTAGAAATTTTTTATTTATAGAAAATTTCCTAGAAATTTTTTATTCCTAGAAAATTTTTATTATTTCCTAGAAATTTGTTATGTATAGAAAATTTCCTAGAAATATTTTATTTATTGAAAATTTCCTAGAAATTTTTTATTTATAGAAAATTTCCTAGAAATTTTTTATTTATAGAAAATTTCCTAGAAATTTTTTATTTATAGAAAATTTCCTAGAAATTTTTTATTTATAGAAAAATTCCTAGAAATTTTTTATTTATAGAAAATTTCCTAGAAATATTTTATTTATAGAAAATATTCTAGAAATATTTTATTTATAGAAAATATTCTAGAAATTTTTTATTTATAGAAAATTTCCTATAAATTTTTTATTTATAGAAAATTTTCTATAAATTTTTTATTTATAGAAAATTTCCTAGAAATTTTTTATTTTTAGAAAATTTTCTATAAATTTTTTATTTATAGAAAATTTCCTAGAAATTTTTTATTTATAGAAAATTTTCTATAAATTTTTTATTTATAGAAAATTTCCTAGAAATTTTGTATTTATTTTTATTTATAGAAAATTTCCAAAAATTTCCTAGAAATTTTTTGTTTATAGAAAATTTCATAAAAATTTTTAATTTATAGAAAATGTTCCGAAATTTTTTATATTATTTTTTATTTATATAAAATTTCTTAGAAATTTGTTAAAGTTTAGAGAAATGCATGAAACATTAAATTAGGATTAATTTAGAAATATGTATTTATTGATAATACTTCAATTTGACTATCTAATAGAATTGGTATATAATAGGTCTGTCTATATTCAATATAAGTTTTTTATACAATTTAGCTTAATAATGATCAAATGTTCAAATATTCAAAATATTCATCACTCAAATTCCAAGTGTGCGCCCACATCACAAATCATCCATATAGCCCATTTCCGAGGCATGCCGGACGGCTGCCAATATTTCCATATTGACAGGATCACCACCAGCCTCTATGGACAATTTACGAAACTCCTCACCGGTAAAATCACTGGCAAATAATTCCGAGAGTCGGGCACACTCTTCTTCAGTAGCCAACATCCAGGGTAAGAAATGCATACAGATCATGACACCATAAAAAGCGAAACGAGCAAAATGAGACTGAAATTTCTCAAAGGAATAATGTTGCAAAGTTGCCTCAATTTCCTGCGGTGACTTGTTGGAGGCTTTTAACACCGTTTCCAAAGTCTCAAACATTTGCGAATGATAGGTTTGCAATAATTCGGGCCAAATTTCCGAACGTATGTCAGCGTGAGAGTTGAAATACATAAAGAAACTTAAATCCAAAACGGGTGAGCCATAACGTACTTCCTAGAAGTTGAAAAGGAAATTATTAAGAATTGTTGTGGATGTTTTTTTGTGGGTGGGGAGGTGAGGTACACTACCTGAAAGTCTATCATTTTCACTTGCTCCACTTTTGCTTCTTCGCCTTCTTCGGCCTTTTTTTGATATTTAAATAAAACATTATTGCGATTATAGTCACCATGTAAAATAGCAGCAAATTTCCGATCTGCTTCATTATCCTCCACTTTGGTTCTGATTTTCTCTAGCAAACGTGTGGGCTCATCAAAGTAGTTCTTTTTCAATTTATTTAAATTCTCTATTAATTTCAAATCTTTGGCTGACTTTTTATCAAAGGTATTGGTGTTTACATGACGTTCAAAAAACTCAAAGAAGCGATCAAAAGCCAAACGATAAATTATTGTATAAAGATGGCCATTCGAGGTTTCATTGGCATTGGCACTGATGAAAGGCAAAACGATTAGACCGGTTTTCAAACGGTCCATTTGGGCAGTTTTTAGGGATTTCAAGGCATAGGACAGGGCGTGATATTTAGCCACAGGCTTACACATGGCCAGCAGGTGGTCACGATTTAAAATCAAACGGGGACCCATTTGATAGCCCCAGGGTTTTAGATTTTCCAAAACCAAAGCAGCTTCTTTGGCAGTTGCGGCGGAGCTGAGGCCTGCAAGAAAAAAAAGACAGACAATAGATAAATGATAGGAATATAAGGTAATTTATAAATTTGTTTAAATAATAAATATTACCTTCTATATAACCAAAAGCCGCCTTGTAACAGGGCGGCACCATATCCGTAGTCTTGGTGGAGGTCACCTTCAATTCCTTTAAGAGTTTATCGAATTGCGTCAAAACTTCGGCATAAATAAATACTTCATTGGCAAATTGTACATAGGATTTACTAGATTCTCGGAATGCCACATCACCCCTCATGAACTTGGCTATTAGTAAACGTTCTTTTTCTCTATAGTTTGAGAAAAATAAAGAAAAAACTTAATTAAAGGTATTTTTTAAATTAGAAAATTATCTTAGTTACCCTTGGGCAGTTTTGGTTTTCAGTTTTATATTATATAGAGCTGACATAAAGCCATCCAGACCACTGGAATGCTCGGCTTCATAGCTGACCAGTTGCTCATTATCCAGTTTGGAAATAATTTCGGGTATTAAATATTTATCAATATAGGTTTTTTGTGAGTCAGCCATTTTAGTTGGTTGCTTTGCCTACAAAGATTTTGTATTAATATGGAAACAGAATATTATTTGTTGGATCGTTAAATGTAACTACAAATCGAGTCTGCTTTTAATTTCCTAGTGCTTAATGCTCATCAGTTTGGTTTCCATGTTTGCATTGGCAATTTGAGATAAACAACACTACACTTCAGTGTTTTATTTATTTTTGCAGATATCAGCATATATATATATATTTTTGACTAACATTAAAAAGCAGTACTTGACGACCAATTTGAATGCAAGTAGTTTTGGAATTGTGAATAGTTTCTTACACTTCTCCACATTAAGGGTATTCTATTGCGTTACTATTAATTTAAAACTAATCTTCCTAGGCATCTAAACATTGCTTCTGGGTTGTTGATTCGAGAAAGTCCTCGGAGTTCAGCTCAGTAGCTAGTATAGAGAAACCCTCTGAGGTGAACTCTAGTATAGAGAAACCCTCTGAGGTCAACTCTAGTACAGAGGAAAACCTCTGAGGTCAACTCTAGTATAGAGGAAGACCTCTGAGGTCAACTCTAGTATAGAGCAAGACTTCTGAGGTCAACTCTAGTATAGAGGAAGACCTCTGATATCAACTCTAGTATAGAGCAAGACCTCTGAGGTCAACTCTAGTATAGAGGAAGACCTCTGAGGTCAACTCTAGTATAGAGGAAGACCTCTGAGGTCAACTCTAGTATAGAGGAAGACCTCTGAGGTCAACTCTAGTATAGAGGAAGACCTCTGAGGTCAACTCTAGTATAGAGGAAGACCTCTGAGGTCAACTCTAGTATAGAGAAAGACCTCTGAGGTCAACTCTAGTATAGAGGAAGACCTCTGAGGTCAACTCTGGTATAGGGGAAGATCTCTGAGGTTAACTCTGGCATAGAGGAAGATCTCTGAGGTCAACTCTGGTATAGAGGAAGACCTCTGAGGTCAACTCTAGTATAGAGGAAACCCCGGAGGTCAACTCTAGTATAGAGGTAGACCTCTGAGGTCAACTCTGGTATAGAGGAATATCTCTGAGGTTGATTGTACTGTACATCAAGACTTCTGCCTCTACTGTAGTCCAGAAGAGTATTTGGAGATCTGTCATATCGGTTCAGATTTTTGCAATTGTCCTCATCATAATAGGGGGTGGCGCTGTATGCATTGTTGGCCCCTCCAGACATTTAACTTGTCTACTAGTTTTCTATACCAACAAAAAAAACATTTAATGTACCTTTCTTATATCAATTATGATTGTGATAAACTCCAACAAGTTGCTTACTACTTTTCCGGAATGTAAAGATCCATAATTTGCCACATAAGCTTATGTATGTTGTAATTGACTGCCATCAGCATTTCCCCACTCTTATCTTTGTATTTGTGCAATTATTACATTGTCTGGGGTGACATACACGTCAGTAGTTTCTAATTGGAATAATTGCGAATGCATTTAACAACATCATCCAACAAACAACATCATCCACCGCATCTTTTAGTTACACTTGTTTATCCCGCACTTAAACTTACGCTTTGATTATAGCAGAGAGATATCAGCTAATAAGTACAAATTTACAATTTACAAAAGAATAAAATAAACAATTGCTCTTAAAGGTCAGCAACAAAAACCAAAAATTATAAATTATGAAGATAAGTCATCCCGAGAACTGTCAAAATCTATCAGTTACGGACGAATAGGAATGAAATGTCACACGCGAAAAAACACTTTTCCGCGAAGGTAATTTCAACTTTTTTTGCACTAATCGATTGATATTAATTTTTTAATTGTGACAATTACAAAAAATTCGGGAAAATCGGTCCGAAATCCAAAACTCACTCTTTGAAGTCCTACTCGTTGAAATTTCTATTCGTTCGTAACTGACATCTTACTCGCTCCGGGATGACATGTCTTATTATTCATTATTTTTGGTTTTGTTGCTGACCTTTAAGCAAAAATAATGAATAATAAGATATGTCATCCCGGAGCGAGTAAGTTATCAGATACGAACGAATAAAAATTTCAACGAGTTGGTGTTCAAAGAGTGAGTTTTTCCGCGGATTTCGGACCGATTTTCCCGAATTTTTTGTAATTGTCACAATTAAAAAATTAATATCAATCGATTAGTGCAAAAAAAGTTGAAATTACCTTCGCGGAAAAGTGTTTTTTCGCGTGTGACATTTCATTCCTATTCGTCCGTAACTGATAGATTTTGACAGTTCTCGGGATGACTTATCTTCATAATTTATAATTTTTGTCAGCTAATAAGTACAAATTTACAAAAGAATAAAATAAACAATCGCTCTTAAAGGCAAAAATTATAAATTATGAAGATAAGTCATCCCGAGAACTGTCAAAATCTATCAGTTACGGACGAATAGGAATGAAATGTCACACGCGAAAAAACACTTTTCCGCGAAGGTAATTTCAACTTTTTTTGCACTAGTCGATTGATATTAATTTTTTAATTGTGACAATTACAAAAAATTCGGGAAAATCGGTCCGAAATCCGCGGAAAACCCCACTCTTTGAAGTCCTACTCGTTGAAATTTTTATTCGTTCGTATCTGATAACTTACTCGCTCCGGGATGACATATCTTATTATTCATTATTTTTGACAAAAACCAAAAATTATAAATTATGAAGATAAGTCATCCCGAGAACTGTCAAAATCTATCAGTTACGGACGAATAGGAATGAAATGTCACACGCGAAAAAACACTTTTCCGCGAAGGTAATTTCAACTTTTTTTGCACTAGTCGATTGATATTAATTTTTTAATTGTGACAATTACAAAAAATTCGGGAAAATCGGTCCGAAATCCGCGGAAAACCCCACTCTTTGAAGTCCTACTCGTTGAAATTTTTATTCGTTCGTATCTGATAACTTACTCGCTCCGGGATGACATATCTTATTATTCATTATTTTTGACAAAAACCAAAAATTATAAATTATGAAGATAAGTCATCCCGAGAACTGTCAAAATCTATCAGTTACGGACGAATAGGAATGAAATGTCACACGCGAAAAAACACTTTTCCGCGAAGGTAATTTCAACTTTTTTTGCACTAGTCGATTGATATTAATTTTTTAATTGTGACAATTACAAAAAATTCGGGAAAATCGGTCCGAAATCCGCGGAAAACCCCACTCTTTGAAGTCCTACTCGTTGAAATTTTTATTCGTTCGTATCTGATAACTTACTCGCTCCGGGATGACATATCTTATTATTCATTATTTTTGACAAAAACCAAAAATTATAAATTATGAAGATAAGTCATCCCGAGAACTGTCAAAATCTATCAGTTACGGACGAATAGGAATGAAATGTCACACGCGAAAAAACACTTTTCCGCGAAGGTAATTTCAACTTTTTTTGCACTAGTCGATTGATATTAATTTTTTAATTGTGACAATTACAAAAAATTCGGGAAAATCGGTCCGAAATCCGCGGAAAACCCCACTCTTTGAAGTCCTACTCGTTGAAATTTTTATTCGTTCGTATCTGATAACTTACTCGCTCCGGGATGACATATCTTATTATTCATTATTTTTGACAAAAACCAAAAATTATAAATTATGAAGATAAGTCATCCCGAGAACTGTCAAAATCTATCAGTTACGGACGAATAGGAATGAAATGTCACACGCGAAAAAACACTTTTCCGCGAAGGTAATTTCAACTTTTTTTGCACTAGTCGATTGATATTAATTTTTTAATTGTGACAATTACAAAAAATTCGGGAAAATCGGTCCGAAATCCGCGGAAAACCCCACTCTTTGAAGTCCTACTCGTTGAAATTTTTATTCGTTCGTATCTGATAACTTACTCGCTCCGGGATGACATATCTTATTATTCATTATTTTTGACAAAAACCAAAAATTATAAATTATGAAGATAAGTCATCCCGAGAACTGTCAAAATCTATCAGTTACGGACGAATAGGAATGAAATGTCACACGCGAAAAAACACTTTTCCGCGAAGGTAATTTCAACTTTTTTTGCACTAGTCGATTGATATTAATTTTTTAATTGTGACAATTACAAAAAATTCGGGAAAATCGGTCCGAAATCCGCGGAAAACCCCACTCTTTGAAGTCCTACTCGTTGAAATTTTTATTCGTTCGTATCTGATAACTTACTCGCTCCGGGATGACATATCTTATTATTCATTATTTTTGACAAAAACCAAAAATTATAAATTATGAAGATAAGTCATCCCGAGAACTGTCAAAATCTATCAGTTACGGACGAATAGGAATGAAATGTCACACGCGAAAAAACACTTTTCCGCGAAGGTAATTTCAACTTTTTTTGCACTAGTCGATTGATATTAATTTTTTAATTGTGACAATTACAAAAAATTCGGGAAAATCGGTCCGAAATCCGCGGAAAACCCCACTCTTTGAAGTCCTACTCGTTGAAATTTTTATTCGTTCGTATCTGATAACTTACTCGCTCCGGGATGACATATCTTATTATTCATTATTTTTGACAAAAACCAAAAATTATAAATTATGAAGATAAGTCATCCCGAGAACTGTCAAAATCTATCAGTTACGGACGAATAGGAATGAAATGTCACACGCGAAAAAACACTTTTCCGCGAAGGTAATTTCAACTTTTTTTGCACTAGTCGATTGATATTAATTTTTTAATTGTGACAATTACAAAAAATTCGGGAAAATCGGTCCGAAATCCGCGGAAAACCCCACTCTTTGAAGTCCTACTCGTTGAAATTTTTATTCGTTCGTATCTGATAACTTACTCGCTCCGGGATGACATATCTTATTATTCATTATTTTTGACAAAAACGGACCGGTTATCAACAAAAACAAAACAAACCTGAAGCAAAAATTATAAATTATGAAGATAAGTCATCCCGAGAACTGTCAAAATCTATCAGTTACGGACGAATAGGAATGAAATGTCACACGCGAAAAAACACTTTTCCGCGAAGGTAATTTCAACTTTTTTTGCACTAGTCGATTGATATTAATTTTTTAATTGTGACAATTACAAAAAATTCGGGAAAATCGGTCCGAAATCCGCGGAAAACCCCACTCTTTGAAGTCCTACTCGTTGAAATTTTTATTCGTTCGTATCTGATAACTTACTCGCTCCGGGATGACATATCTTATTATTCATTATTTTTGACCTGAAGTGCACAGTGAAATAGTTGCCAGACTGTCATTATCTTAGTTACAAGCTGGACAGGGTTGTCGCGTTCTCAAATGAAATGCAAATTACCGTTACGAGCGATAATGTTTCAAATTAGGGTATCTCTTAAATACCGGTGAATGCGTCCGGCGTCTGTCAAACTCAAATTTCATCCTATTGTTTTCTGTGCATACAACAACACTTTGACAGACGCCGGACGCAATTCACCGGTATTTAAGAGATGCCCTTAAAATTATAAAAGCGGTGTCGTATAACGTGTTGTGGCAGCACCAAGACCGCCGTGTTCGAATGACAAAAAAAATCTGGCAACGTTGTAACGAACCAGAGGAGGAGAAAACAACAGCTGATTCCTAGTGAAGTCTTCGCCGTCAACGGTAACATTTTTAGTAATACTTCGTAAGATTTTGCGAACTAGTTTTGGTAATAATAAATAGAATTAGATAGTTGTTAAATGTAAATGTAAATTACTACATCGGCAACTATGGCGTCAAATAAAAAAGTTTAAATCTTATATTTCCGTAAGCTACAGCATTTAATAGTCGTATCATATTAACACCGCAACTTAAACATGAGTGAGTACATAGGATATCTGTCAAAATACACTGTATTACGAACGCTATAGCATACTAAATCGAGATTCACACAAGGCAATTTTATCCAAGCAATTGTCAAAGTTTGAAGGAGAGAAAGAGCTCCCTGCCTCTCTCTCCTACAAACGTTGACACTTGCTTGGAAAAAATTGCCCCGTGTGTCGCACGACTTGGGAGCAAATATGCAGGGATATGGGTTGTTGTTGTGTCAACAAAATGATATATATAGTCCATTTTAATGATATTTTGTTAGGATCTGCTCACAAGTTCAGGAACTTTACAAACTGTATGAGATGCGTCCTTAGCGACCTGGAAACAAACTGAGTAGGTTTTGCTAGTGTAGCGAAGAATAGGTGTAGCGTGTCTTGTAGCGCTGGACAGCGATCGGCCACACTGCTGTCAATTCTCGCACAGTAAGAATTGAGTCAGCTACACCGTCCTGATCGCAGCTGAGGCGGGAAAACTTTGGTCGCGGCAGTCTTTTTTTTTCCTCAGGAACGTATTTTACACCGTTGGACCTCGCGCTCTATATCGTGAAGATATCTCTCTATTTGTATGGGAGGTGCAGGCCTATGCAGTAGGTGGAGATAAGGATGGCTCCTACGCTACTACAGAGGCCTCAAAGCCAATATAACCCATGCCATCGGTCAAATTCAGCTTGATATATGTACCAGTGTTATCTACACTAGGATGTATAAGGTCACATATCTCAGCTAAATCTAACTGAGCTAGTCTTTTCCTAAGGGGCAACATTTCTCGGTACAATCCTAGACCGGAAATAGTCCTTCAGACGTAATGTATATGGACGAGTAAGAAGAGCCAACATCGCCTCATATTCCTGTAGGGGACGTGCCCTTGGGACCTTTCTCCTAAAATCGTCCATTGGATATACTTATAGTAGTAGTTCGCCCAATACTACTGTATGGCATTGTAGTCATAGCGATCCATCACAAGTCTATGAAGGTTCAGAGAACTGCCTGGCTAAACATAAGCGGGGCCTTAAAGACTACAGCGACAGGGTCTCTACAAGAAGGTTGGCTTTGAATTACACTATAAAGAACTTAGTCTTGATATAGCCCCCAGACTACATGATACTTGCAGTGTCTGTTAAGTCGAAATAAGACAATAAGGGAAGCCGCCAAAGTCGCTGAATCGCAACATGGTGAGCAACACTGGCGTCGTCAATGAGAGATAGACAGAAATCAACACCTGTAGGGTAGCTAGACAAATCTAGCCAAAATACGATATACTCGTAAGAAGGTCAAAATATCTCCTCGACTAGAGATGAAAGGGCTGTCTACATTAGTGTCAGGAATTGAATACAATGACTGGGTCGCTCTTCTAAGAAGTCTGACAGATCTTGTCGGTACCGACGTTCATATTATTGATAAATTTGTGTATCAAACACATAGGTTCCGATGAGGGGCAACAGGGCCGGTGGTAGCACTATGTACCTCAATCGGTCTATGTGCGCTGGAAACCTGCAGCAAGCTTTTCAACAAGGCAAATTTACTGGCGTCATTAAGCTAGCTACCCTACCTGTAGGTTGATTTCTGTCCATTTGCCAATAGTCTGCCCGACTACCTCTTTCCAAAGCCAAAGCTTGCATGTGGATACGGTCCCACCAATATATAGAATTTCGTCAAGAATTTGTAATGTTGTCCCTTTCCTTGTAAGTTCTTCGGCTTTGCAGTTGGTTCCCCGCGATATCTATTCATTATGCTTATGTAGCTCACATATAAAGCACTCTCCCGTTTTGAATTATTAATACCAAATTTGGTTTAATTATATCCAGAATCATTCACAGGAACAACAGTCGTCATAGGTCCATGTTTTGATGTAGCCCTCATACAAATGTCCTTCCCGAATACACTTCATGGTTCAATACAGCCAAACAAAAATTTTGCAACCATTTCAGTTTAATTGACCAGCAAAAATGTTCGTTATTGGTTAACGATCTGTTAAAGCTCCCATACGAAACACCCTTCCGACCTTACTTTCTGACGTTGTAGTAACCTCAAATCTCAACATAATTATTTTGCCAAAATCTATTCGCCAATAAACGCGTTTCTGTCTGTTGCCATACAGAGATCCTTCTTTACATTAATATTTTATATTAGTTCAATTGTTCCTTATACTATGGAATGAGATCCACTAGTGGATCTCAGCTAAGGAGTATATAAGTATTTATAAGATTCGGTAATACGACACAGTTTTGCGATGACAATAGCAATACATTTACACTTTTTTACTAATACACTTACACATCTCTCATTGTCTTCGTACTGTCTTTGAGTTTTGATGACAGTAAACTTGGCAATTGCCTTGATGTAAGCAGCCAACCAGAGCGCGAAACGACACTAACATGGGTTGCCTAAAATGTATTTTCTTCATTATTGTCTGGACGCCTACGTCACATGAACAATTTTTCCCTTTTTTGATATCCAATACATATTCTCAATAGTCTTCTGTCAATTGTCCTGTGTAAAAGCTGGGTAAGGCTAAATTTAACGCCGGCTTTACTTGTTGTCTCGCCAGTTTGATCTGTAAAACTGTTTTTGGCAGCTGTAGCACAATTATATACGTTTACAGTTGAGTTTAACAAACGTTAGTTAAAGCATATGGCTTTAACTCACGTTTAAGTAGCACATGTCATGCAATTAATTGTCCTTTTGAGTTTTGAGGTTGTACACATATACAAATAGTCGTACCCTGGCTTTAAATAAACACCCCTGTGCTTATCAGTATAAATGTGCTTAAATATGGTAACTCTGTATGTGATACAGTTGTCAGCTGTTTTTCCGCCCATTATCACAAATTCTGATTTTCGCAAAACTCAAGCCTCTGATAACATTTGCGAGATAATAACAAAAGTAAAGTGATTGCAATTTATAAAATAAACATTAATTTATTGGCAATAGTTGAGACCTAATTGAAAGCCATACTTATCAAAATACTTTGAAAATAAAAAAGAAGAGCAAACGGAACGCTAGAAGCCGTTCTTAAACCCAGCCCCCGTTCTGCTGCAAATAAATGGGAAAAGAATGGAAGAGTTGGAAGCATGTCGGATTTGTGTAACCTGTTATCCCCTAAAGGATATGGATTTCATTTATATATTCCATAAAAATGAAGAATTCCAAAGCGAACTCGATTTTATAGAGGGCGAAATACAACAGTGGGAGCTGAAAATCAAACCAGAAGATGGCTTGCCACAAAGAATTTGTGCCGATTGTTTTGCCAAGTTTTGTAGCATTTATGCATTTCGCAAGGAATGTGAGCAGGCTCAGGAGAAGCTTCTGCAAACTGTCATAGACGCCGACAAGCAAGAACAACAACAGCAGCAACAACAAGATGAGCAGCAGCAGCATCCTTTGCTGGCAGAGAACGATGCTGCTATGCCAATGATGGACAGTAGTGGTGGTGCTGATGAGACAGACCACAAGAATGATTTGATTACCTCGGTGTCTTTGGCTCAAAACGATGTGGTACTCAATGATTTTCGAGTCTTCGATCAACAATTTGATCATTTCGACAATCCCACTTTGATGGACTCCTCTGCCACGCTGCTCGATAACAATTTGATGGCCACAGAGACGGCCAATGAAATGGGTTACTTGCCATCACAAAATCTCTTCACTTTTGAAACTGCCGAGCCACCCACTTCCGGGACACTGCCATTAGTTGAGACTGAAACTCCTTCCTCGATTATGGGTGACATTATGGATGTACAATCTGCTGGTGGCGATGACGACCTGTTGGCTAAGCATGACCTCGAAGATATGCTGCGACGCAGCATCATACCAACCAATACCAACTCCCTAACAGCAACCACCAATCAAAACAGTGCTAAAATGACTGTAACAAGGACCACAACAGTAGCAACTGCTCCGCATATTATTAAGACTGAAGTGCAAGGGACGACGACGACGATGAAAAATACAAATTTAAGCAATACAAATGGTAAGAGAATATTTTGTTTACTCTATAAATTGAAGATATCTGGGAAATTCGCTATAAATAACAAATATCTAGGAAATTTTCTATAAGCAAAAAAAAAAAATGTAGAGAATATTCTATAAATAAATTTTTAAAAAAATTTCTATACTTAAAAAAGTTTCTCGGAAATTTTGTAGATAAAAAAATTCTGGGAAATTTTCTATAGATAAAAAATTTCTCAAAAATTTTCTACAGATGAAAAATTTCTGAGAAATTTTCTATAGATACAAAATTTCTGAGAAATTTTCTATAGATAAAAATTTCTGGGAAATTTTCTACAAAAAAAACATTTCTGGTAAATTTTTTATAAAAAAAAAATAATTCTGGGAAATTTTCTATAAATAAAAAAATTTCTGGAGAAATTTTCTATAAATACATTTCTGGGAAATTTTCTATAGTACAAAATTTCTGAGAAATTTTCTATAATACAAAATTTCTGAGAAATTTTCTATAATACAAAATTTCTGAGAAATTTTCTATAATACAAAATTTCTGAGAAATTTTCTATAGATACAAAATTTCTGAGAAATTTTCTATAGATACAAAATTTCTGAGAAATTTTCTATAGATAAAAATTTCTGGGAAATTTCCTATAAAAAAAACATTTCTGGTAAATTTTTTATAAATAAAAAAATTTCTGGGAAATTTTTTATAAATAAAAAAATTTCTGGGAAATTTTCTAAAAATATAAAAATTTCTGGGAAATTTTCTAAAAATAAAAAATTCCTGGGAAATTTTCTAAAAATAAAAAATTCCTGGGAAATTTTCTATAAATAAAAAATTCCTGGGAAATTTTCTATAAATAAAAAATTCCTGGGAAATTTTCTATAAATAAAAAAATTCTGGGAAATTTTCTATAAATAAAACATTTCTGAAAAATTTTCTATAGACAAAAAATTTCTGAAAAATTTTTCTATAGATAAAAAATTTCTGAGAAATTTTCTATAAACTAAAAAAAATTTCTGAGAAATTGTCTTCAAATAAAAAAAATTCTGGGAAATTTTCTATAAATAAAAAATTTCTGGGAAATTTTCTAAAAATAAAAAATTTCCGGGAAATTTTCTAAAAATAAAAAATTTCTGGGAAATTTTGTATAAATTAAAAAATCTTGGAAATTTTTCTATAAATAAAAAATTTCTGGGAAAATTTCTATAGATAAAAAATTCTGAGAAATTTTCTATAGAGAAAAAATTTCTGGCAAATTTTCTATAAATAAAAAATTTCTGGGAAATTATCTATAAATAAAAAATTTCTGGGAAATTATCTATAAATAAAAAATTTCTGGGAAATTATCTATAAATAAAAAATTTCTGGGAAATTATCTATAAATAAAAAATTTCTGGGAAATTTTCTATAAATAAAAAATTTCTGGGAAATTTTCTATAAATAAAAAACATAAAAGACTATCCGAACCAGGCAAACTCAAACGTCGCTATTACAATATAGCCAAGCTGAAATCGGAAGAAGTTAACAAGAGTTTCATATCAAACATATCGAATAAATACCACCACCCCTCACCATCACTCCCTGCAAACTCAAACGTAGACGAAGAATGGAATAAAATTAAAAACACGTTCAAGGAAACGACAGAAGAAACTGTCGGTCTATCTCAAAAGGAAAACAAGGAATGGCTATCCGCCGAATTTTGGACACTGGTAGAAGAACGAGGAAGAACAAGAGAGGCTATGCTACAAGAGCAAAACCATTTACGGAAGATTCAACTCCAATCAACTCTGTCACGCCTCATCAAGGAAGTGAAGAGAAAAGCCAGGAATGACAAACGCAGTTTTCTCAACGCTCTGGCCAACAACGCAGAAACAGCAGCCCAACGCGGAGACCTCAAAACAGCCTTCGACGTCATTAGAAAACTCTCAGGGAAGAATACCAATACATGCATACCTGTAAAAGATAAAAACGGCAACATTCTCACCAACGCCGAGGATCAACTAAATAGATGGAAAGAACACTTTGAGGAAATCTTAAATCTCACATGCCAAACCGAACCAACACCCCAATCCAACGAGGTTCTTATCACCGCTGCCCCAATCCCTCTTGGGACAATCTGCATAGATCCTCCTACACTTAATGAAGTATCAACAGCTATCACACAGCTTAAAAATGGGAAAGCCGCAGGCATTGACGATCTACCTGCCGAATTTTATAAGACAAACCCTAACGCTGTCGCTAAAATACTCCGCCCATTATTCACACTGGTTTGGGCTACTGACTATTCCAAAAGAATGGAAAGAAAGTATTATTATAAAAATACCTAAGAAAGGAGATGTGAAGGTATGCAGTAATTGGAGAGGTATAGCGCTAACAACCGCAGTCTGTAAAATTTTCAACAAAGTTATCCTTAACCGGATTCTAGAACCTCTGGACCAGTGCCTACGCAAGGAACAATCTGGATTCCGGCCCAACCGCTCCTGCGTAGACCAAATAAACAGCATTCGACTAATCATCGAGCAATGCAATGAATTTAACTCAAACTTATACCTGACATTTATTGATTTTGAAAAGGCTTTTGACGCAATAAACAGAAGTAAAATATGGAGAGCTCTACAAAACAAAGGCGTGCCAATAAAAATAATAAACCTCATTAAAGCACAGTATACCGATTCAACGATGAGAGTTTCACACCTCGGCAAAATCAGCGACTCTTTCAAAACACATAACGGAGTGAAACAGGGATGCCTACTCTCACCCCTTCTTTTTATTACTACCCTAGACGAAATTCTGTCTTATTCAAACAGTCAGAACAAAGGTATTCAATGGAGAATAAGCCAACATCTCGAAGATCTTGAATACGCAGACGACATTGTTCTACTAGCCACTACAAAAGAAAATATGCAAACAAAAATCAATGAATTGTCGCAACGAGCAGCAGAATTTGGATTACGAATTAACGCAGACAAAACCAAATCCATGGTCATCAAAGGGAATCAAAACCAAACAACACTCAACCTAAACAACAAACCAATCCAAATCGTCAACGATTTTTGTTATCTCGGCAGCAGCATAACAACAGACGGCGGCGCAATCAACGACGTACTTTCACGTATCGGAAAGGCAAGAATAGCATACATTAATCTGAAAAACATATGGAAATCCAACTCAATTTCCCCGAAAACTAAAATTCATATATACAACGCGTGCGTGAAATCCGTTTTACTATACGGATCAGAAACCTGGGCGGTGAACGAAACGATCAAACGAAAGCTACAAACTTTTACAAACAGATGCCTGCGCAACATTCTTAAAATATGGTGGCCAAGGACCATATCAAACCAACAACTTCTGCAAATAACCGAACAAGAGGATATCAACGTACAAATTAAACGAAGGAAATACTGCTGGCTGGGACACACTCTGCGAAAGCCATACGATGAAATATGCCACGCAACTCTCGAATGGAACCCCCAAGGAACGAGAAACCGCGGAAGACCGAGGACAACATGGAGACGGACGATTTTTACTGAAACAGGAAAAACATTTAACGAACTTAGATACATTGCATCAGATAGACAAAGATGGAGATTCTATGTAAATAGCTTATGTTCCTGATGGAATACGCTAATAAATAAATAATATGGAAGACTTCATTGCCGCCTAGAAAAACGGATTTCTCGTCGTCTAGAAAAATGGCTTTCTTGTCATATCTATCTTTCAGTATTAGCATTCCATTTTTCAAATGTATTAACATTTTTCGGCATTGTTATCCAATTATTTTCTGCTGAACTCTACATAACATTTTTTATTTCAGTTACTCAAACGGTTCAACAGCCAGCTGCTCGCCGCGAAGATGTCGCTTCCGATAATGAATGTGATGATACTGATGTAAATAAACGTCTGAAGGGATTGCCATATACATGCCACTATTGCTATTGTCCCGATTCCGGACCCATCGATCATCTAAGCTTCCCCAATGAGGATGCTCTCTCACAGCACTTCTTTGATATTCACGATCCAAATCGTCCCTATATTTGCCCCCAATGCGGCAACTCATACAAAACCCAAAAGTTGCGTGATAATCATGTGCGTGTAGTTCATGAAAATGCCAAGACACAAAAGTGCAATTTTTGCCAGAAAACATTGAGGGGTGCTGTGGAAATGCATCAATATCACTGTCAACATGTGGGCGACTGGGAGTGTGCCCAGTGCAAAGAGAAGTTTCCCAATACACCGCTCTATCGTTTTCGTTTGCACCAAAGACAACATGAAAGGGGTAAGAATTTCAAATGCCACGTTTGCGAACGCTCTTTTATGCGTAAGGCAAATCTTGAAGCGCACGAGAAAATGCATAAAAATGAAGCCAAGTCACAATGGCATTGTAAGATTTGCAATACAAGTAAGTACGAATTAAAACACGAAAGAACATTTTCCAAAGTTTAATAATTTTTTTGTACTTCTGTTTTTTTTCAGATTTCTTAACCAATTATGATTTAAGACGTCATAATTATCAACAACATGATGATGAAAGTCCGGTAAAATGCAAGGAATGCAATCAAGGTTAGTTCGTTTACTAAAGCAACACTTTTTGGTAATTAATTTTACATATTTTTCTTCCCAGGTTTTTCAAGTATAGCCTTTTTACAGCGTCACATAACACAAATTCATAATTCCCAGAGCACAAGTCTCAGCCCCAGCTCACCCAACATACAACATATCTGTTTGAAATGCAATGCTACCTTTATGTGCTTGGATAGTTTACATAAGCACATGAATATTGCCAGCGGTAATAATGGTCAATGTTTACCACCATCCGCGACGTTTGATGTAAAAGAACGTCGTCGCATACAAAGACAGGGCGTATTCCCCTGCTTCCTGTGTCCCAAGAGATTTCATTTGAGGTCACAGCTGGACAAACATTTGAATACACACGATGCACGTTTACGGCCGTTTCAGTGCGAACAATGGTAATAGAAAAAAACGTAGTGTTGGCAAAACATATGAAACAAATATATTTTTATTTATTTTTATTTATTTTTTGAATAAATAAATACAAAAAATTATTTATTTTTTGAATATATAAATAAAAATATATTTTATTATATACTTTTAGTTTAGCTTAGTTTGAAATTATTATTTTTTTTTAAATCTGTAAATGCATTTTTGTTTAAGACTATTTGTTTTAAATAATTTATTTCAGTTATGTTCGCTGTCGCACCGCAATTGAATTAAAACAACATGTCGATGTGGCTCATTTAAATATTAAAGCATTTGCCTGTGACAAATGTGGCAAGAGTTTTGGTTATAAAAAAGATTTACGCGATCACATGCTTTTCCATGCGGGTAAGTTGAAAATTTGTATATACATATATTCATATCACTCACTTACTTCAAGAGTGACATAACTCAAAATTGAAAATTGTCAGTATATATAATTTTAAGTCCCTATAAATAGATAAGTAACATAAAATAAGATGTTTATAAACATATAAACATACTTATAAACTAAATTTCGCTAAGAATCATTTTTCGACATTTATAAAATTCGCATTTCTGTAAGGCAAACTCAAAAATTTTGAGTTATGTCACTCTTGAAGTGAGTGAGCGATATGTCTATAACAAACCTAGAAAGTACGTATATAATTTTACCCTCACTTTTGTTTAGTGACTGATATCTTTTGGCCTAAAACATAAACTATTTTACTTTTCTCACTTATTTCTTTATTGTTTGAAATTGTTTTTATTTCTTAAATATTCAGTAGAGAATTTGTATATTTGTCTTAAAATTATGTTTTTCATCTATATTTTTTGGCTTATATGGGCGGGGCCACGACCATTGGTCCGATCCCGCCCATTTTTTGGCCAATTACGTAGAATGCCACCAGATACATATTCGCAACATTCAGCACTCCCGCTGGCAAATTGTGCAAGATTTGAAAATTTCAAAATTTGGTCTATGTGGGCGGGGCCACGCCCATTGGGTCGATCCCGCCCATTTTTGGACCAATCACGTAGACTGCCACCATATATACATATACACAAAATTCCAGCACTCGCTAACAAATTGTGCAAAATATCTCAATTTAAAAATTTGGCTTATATGGGCGGGGCCACGCCCATTGGTCCGATTCCGCCCATTTTTGGAAAATTCACATAATCTGCCACTAAATGCATACACACAAAATTTCAGCACTCTAGCTAAAAAATTTTCTCAATATCAAAATTGGACACATATGGGCGGGTCCACGCCCACTT
Organism: Eudasyphora cyanicolor; assembly: GCA_963930755.1. NCBI lineage: Eukaryota > Metazoa > Arthropoda > Insecta > Diptera > Muscidae > Eudasyphora > Eudasyphora cyanicolor. Next base: position 280,647,205 of record OZ005736.1, read on the forward strand.
GATATATCGAACATTCAAGTACCCTATTTTCAGCACCGCCTACACATGTACATTCTGTGAAAATATCAAGATGATCGGTCTAGCCGTTTAGACGTCTATACGGAACAAACAAACATACAAACAAACAAACAAACAAACCCACCAACAGACACTCTCTTTTATATATATAGATTTCTAAGAAATTTTGTATTTATAGAAAATTTCTAAGAAATTTTGTATTTAGAAATTTTGTATTTATAGAAAATTTGTAAGAAAGTTTGTATGTTTAGAAAATTTCTAAGAAATTTGTAAGAAAGTTTGTATTTTTAGAAAATTTCTAAGAAATTTTGTATTTATAGAAAATTTCTAAAAAATTTTGTATTTATAGAAAACTTCTAAGAAATTTTGTATTTATAGACAATTTCTAAGAAATTTTGTATTTATAGAAAATTTCTAAGAAATTTTGTTTTTATAGAAAATTTCTAAGAAATTTTGTTTTTATAGAAAATTTCTAAGAAATTTTGTTTTTATAGAAAATTTCTAAGAAATTTGTATTTATAGAAATTTTCTAAGAAATTTTGTATTTATAGAAAATTTCTAAGAAATTTTGTATTTATAGAAAATTTCTAAGAAATTTTGTATTTATAGAACATTTCTAAGAAATTTTGTATTTATAGAACATTTCTAAGAAATTTTGTATTTATAGAAAATTTCTAAGAAATTTTGTATTTATAGAAAAATTTTGTATTTATAGAAAAATTTCTAAGAATTTTTGTATTTATAGAAAATTTCTAAGAAATTTTGTATTTATAGACCATTTCTAAGAAATTTTGTATATATAGACAATTTCTAAGAAATTTCGTATTTATAGAAAATTTCTAAGAAATTTTGTTTTTATAGAAAATTTCTAAGAAATTTTGTTTTTATAGAAAATTTCTACGAAATTTTGTATTTATAGAAAATTTCTAAGAAATTTTGTATTTATAGAAAATTTCTAAGAAATTTTGTATTTATAGAAAATTTCTAAGAAATTTTGTATTTATAGAAAATTTCTAAGAAATTTTGTATTTATAGAAAATTTCTAAGAAATTTTGTATTTATAGAAAATTTCTAAGAAATTTTGTATTTATAGAAAAATTTCTAAGAAATTTTGTATTTATAGTAAAATTTCTAAGAAATTTTGTATTTATAGAAAATTTCTAAGAAATTTTGTATTTATAGGCAATTTCTAAGAAATTTTGTATTTATAGAAAATTTCTAAGAAATTTTGTTTTTATAGAAAATTTCTAAGAAATTTTGTTTTTATAGAAAATTTCTAAGAAATTTTGTATTTATAGAAAATTTCTAAGAAATTTTGTATTTATAGAAAATTTCTAAGAAATTTTGTATTTATAAGCAATTTCTAAGAAATTTTGTTTTTATAGAAAATTTCTAAGAAATTTTGTTTTTATAGAAAATTTCTAAGAAATTTTGTATTTATAGAACATTTCTAAGAAATTTTGTATTTATAGAAAATTTCTAAGAAATTTAGAAATTTTCTATAAATTTTGTATTTATAGAAAATTTCTTAGAAATTTTGTATTTATTGAAAATTTCTAAGAAATTTTGTATTTATGGAAAATTTCTAAGAAATTTTGTATTTATGGAAAATTTCTATGAAATTTTGTATTTATAGAAAATTTCTATGAAATTTTGTATTTATAGAAAATTTCTATGAAATTTTGTATTTATAGAAAATTTCTATGAAATTTTGTATTTATATGTTGTATTTATAGACAATTTCAAAAAAATATAAATAATTTTAGCCCCCCTTCCATCCAAAGCTAATATGTTAGAGAATTAATAGAACTTTAAAATATAAAAAATTCGCAAAAATCGGAGAGTACGAACAACTTTAAAAATGGCATTTAAATTGTAAAACTTAAAAATCGCACACAAAATTTTTTCTGAAAAGTGCCGAAAAAAACCTTCATCTCAAAAAATGATTTTTCAAATCGGACCATAACTTAAGAAGCTATGACCAAAAACCCGATACACATAGTGATATCTTAACGATTTTTTAAATATAGATAACTTCTGAAGGAGTTATCGGAAAAAACTCAAAAAATTCCACAAAGCGTTTTTCAGGTGTACTAAAAAATATAAAAAAAAGGGAAAAATCAAAATCGGCATTTTTTTGAAACCGTCGATTTGTCGTGGAATTCCCCATATATATTCTTAATCGTCGTAAAATTCTAAGACGGTTAGCCATGTCCTTCCGTACATCCGCCCGTCGCTTGTAATAACGCTACAGTCTAGAATAATAGAGCTAGACGACTAAAATTTGGTATAGATACTTCTTATAGCTGCAGGCAACTTGGAATGGAAAATGGGCAATATCAGTCTATTTTTAGATATAGCTCCCATATTTAGTATCTCCCCGATTTGACTTATTAACGTCATAGAAACTGCAAATGCCAATTGATCGGGCTGAAAATAAGTTACTGGGGTTTATTAATACCCGGAATCCTTCATAGGAACAACGGTAGTAATATGTATGTCCATGTTTTGATATAGCCCCCCGTACAAGGTCCCTCTAGATTTCACTTTGTAACGCCACAAAAACCTCAAATTTCAATGAATTGGGCTGAAATTTGGTATAATGAGTTTATTTATACCCGAAACCATTCACATGCGATCCATGGAATGGTCGTCTTGGCCGATCCTAATCTGTCTTTACTTGTTTTTACACTTTTTACAACCATTTCGTAGGGCAAAATCAAATTGAGACTTAAAGAGCTATCAGTTGGGCAAGGAACTATCCTTCCCCCTCAATGTGCCCTTTCCACTAAATCAAGTCGTATGTCATGAATGGCACGTTCAATATTGACTTGTAAAGTTTGAAGAGAGTCTGGTTTATTTCGAAAGACCAATGACTTCAAATAACCCCACAAGAAATAGTCTAATGGTGTTAAATCACAAGAAGTTGTGAGGCCATTCAATATTACAATTTCTTGAAATTATCGAATCTCCACACTTTTCTCTTAGCATAATTTTCAAATGTGAACGGAAAGATTATTTTTGCTCTAGCTCCTTAACGGTAGGTCGGATCGGGAATCGGTCAATGGCAAAAAGATAGCTCTTAACGAGAGCTAAAATATGCCCATTATTGTTAAGGTCGTAGATCGACTGGAAAGTGTTTTTTTTTTTTTATATAAAAAATGGACTTAGCAACATTTTCAAATGTGAACGGAAATTTTTTTTCTCTAGCTTCTTAACGGTACGTCGGATCAGGAATCGGCCAATGGCAAACAAATAGCTCTTAGCGAGAGCTAAAATATTGCTCATTATTGTTAACGTCGTAGATCGACTGGAAAGTGTTTTTTTGGATTTAAAAATTGGACTTAGCAATATTTTCAAATGTGAACGGAAAGTTTATTTTTGCTCTAGCTCCTTAACGGTACGTCAGATCGGGAATGGGTCAATGGCAAAAAGATAGCTCTTAACGAGAGCTAAAATATTGCTCATGGGTTTCAAGGTCGTAGGTCGGCCGGAAAGTGTTTTGGTTAAAAAAAAATGGACTTAGCGCACGAAATGTTGAAATTGGAGAACGATTATTTTGATAATAAAACTGAATAATTTGTAAACGTTGTTCTTGCGTATATCTCTCCATGATGAAATTGTAAACACTACTGAATACAATGAAAAACAAATAACAGATCACGACATATTACAAATGGCCGAAACGTCACTGCAAAATCATATCATCCCTATTGGAAAACCTGTTATTTAATTATTTTATTTATGGCAAAATGGTTTGCACATATTATTCATTATTAGTGTAAGTTTGTGGCATATAACTAGATTCCTATATAAGAAAAAAATACTGCCTAAGATTTTTAGTGTCTCAGCGTTTCCCACAAAGCAATTTCAATATAGGCCAATCTAAAAACTAGAAGTTATGGACAGAAAAAACATTTGTTATATTTTAAGTTTTAATTATTTTTTATTTCATAAATTTGATTTTGCACGCTTAGAAATAGTTTATTTCAATATCTGTGGGCCTTATTCCTAAAATTTCTGAGAGGGCTTATATTCAAAAGTGGCTATGAGCCATTATTTAAAAAATATTTTTGTTTTAAAAATGTTACTCAAACCTTCTCATAAATTATTCTGAATAAGACCCAATGTACATATGTAAATTCTTTCCTCCAAGGCCATAACATGCCATTAAAACAAATATTTTTTCTGTTCTATATTATTTAAACCAAAAAAAAACAATCTAGAGGTCAACGTTCATTGCACTGAAGAAGGTTGTGAGTACGTGTGTAAAAATGAAAAGGCTCTTATGGATCACATACGTCACAAACATCGTTTGTTGTCCTGTGAATATTGCCGTGAAGAATTCACCAGACAAAAGATGACAGGTAAGTGTTTTTTGTTGTTGTTGCGAATCTTTCATGTTTCAAAATATTATTGAATGGATTTCTTTTTCTTACAGCTCATTTGCGTAATGTTCATCGCGCCGAAATCGATGTTCAATTGGCTGGAGAATCAGATAATTTTTATAAATCCAAATTACTCAATAATAACAATGATATTACACAAATCTCGTTTAATTTACTCAATACTCAAACAGCGACAACAGTGAATTCCACCGCATTAGGCACATTATCATCAACTTTGTCGGCTGCCACCATCACCACCACCACTTCTTCCACATCATCAATTTCACCCAATCCACCACTATCACCAACAATGTCTATGTCTTCGAATATTCATACAATATCATCGCCATCATCCTCGTCGTCAATCAGTAGTCACATGGCACAAAATCAAGCTAATAATATAACGACCGCCTCCTCCATAAGCAGCCATGTTTTTGTTACCGATCATAATTCAAATAATTTAGCTTTAAATGGTTTCGTTTCATCGCCACAAAGTGAATTGAATTTAGTTAGTGGTGATGTCGTCAATACCGTCAATGCCGCCAATACAATGTTTGTGGTCTCAGCGGCTTCAACAACAACAACAAACAGCTCAGCTACCAACCCAAATGACAGCAATGTGGATCAGTATTTTATGGCATCCCTGATGGATACCGAACAGGAGATAACCGTGACATAACCTAAAAGAGAAGTATTCTAAGCATAAAATGAAAAGAAACAAAACACACACACACATAAAAGATCTTCGGAGAAAAAGACATCATACATTTATTATACGACAGAAAAGTTCATAATATACATATATAGTAATTGCAAAACAAAACAAAATAGGACTTTAGAGTCATACTACAACACTATGCAGTAAGAAAAAATCCAATTCCATTGAATTTTTTTTCGATGTATTATGGTCTCTTGATTGCAAAAATTGTGGGAAATTTAAAATTCTAAGGATATTTTTTTAAAAAAATATTAATCTTTTAGAAATAGTTTCTCGACTTGAGAACGATTGGTCCCATTTTGTTTATAGAAATAGCAAAAATTATAGTGAAAAAATATTTTTTAATCCAAATTTGCTATATTTTTTAAAGAAATAAAATCATTAAAAAGGCGGTTTTCTTTGAGAAAGATTAGTCTGGGGAAATTAAAAAAAAACTGTAATTTAATTACCTAAAATTTTAATTCTTTTTTAAAAAATATCAAAAAATCTATAATTTATTAACCCACCTCTTCAATTCTTTTTAAAATCCCCTTTAATAGTTTCGAAGATATCTAAAGAGATATAAATAGTGTTGTGTTTTAAAAAATACACAAAAAATAAAAATATCAAAAAAGATAAATTTTGTGGATATATTTTTTTAAATTATTCCGAAAATAACGTTCTCCACTTGAGAACGATTTGCCAAATTTGGTGTATTTTTAAAGAAATAATATCATTAAAAAGGCGATTTTCTTTGAGAAAGATTAGTCTGGGGAAAATACAAAAAAACTATAATCTAAGTAGATACAACTTTATTTCTTTTTTAAAAAAATATCAAAAAATCTATAATTTATTAACCCACCTCTTCAATTTTTTTTAAAATCCCCTTTGATAGTTTCGAAGATATCTAAAGAGATATAAAAAGTGCTGTGTTTTAAAAAATACAAAAAAAAAATAAAAATATTAAAAAAGATAAATTTTGTGGATAATATATAATATATATTTTTAAATTATTCCGAAAATAACGTTTTCCACTTGAGAATGATTTGCCCGGTTTCTTTTTTTAAAAATATCAAAAAATCTATAATTTATTAACTCATATCTTCAGTACTTTAAAAATCCCTTTTAATAGCTTCGAAGATATCTAAAGAGATATAAAAAATGTTGTGTATTAAAAATACATAAAAATAAAAATATCAAAAAAGATAAATTTTGTAAATATATTTTTTTAAATTATTCCGAATATAACGTTTTCCACTTGAGTATGATTTGCCTGGATTCTTTTATCAAAAAATCTATAATTTATTAGCCCATATCTTCAATTCTTTTTAAAATCCCCCGCATTATTTATACAAATTTCAAATAATTCAAAATCTTTTTAAATGCACCTTTTTCTAAAATCAGATGTTTAAGTCTCATTATAAGTTTCAAAGATATCTAAAAAAAACTCTTGTGGAAAAATCATTTTTTTAAATTAATTAAATTAAAATTGTTGAAATGATTGACAAACTCGAGATTTTCGAATTTTTTATTAGAATATTATGTTTTATTCATATAAATAATAAAAAATTTACCTCGAGCTTGACTATTATTTCAACAATTTTGAATACTAAAAATGTCGAATAAAAACCAAATTATAAAAATTAATTAAATTAAATTAACTACAAATTGTACCTAAAATTTTTTTTATCGTTTCAATAGTTGCAAAGATATCTACAAATTTATGGGGAACAACAAAAGTTTTTCATCCGAAATTTTTTGTATTTTTTTTCAAAAGAAAGACTTAAAAGTATTAGCCCGATTTTTTTTATAAAATATTAGAAAATCAAATAAAATTCTACAGGTCTACAATAAACCCATTTCAAAAATTGTATTACCTTGACATGTTTCTAACACCATTTATAATCCCTTCAATAGTTTTTTGTGATAAAATTATTTTTAATATTTTTATTTATTTTTTTATATCAATTACAATATCAAAATATTATTATTTTACGGTCCAGGGGAAATCCGGGTTACAAAGACCATGTGGCAAGTTTTTGCAGCGACAGACCAGAGCCTATGGTGGGAATCGAACCCACGACCACCAAACTCATAGACTACTCGTCTATGATTTTGGTTAGTTAATTATATAATTATTATTATTATTTTTTATTTTCTTTATATTTAAAGAAAAAAAAATAGAAAACAGCAAAAAGTTCTCAATTTAAAAAATGTAGATAACTTTATATAAAATTAAATGAAATGAAAATAAAGCAAATCCGAATAAAATTTAAGGATAAATTAGAAAGATATAGCCATTTTAAAAACTAATATTTCACTTGAACGTCTTCATTTGTCAGATTTAATTTAGAATAATTTCTAAAAAAAATTATAATTAAATTATATAAAACTTTTTTCTAAAAAAAACATTTTTTCATCCTGTAACAATAATAATAATATCATAAAAAAATCACATTTCCACTTGCGAACGATTCGTCAAATATTGTTTATAAAAATATTAAAAAATCGAAAATGGATAAATTTTTTGGATATATTTTTTCATTTAATTTATTAATTTTTTCCCCAAGAATTGCATTACACTTTAGGGCTATTTTTCCAATTTTATTTATACAAATTTTTAAAAATCCCAAATAATATTTTTAAATTAATTTCAGTTCATTTCAATAGTTTCGAAGATATCTAAAAAGTTATGGCGAACAAATATGTTTTTATATACAAAATTTATTTATTTTCCAATAGAATAAAATCATTAAAAAAAACTGATTTTATTTAGAAAAATATTTTATTTACAAAATGTTAAAAAAAAAAATTTTAAAATTATATTTTTTCAAATTAATTTGTATTCCCTTCGAAGATATCTAAGAAGTTATGGCAAACTAAATATGTTTTATGTACAAAATTTATTTATTTTTTCAAAGGGATTATTCCTATTTAAAAATCGGATTTTATTTAGAAAAACATATTATTTACACAATGTTAAAAATTCCAAAATTATATTTTTTCCAATTCAATTATTCCCGTCAATAGTTTCGAAGATATCTAAGAAGTTATGGGGAACAAAATACGTTTTTATATCCAAAAATTATTTATTTTTTCAAAAAGAATAAAATCATCAAAAAATCTGATTTTATTTAGAAAAATATTTAAAAAATCAATTTCAAATCAATTTTTTCTAAACCCATTTTCAAAATCCATTTATTTGTGGAAAATAATTGTATCCTTCCAAAATGTTGTGTTTTCAAAAACGACAAATAAAATTCATAAAAATCACTTCTTCATTTGAGAAGGATTAGAACAATTTTGCTTATAAAAATCAAAAAATCGAAATTTATTTAAAATTTCTTAAACATTTTCCTCAAAAAATTTTTTTCATCCAGTTCCACTTAAGAACGATTCGCCAAATATTGTTTATAAAAATATCAAAAAATAGAAAATGGATAAATTTTTTTTGGATATATTTTTTCATTTCATTTATTATTTTTTCCCCAAGAATTGCCTTTCACTTTAGGGCTATTTGTCCAATTTTATTTACAAAAGTTTTTAAAAACTCCAAATAATATTTTTAAATTAATTTCAGTTTATTTCGATAGTTTCGAAGATATCTAAGGAGTGATGACAAAAAAAATATGTTTTTATATACAAAATTTATTTATTTTTTCAAAGGGATTATTCCTATTTAAAAATCGGATTTTTTTTAGAAAAATATTTTATCTATAAAATATAAAAAAATCCAAATTTATATTTTTCCAAATTAATTTTTATTCCTCTCGAAGATATCTAAGAAGTTATGGCAAACTAAATATGTTTTTATGTACAAAATTTATTTATTTTTTCAAAAGGATTATTCCTATTTAAAAATCGGATTTTATTTAGAAAAACATATTATTTACACAATGTTAAAAATTCCAAAATTATATTTTTTCCAATTCAATTATTCCCGTCAATAGTTTCGAAGATATCTAAGAAGTTATGGGGAACAAAATACGTTTTTATATCCAAAATTGATTTATTTTTTCAAAAGGAATAAAATTAGCAAAAAATCTGATTTTATTTAGAAAAATATTTAAAAAATCAATTTCAAATCAATTTTTTCTAAACCCCTTTTCAAAATCCATTTATTTGTGGAAAATAATTGTATTCTTCCAAAATGTTGTGTTTTCAACAACGACAAATAAAATTCATAAAAATCACTTCTTCATTTGAGAAGGATTAGAACAATTTTGCTTATAAAAATCAAAAAATCGAAATTTATTTAAAATTTCTTAAACATTTTTCTCAAAATATTTTTTTCATCCAGTAATAATAATAAGTATATTATCACAAAAGATCACATTTCCACTTGAAACCGATTCGTCAAATATTGTTTATAAAAATATCAAAAAATAGAAAATGGATAAATTGTTTTGGATATATTTTTTCATTTCATTTATTATTTTTTCCCCCAAGAATTGCCTTTCACTTTAGGGCTATTTGTCCAATTTTATTTATACAAATTTTTAAAAATCCCTAATAATATATTTAAATTAATTTCAGTTCATTTCAATAGTTTCGTAGATATCTAAGAAGTTATTACAAACAAAATATGTTTTATATACAAAATTAATTAATTTTTTCAAAAGGATTATCTCTATTTAAGAATCGAATTTTATTTAGAAAAAATTAAATTTTTCCAAATTAATTTTTATTCCCTTCGAAGATATCTAAGATGTTATGGCGAACAAAATATATATTTATATAAAAACTTTATTTATTTTTCAACAGGAATAAAATCATTTAAAAAATAGGATTTTATTTAGAAAAATATTTTGTTTACAAAATGTAAAAAAATTCCAAAATTATATTTTTTCCAAATTAGTTTTTTTAGTCCCTTCAATAGTTTCGAAGATATCTAAAAAGTTATGGGTAACAAAATACGTTTATATATCCAAAATTTATTTATTTTTTCAAGAGGAATACAAATTGTCAAAAAATAGGATTTTATTTAGAAAAATATTTAAAAAATCAATTTTTTCTAAAACAATTTTCAAAATTCATTTAATAATACAAAATGTAAAAAATTTCAATATTATATTTTTTCCAAATTAATTTTTACTCCCTTCGAAGATATCTAAGAAGTTATGCGAACAAAATACGTTTTTATATCCAAAATTTATTTATTTTTTCAAAATGTATTTAATTTTTCAAAATTTATTTATCATCAAAAAATCTGATTTTATTTAGACAAAATATTTAAAAAATCAATTTAAAATCAATTTTTTCTAAAACAATTTTCAAAATCGATTTAATAGTTTCGAAAATATCTATAAAGTTGTTGTGGAAAAAAATTTTAATCTTCCAAATTGTTGCGTTTCTACAACGACAAAAATAAATTCATAAAACTCACTTCTTCATTTGAGAAGGATTAGAACTATTTTGCTCATAAAATATCAAAAAGAAGGTTTGTTTTTCTGTTTAACAGAAAACAAGAACAACGATCTCGAACTTGTAGTCAAAAACAAAACAATGGAAAATCGAAAATAGATATTTTAAAACTTAAAAATGTTTAGTAATATTTGTCCAATTATATTTCTAAAATTTAAAATTATTTTACCTAAATTTTTTTTCAAAAACAGATTTTAAAACTCTTCAATGTATTCCAAGATATCTAAAAATTTATAAATTTAACCCCTTCAACAGTTTCGAAATTACTTAAAACTAATGCCAAAATGATTTTTCCATTAAAGTTGATAAAAAAAAATTTGTTATCTTATTTTTTGTGTGTGTTTTTTTTTTTTTTTTGAAGAAATAAAATAGTAAAAAATCTAATACAGCCAAAATATTGCAATTCAACAAAATTTGTTGCAAATTTAGATAAGTTTTATATACAAATAAGACTAATCCGAAGAAAATTTATACATAAATTAGAAACATATAGCCGTTTTAAAAACTGTTTTCCACTTGAAGACGACTTGTCCGATTTTATTTAGAAAAATTGTAAAAAAAATAGATAATTTTTATTTAAATTACCTAAATTTTTTAAACCCATTTTCTAAAATCCTTTAAATAGTTTCGAAGATATGCAAAAAGTTATGGCGAGAATTCTTTTTTTTTCTTCCAAAATTTTATGTATTTTTTGAAGAAATAAAATTATAAAAATTCTCTTTTTCATTCAAATTTTGTTTAAAAAATATCAAAAATAGATATTTTCTTTGCCCAAAAATGGTTTTCATCCGCAGGACGATTATTCTAAACTTATTAATAAAAATTTTAAAAAAAAATATTTATAAAAGATTTAAGATAACACAGATTTTTTTAAAAACTGTTTTTAAATCCCTTTTACAGTTGCGAAGATATCTAAAATGATATGGCCAAAAAATTGCGTTTTTATCCAAAATTTTACGTTTTTTTTAAGGAAAAAAAAGCAAAGTTTTCCTTTTAAGAGCGATTAGTAAGACTTTATTTACAAAAATATGAAAAAAAATATCGAAAATAGAAAGACATTTTAAATATACATTTTTTTCGAAACATTTTTTTGGATATCATTTTTTTTGGATGTAATTTTTTTTGATATTCATCGTTTTTTTAGGACAATTTCGCCAATTTTTTTATACTAATTTAAATATCTACAATAGGACAATTTCTCCATTTTTTTATACTAATTTAAATATCTACAATATTTTCTAAATTCATTTTTTCTTAATTTATTTTATATTTTTTAAAGAAATAAAATTAATAAAATAAATCGTTTTCCATTTGAGACCGATAGTCCAATTTTGTTTATAAAAATATTAAAATATTTTTTCAAACGAAATAAACTCCGCTTAAAAACGATCAGTCTGATTTTGTCTATAAAAATATAGAAAATTGATATTTTTTCCCCCAAAAATCTTTTTTTTGTATCAAAAATCGTTTTTCAGTTAACAATTTTACTTATAAGGATTAAAAAAGATTAAATTAAATTAAAACTATTTACGATTTTTTTTAAATTCATTTTTAATCCTTCCCATAGTTTCGAAGAAATCTAAACTTTTTAAAGAAATAAAATTAATAAAATAAATCCTTTTCCATTTGAAAACGATCTGTCAGACCTTATTTACAAAAATATGAAAAACAAAATCTAAAATAGAAATCTTTTTCGAAACATTTTTTTTGGATATACATTTTTTAGAATAATTATTTTTTGGATATCATTTTTTGGGATTTAGGACAATTTCTCCAATTTTACTTGTACAAATTTAAGTATCTACAATATTTTCTAAATTAATTTTTTCTTAATTTATTTTATATTTTTTAAAGAAATAAAATTAAAAAAACAAATCGTTTTCCATTTGAGACCGATAGTCCGATTTATAAAAATATTAAAATATTTTTTTAAACGAAAAAACTCCGCTTGAAAACGATCAGTCTGATTTTGTCTATGAAAATACTTAAAAATTAATGCAAAAATACTTTTTTGTTTCATAATAAAAATTGATTATTTTTATACAAATTAATTTTGCATTTATTAAACGAAAAAAATCAAAAACGGCCTAAAGATTGCATTTAAACAATTTTATCATAAACTTGTTACCAAAATTGGGAAAATCCGTTTTTTTATTATTTTGAAAAAAATTATTTTATAAAAGTCACGATTAGCCCACAATAGATAAGGAAATATATATTTTTTCCCTTAAAAATCGTTATCACTTGAGCAATTAATATTCGTCCAAGTATATTTTTAAAATTTTCGGAATAATTTCCAAAGTTTTTAACAATTTAAATTTATGGCGAACAAAATTTGTTGTTCAAATTTACTATAAAAATTTAAAATATCTACAACACTTTCTAAATTAATTTTTAATTCCTCCCATAGTTTCGAAGATATCTAATATTTTCCATCCATTTGCGAACAATTTTTCCATTTGAGAACTATTAGTCCGATTTAGTTTAGAAAAATATGAAAAAAAATCGAAAATAGATTTTTTCTCAAAAAAAAATTTTTTTACATAAGGGCCATTTGTCTAATAAAATTTATAAAAATTTCAACAAATTATTTATTAAATTATCTATCTTTTTTCACCATTCAGTAGTTTCAAAGGTATCTATTTATAATTTTTTGGCGAATAAAATTTAATTTTTCATCCAAAATTTTTTAAAGAAATAAAATCATAAAAAATAATTTTCCACCTTATAAGGATTGGCCTTCGAATTTTTGTTGATAAAAAAACGTGAAAAATTATACATTTTCTAATCCATTCAATAGTTCTGAAAATACTTCAAAATTAAATTCAAAAATACTTTTTTTATTTCATGTTAAAAAAATGATTATTTTTACAATAATTAATTTTGAATTTATTAAAGCGAAAATATCATAAAAAAAATCGAAAACAGCTAAAAGATTGAAATTTGAAAACTTTATCACAATAGTAAGGAAAATTCGATTTTTTTCTTTTGTGTATTTATAAAAAAATATAAGTATAACAAATGTGAAAAAATTAAATGACCTATACATTTTTCTAATCCATTCAATTGTTACGAAAACACTTAAAAATTAATGCAAAAATACCATTTAGTTTCATGTTAAAAAATGATTATTTTTATATAAATTATTTAGTATTTTTAAAGTGGAAAAAATCGAAAACAGCTAAAAGATTGTAATTTATCAATTTTATCATAAATTTAGATACGTTTTAGACCAAAATAAGGCAAATCCGAAAAAATCTAAGGATAAATTAGAAAGTCATAGCCATTTTAAAAACTAAAATAAATAATTTTTTCCAAGGTTTTTAGATATCTTAACTTGCTACCTTCAATATTAATGACAGGGACTGTTTTTTATAATTTAATTTCCTATTTTTACAATAATCCTACAAATAAAATCGAGCAAATCGTTCTAGAGTTGTGTATGCTAAACTTGCTAAATTTGAGTTATTTTTGTTTTGAACATAGCCCTAGCTACTATAATATCAACCATTTTTTGTAATCCCGAGACCATAATGCAGCAAAAAAATATAACACCTTATTCATAAAAATTTGTGAAAGGCAAACCTTCCTGATTTTTCAATGTTAAAATGTATTTCAAAACCGTTTATGAATAAGTCCCAAAGCTCAACGATTTTATTATGTTCATACATATTTTCCCGATTTTCTTGCATAGTGTTATTAGGAAGAAAGTAAAGATAATTCTATAAAAATATAGAATAAGAATAATAATATTTATTAGAAACTCAAACTCCAAATTATATTACTAACAAAAATGCATGCATAAATCAGGCAACTCTGTAACAATATATTTATATACAACAAATACGTTTAAAACAATATTCAAAATATAACATCAAAAGTCTTTAGGGCGACACAAGTACAAGACTTACTACTTACTTCCCGTAAAAACAAAACCCAACAAAATAATAATTATATTTTAGGAAAAAACACTAGTACGAAAGCTAACTCTCCTCTTTACTTACAAAACAAACAAAAAATGCCAGAAATTTTCTTAAAAAGGAAAAAAACAACAAACAAGAAAAACTACCAAACAAAAGCAATCTCATTTACTTTAAACCTTATACTCCTCGTAACCACAAAAAGAGAAAAACCACCAATTCCATTAAAGCCTAAGCATTCCTGGATTTTTTTGAAATCTTTTTTTTAATTAAATTAAAAAAATTATTTGTATAAAACAAAAAAATATAAAAATTGTTTCTTGCCTTCTAAAATGATTTGTAAGTTGTAATTTATATAAAGAACAAAGAGACTTATTCACAAAAATTTATACAACAGTTTTATAAGTATAAAACTCTCAAAACTTTATAAAATCCCTACTTGCCAGATTTCCCTTCCTTTTAAAAAAAAAATCTTACAAATCATAACATTCCTTTTTGAAATACTTTATAAATCCTTCTTTCTCCTCTCTCTCACTTACTCTCTCTTTCTAACTCTCCCTCCTTGTAACCACCAAAATATTTCCAAAAGTATTATGAATAAAGAAACACAAAGTAAATTATGCTAAGAATATCAAACAAACACAAGAAAAAGCTACTCAAACATACAAAGTTATAAACGCTGGCAAAAACTTTTCTCCCCTCAAAAAATAGAACAGTAGTAGTAATTTTTTTTTATTTTTAAAAATATTCTCACATAATCACTTCTCGAATCGCGGTCTTCAATAAATCGCAAGAAATTCCAATTAACAAACTAAAAACACACACACAAGCAACCAAATTAATACATATTACATACATACCATATAAATAAAATTTAAACAACAAAAATCCCCAAACCCTTACAACAATTTTATTCAAAACAACAAATAATCAAATTAGTTTTCTTATAATTGTTAGCTTTGCAAAGATATTAAATAATTAAAAAAAAATTACATAGAATATATATATATATATATATACAAATATAAAAAACAACAGTTTAAAACACATGATATGAAAGAAATAATCAATTAAAAAACAAAACAGAATATTATTAAATTATTAGAAATGATCTATCCTTTTTGATAAACAAAATTTTAAGAAATATATATTTAAATATTTATTTTCCAAATCATCCAAACAAAAAACAGTGGTTTTAATTTGACGGAAGAGTGGGGAATTATTGGGGGGAAACTAAACCTTAAATTTTTAATATCCTAGAAATTTTTTATTTATAGAAAATTTCTTGGGCATTTTGTTAATTTATAGAGAACAATATTTTACACATGTTTGTATTTAATGACAATTTCATGTACTTTTTTTTATTTTTGAAACATATCTTAGAATATTTTTATACCCTACACCACACTGTGGTACAGGGTATTATGACTTTGTGCATTTGTTTGTAACGCTCAAAAAGAGAAGAAATAGAACCATAGTTTATTATACCGATCGTCATAGAATCAATTTTTGAGTCGATTTAGCCATGTCCGTCTGTCCGTCTGTCTGTCTGTCCGTCTGTCTGTCTGTCCGTCTGTCTGTCCATGTATTCTTGTAATCAAAGTGCAGGTCGTATTTATGGTCCGATTGTGATGAAATTTAGCACAGTGCTCTTTTTTGGCCCAAGGACGATCCCTATTGAAATTGGTCAAAATCGGTTCAGATTTAGATATAGCCCCCATATATATGTTACCCCCGATTTGACATGTAAGCGCTGTAGAAACTGTATTTTATATCAGATCAGTACGAAATTTAGCAGTGAGAGTTCCCTTAGTACACGAATGAACACTGCTAAATTCGGGGAAAATCGGTTCAGATTTAGATATAGTCCCCATATATATGTTTCACCCGATTTGACATGTTAGCGCTATAGAAACCGTATTTTATATCCGATCTGTACGAAATTCGGCAGAGAGAGTTTTCTTGTTACGTGAATGAACACTATCAAATTCGGAGAAAATCCGTTCAGATTTAGATATAGCCCCCATATATATGTTTCACCCGATTTTACATGTAAGCGCTGTAGAAACTGTATTTTATATCCGATCAGTACGAAATTCGGCAGAAAGAGGTTTCTTATTACATGAAGGAATACTGCCAAATTCGGAGAAAATCGGTTCAGATTTAGATATAGCCCCCATATATATGTTAGCCCCGATTTGACATCCAAGCGCTGTAGAGACTGTATTTTATATCCGATCAGTACGAAATTCGACAGAAAGAGATTTCTATTTTACATAAATGAGTATTTAGGGAAAATCGATTCAGATTTATATATAACCTCCATATATATTTTCCTCCTGATTTGGTTACAAAGCGCTATAGAAGTTGTACTTTACATCCGATCGTTACAAAATTCTCCAGAAAGATGTTTCTCAATTTAGGAACGAATATTGCTTAATTTAGCGATTATCGGTTCAGAATTAGATATATCCACATATATATGTTCTTACCCATTTACCAATTGTTTCAAATTATTATGGCAATGACCCTTTTCGCATTGTTAGGGAGGTGTAGGGTATTATATAGTCGGCCCCGCCCGACTTTCTGCCTTTCCTTACTGGTTATTTATAGATTTTTTATTAAAAATGTTGCATTTATTGACGATTTCTTAGAAATTTTTTATTTGTAGAAATTTCTTAGAAATTTTATATTTATAGAAATTGTCGCAAAATTTTGTATTTATAGAATATTGTCGCGAAATTTTGAATTTATAGAAAATTGTGTCGAAATTTTGTATTTATAGAAAATTTTCGCGAAATTTTGTATTTATAGAAAATTGTCGCGAAATTTTGTATTTATAGAAAATTGTCGCGAAATTTTGTATTTATAGAAAATTGTCGCAAAATTTTGTATTTATAAAAAATTGTCGAGAAATTTTGTATTTATAGAAAATTGTCGCGAAATTCTGTATTTATAGAAAACTGTCGCGAAATTTTGTATTTATAGAAAATTGTCGCGAACTTTAGTATTTATAGAAAATTGTCGCGAAATATTGTATTTATAAAAAATTGTCGCGAAATTTTGTATTTATAAAAAATTGTCGCGAAATTTTGTATTCATAGAAAATTTCTTAGAAATTTTGTATTTATCGAAAATTTCTTAGAAATTTTGTATTTATAGAAAATTTCTCCGAAATTTTTTATTTATAGAAAATTTCTCCGAAATTTTGTATTTCTAGAAAATTTCTCCGAAATTTTGTATTTATAGAAAATTTCTCCGAAATTTTGTATTTATAGAAAATTTCTCCGCAATTTTGTATTTATAGAAAATTGCTCCGAAATTTTGTATTTATAGAAAATTTTTCTGAAATTTTGTAGTTGTAGAAAATTTCTCCGAAATTTTGTATTTATAGAAAATTTCTTAAAAATTTTGTATTTATAGAAAATTTCTTCAAAATTTTGTATTTAATGAAAATTTCTTCGATATTTTGTATTTATAGAAAATTCCTTCGAAATTTTATATTTATAGAAAATTTCTTAAAAATTTTGTATTTATAGAAAATTTCTCCGAAATTTTGTATTTATAGAAAATTTCTCCGAAATTTTGTATTTATAGAAAATTTCTCCGAAATTTTGTATTTATAGAAAATTTCTCCGAAATTTTGTATTTATAGAAAATTTCTCCGAAATTTTGTATTTATAGAAAATTTCTCCGAAATTTTGTATTTATAGAAAATTTCTCCGAAATTTTGTATTTATAGAAAATTTCTCCGAAATTTTGTATTTATAGAAAATTTCTCCGAAATTTTGTATTTATAGAAAATTTCTCCGAAATTTTGTATTTATAGAAAATTTCTCCTAAATTTTGTATTTATAGAAAATTTTTCCGAAATTTTGTATTTATAGAAAATTTTTCCGAAATTTTGTATTTATAGAAAATTTTTCCGAAATTTTGTATTTATAGAAAATTTCTCCGAAATTTTGTATTTATAGAAAATTTCTCCGCAATTTTGTATTTATAGTGAATTTCTCCGAAATTATGTATTTATAGTGAATTTCTCCGAAATTATGTATTTATAGAAAATTTCTCCGAAATTTTGTATTTATAGAAAATTTCTCCGAAATTTTGTATTTATAGAAAATTTCTCCGAAATTTTGTATTTATAGAAAATTTCTCCGAAATTTTGTATTTATAGAAAATTTCTCCGAAATTTTGTATTTATAGAAAATTTTTCCGAAATTTTGTATTTATAGAAAATTTTTCCGAAATTTTGTATTTATAGAAAATTTCTCCGAAATTTTGTATTTATAGAAAATTTCTCCGAAATTTTGTATTTATAGAAAATTTCTCCGCAATTTTGTATTTATAGTGAATTTCTCCGAAATTATGTATTTATAGTGAATTTCTCCGAAATTATGTATTTATAGAAAATTTCTCCGAAATTTTGTATTTATAGAAAATTTCTCTGAAATTTTGTAGTTATAGAAAATTTCTCTGAAATTTTGTAGTTATAGAAAATTTGCTAGAAATTTTGTATTTATAGAAAATTTCCTCGAAATTTTGTATTTATAGAAAATTTCCTCGAAATTTTGTATTTATCGAAAATTTCTTAGAAATTTTGTATTTATAGAAAATTTCTTAGAAATTTTGTATTTATAGAAAATTTCTTAAAAATTTTGTATTTATAGAAAATTTCTTAAAAATTTTGTATTTATAGAAAATTTTTCCGAAATTTTGTATTTATAGAAAATTTCTCCGAAATTTTGTATTTATAGAAAATTTCTCCGAAATTTTTTATTTATAGAAAATTTCTCCGAAATTTTGTATTTCTAGAAAATTTCTCCGAAATTTTGTATTTATAGAAAATTTCTCCGAAATTTTGTATTTATAGAAAATTTCTCCGCAATTTTGTATTTATAGAAAATTGCTCCGAAATTTTGTATTTATAGAAAATTTTTCTGAAATTTTGTATTTATAGAAAATTTCTTAAAAATTTTGTATTTATAGAAAATTTCTTCAAAATTTTGTATTTAATGAAAATTTCTTCGATATTTTGTATTTATAGAAAATTCCTTCGAAATTTTATATTTATAGAAAATTTCTTAAAAATTTTGTAATTATAGAAAATTTCTCCGAAATTTTGTATTTATAGAAAATTTCTCCGAAATTTTGTATTTATAGAAAATTTCTCCGAAATTTTGTATTTATAGAAAATTTCTCCAAAATTTTGTATTTATAGAAAATTTCTCCGAAATTTTGTATTTATAGAAAATTTCTCCGAAATTTTGTATTTATAGAAAATTTCTCCGAAATTTTGTATTTATCGAAAATTTCTCCGAAATTTTGTATTTATAGAAAATTTCTCCGAAATTTTGTATTTATAGAAAATTTCTCCGAAATTTTGTATTTATAGAAAATTTCTCCTAAATTTTGTATTTATAGAAAATTTTTCCGAAATTTTGTATTTATAGAAAATTTTTCCGAAATTTTGTATTTATAGAAAATTTCTCCGAAATTTTGTATTTATAGAAAATTTCACCGAAATTTTGTATTTATAGAAAATTTCTCCGCAATTTTGTATTTATATTGTGTATTCATAGAAAATTTCTTAAAAATTTTGTATTTATAGAAAATTTCTTCAAAATTTTGTATTTAATGAAAATTCCTTCGATAGTTTGTATTTATAGAAAATTCCTTCGAAATTTTATATTTTGTCCAAGGTGCCGATGAGGTTGCTTGGTAGCTTCCGAAACGATATCGTCCACCAACCAGTGACCACCCTTAATACATTTCACACATTTCTTATTCTTCTTTTTCAAAGAAGGTTTGTTTTTCTGTTTAACAGAAAACAAAAACAACGATCTCGAACTCAATAGTCAAAAACAAAACTATGAAAAATTTATAGAAAATTTCTTAGAAATTTTTTGTTTATAGAAAATTTCCTAGAAATTTTTTATTTATAGAAAATTTCTTAGAAATTTTGTATTTATAGAAAATTTCTTAAAAATTTTGTATTTATAGAAAATTTCTTAAACATTTTGTATTTATAGAAAATTTCTCCGAAATTTTGTATTAATAGAAAATTTCTCCGAAATTTTGTATTTATAGAAAATTTCTCCGAAATTTTGTATTAATAGAAAATTTCTCCGAAAATTTTCTTAAGAAAACCAGAAGATTCTGTTTATCATTTTTCGAATTCTCCTCATAAGCCTTTTTTAATGCCCTTTTAACAGTATCCACAAAGCGTTCAGCCTGCCCGTTTGATTGAGGATGATATGGCGGTGTTGTTAGATGTTTTATCCCGTAACATTGGCAGAAATTGTGAAATTCACTGAGGATATTTGAATTACTTCCGGCCATTTCGAAAAACTGTCTACCATTACCAAGTAATAATTACCTCTGACTGGGCCTGCAATATCAATGTGAATTCTTTCCAAAATAGTTTGTGGTATTGGCCAAGAACTTAATGTTGTCTTAACTGGCGATTTTGCAGCTGATGCACATCCATAGCATTGCCTTACATATTCGGTTATATCTGCATCTATTCCAGGCCAATAAACATACGATCTGGCGATGGCCTTCATTCGAACAATGCCTTGGTGCCCACGATGAATTTGTTTCAAAATGTTTGCTTTTTATCTTCCTGGAATTACTATTCGCTCACCGTACATTAAAAAATCATCCACAATAGAGAGCGAGTCCCGTCGTTTGATAAATGGCAAGATTTCCTTTTGCAAATCCTTTGAATACTTGGGCCATCCCGTTTGTGTGTACTTGTGTACAACTTGCAAAATGGGATCTGCATTAGATGTGTCCATAATTTGCTGGCGGGTAATGGGAAGTTCTCCAATATTCTCTTCCAAAATTACTTTTACTTCATCCTCAATAGATACAGAGGCAATAATGAATTCTTCATCCATCGTGTTATTGGCAATCAATCTAGATAAAACGTCAACATTCCCAAATTCTTTAGTGTGTATATACTGAATGTCGAAATCATAACCCATCATGATCAGTGCCCATCTCTGTAATCTATTAGCAATATGGGTTGAAATGCCTTTCTTTGAGCCAAATATAGCTAATAATGGTTTATGATCTGTTAATAGAGTGAAATTGCGTCCGTAAATCATCTTATGCAAGCGTATACAATGGCTAATGCTTCTTTCTCAACTTGGCTATAACCTTTCTCCGCCGTTGAAATAGCACGGGATATGTGATATATTACCTTATTTGACCCGTCAGGCATATTGTGGTATATTTGTCCACCAATTCCAACAATAGAAGCATCTGCAGCAATTGTAATTGGTAAATCTGGATTAAAATGTGTAAGTAGGAGTTCTGAACCTAGTATGTTTTTGAACTCTTTGAATGAGTTTTCACATCTTTCATTCCATACAAATTTTGTATCAATTTTTAACAACTCATCTAAAGGATGCCGAAGTTGTCTCATTCGTGGAATAAATTTCCCATAGTAATTCACAGCTCCTAAAAATGATCTGAGTTCAGAGATGTTATTTGGTCGTGGCATATCCCGTATTGCTTCAGTTTTCATTGGATCGAGGTGAATTCCGTTTGCATCTAAAATATGGCCAAGGTAATTAATGGATGTCTTGAATATGTCACACTTGTCCCAGTTCACAGTTAAACCAAAATCTTGAAAACGTTCCATAACTGTCATAACAAGATTATAATTTTGTTCAATGGTGGGTGTTGCGATAATTATGTCGTCTAGATATGTGACAACATTATCCATGCCATTCAATACATTTTCCAACGCCTGTTGGAACGCTCCGGGTGCGGACATTACTCCAAATGGTAGTCTATGAGTGTTTATTGTTAACATTTTCTTTGATTCGTCGTCAACCTCGAATTGTCAACCTCTATTGGCAACTTGCAAACGATTAAGTTCTTCTTCTACCACTGGTAACATTGCATAAGGAACTGAACGCTTGGGTTTAAAAACTGGTGTGCTTTCCGGAATGAGTTCCAAATTAATCTTGAACTTCCTACAATATCCAGTTACACCACTCAGAACATCCGGATATTTTGCCTTTATCTGAGTAAACATCTCTTCTTTACTCGTATTAGGACTTGTACCAATATTGTAACAAACAGAGCTTATGGGCTTGTCCCAAATATCCAAATTTCTCAATAAGATCTATTCCAAAAATATTCAGTGATGAAGAACTTGCCACATAAATTACAGATTTAACTGACTTTCCGTCATGTCCAATTTGCGCATTAAATTCCCCAATGAACTTAATGTAATTATTGGAGGCATCCGAGGCCTTCCTGAGACACTGAGTTATTTCCGGTCGATTCAATCTTACCCAATTTTCTTCCGATATAATTGTCATGTCCGAAGCTGTATCAAATTGAAGTTGAAGCTGATTGTTGCAAATGTTGATAGTGATATATTTTCTCGATGATATTGGGTGTTGAACTTGATTGACCTTTTTATCCGTAATAGTAGATACCATCTTAGATGAAAATTTTCTTTGAGATTGGTTGTGGTCACCAAAATTTTGTTTTATCTCTTCGGCATCTTCGCTAAAACAAGCACAGTAACCATCCTTGTGAACAATTTTATTACACAGTTTACATTTGTGATTTGAATAATTGCAGTTTTTAACGAAATGCATTGCCCCACATTGTCAGCAAGGTCGTTTTGGTGATTGTTTATCAATTGTTGATGGGCTTTTATTTGGCGATTTTGATCCAAAATTTTTACGTATTTTGTTCACATGAATTTCTGGATTTTCTGATGTATATATAGCTGATTGACCTATCAGTGGAACATCTTCTTTAAGAGAATTGTATCTTTGGGCTTCATCCACAATAACATCCAGGGTGAGAAGATCTTTTGAGTTATCGAGCAAATTCAGCAACTTTGAACGCAAATCAGCTTCTTTAGATGACTTGAGTCCGACAATAAATATAAGACACTTCAATTCCTCAGATGTCATTTGTCCATGTACAAAATCTTCGCAATGTCTGTTCACTCTTGATGCATAACTTACAAAGTCCTCAAGATCACCTTTTTGAGTGTTGAGACATTTATATCGGAGACTGAATACGGATTCCTTTCTGTCAAACATGAATTTTAGATATTGGACGGTCCCATTAAAATTTACATCCCTCGGTTTCTTCGGCATACAAAGGCAAAGCCTACTATACGAAATACAATATTAAAGTAATACGGTATTAAATAAAGAAGTGTAACAAAGTATTGTCCCAACAAAAAATATCTTAGGCTTGTATTTATAGATAATTTCTTATACATTTTTTTTACGAAATTCCTTTAGATTTTTATTATTATTTATGAAAATGTTTTTAGATTTTTTGTTAATGGAAATTTTCTTAGAAATGTAGTAACATAGAAGAAATTTTGTAATATTTTTATAAATGCGACAGATTTAATTTCCCGGTACAAATTGCAGATGATTAATTGCAAAAGCAATTTAGTTGTTTGTTTCATTCCATTCATTCTATAGACATTCATTTCATATCACAAGTTATCATGTCGCAAATTAATGCACTCAC
Source organism: Eudasyphora cyanicolor (assembly GCA_963930755.1). Lineage (NCBI taxonomy): Eukaryota > Metazoa > Arthropoda > Insecta > Diptera > Muscidae > Eudasyphora > Eudasyphora cyanicolor. The sequence continues at coordinate 280,671,177 of OZ005736.1, forward strand.
TCTTTCACTCACCGTTCACTACGTCAATAAAATAATCGAAAAACAAAAACAATAACAAATTGACTGGGAAAAAATAAAGATAACGGCTAAAATTTGTGTTTGATGATTTGATTTATATGAAAGTAGGTTCGATCGTACTTTATTTCATTCTAATCATATAATGTTGTTGTCCGGTGGGAGCCCGTCCGTTATGTACCCCACAATAACGAAATACTCGTATATATTTTTATATAACAACATAATTATGATTTTTTACATTAGAGTATCTAAACAATGTTATCATTATTTCAATATATTTGTCAACTTTGCAATCAAATCAAAGTTTCTTTTTTGTGTGGAAATTTTCTAAAAATAATCAATTTGTGGACAATTTCTCAGATTTTTTTTATTTTTAGAAAATTTCTTTCTAATTTTTTTCATTTATAGAAAATGTCTCAGAATTTTTTTATTATAGGAAATTTCTTAAAAATGTTTTGTTTATTAGAAAATCTTCTAGAAATTGGAATGAATTTCTAGAAAATTTCTATAAATAGGAAACAAAATTTCTATTCCATGAAATTTTCTATAAATACAAAATTTCCAGGAAATTTTCTATAACGACAAAATTTCCAGGAAATTTTCTATAACGACAAAATTTCCAGGAAATTTTCTATAACGACAAAATTTCCAGGAAATTTTCTATAAATACAACATTTCTAAGAAATTTTCTGTAAATACAAAATTTCTAGGAAATTTTCTTTAAATACAAAATTTCTAGAAAATTTTTTTTAAATACAAAATTTCTAGGAAATTTGCTATAAATACAAAATTTCTAGGAAATTTTCTATAAATACAAAATTTCTAGGAAATTTTCTATAAATACAAAATTTCTAGGAAATTTTCTATAAATACAAAATTTCTAGGAAATTTTCTAGGAAATTTTCTATAAATATAAAATTTCTGGGAAATTTTCTATAAATATAAAATTTCTGGGAAATTTTCTATAAATATAAAATTTCTGGGAAATTTTCTATAAATATAAAATTTCTAGAAAATTTTCTATAAATACAAAATTTCCAGAAAATTTTCTATAAATGCAAAATTTCTAGGAAATTTTCTATAAATACAAAATTTCTAGGAAATTTTCTATAAATACAAAATTTCTGGGAAATTTTCTATAAATACAAAATGTCTGGGAAATTTTCTATAAATACAAAATGTCTGGGAAATTTTCTATAAATACAAAATTTCTGGGAAATTTTCTGTAAATACAAAATTTCTGGGAAATTTTCTATAGATACAAAATTTCTGGGAAATTTTCTATAGATACAAAATTTCTGGGAAATTTTCTATAAATACAAAATTTCTGGGAAATTTTCTATAAATACAAAATTTCTGGGAAATTTTCTATAAATACAAAATTTCTGGGAAATTTTCTATAAATACAAAATTTCTGGGAAATTTTCTATAAATACAAAATTTCTGGAAATTTTCTATAAATACAAAATTTCTGGGAAATTTTCTATAAATACAAAATTTCTGGGAAATTTTCTATAAATACAAAATTTCTGGGAAATTTTCTATAAATACAAAATTTCTGGGAAATTTTCTATAAATACAAAATTTCTGGGAAATTTTCTATAAATACAAAATTTCTGGGAAATTTTCTATAAATACAAAATTTCTGGGAAATTTTCTATAAATACAAAATTTCTGGGAAATTTTCTATAAATACAAAATTTCTGGGAAATTTTCTATAAATATAAAATTTCTGGGAAATTTTCTATAAATACAAAATTTCTGGGAAATTTTCTATAAATACAAAATTTCTGGGAAATTTCCTATAAATACAAAATTTCTGGGAAATTTCCTATAAATACAAAATTTCTGGGAAATTTTCTATAAATACAAAATTTCTGGGAAATTTTCTATAAATACAAAATTTCTAGGAAATTTTCTATAAATACAAAATTTCTAGGAAATTTTCTGTAAATACAAAATTTCTGGGAAATTTTCTATAAAAACAAAATTTCTGGGAAATTTTCTATAAAAACAAAATTTCTGGGAAATTTTCTATAAAAACAAAATTTCTGGGAAATTTTCTATAAATACAAAATTTCTAGTAAATTTTCTATAAATACAAAATTTCTAGGAAATTTTCTATAAATACAAATATTCCATTAAAAAAAATTACTTTAATTTTCAGTTTCAAATATTTTTCTATAATTTTTGCTTTAAATAAATAAACTTATTAACTAGATAGTCATCTAAATAACATATATTAATATATAATTATATATAAAAAGTCAGTTCAGTTTGCCTCAGTTCTTGGGTTAGGCATAACCACAAATATCTCTTGTGTTCTTGAAATCCTCATCTCATTACATTCTTGATGAACATTCCCCTAGAAGGTAAGCAGTTGGGAAAAATTTACGTAGATAGAATTTCCTTCTCTTCTCTTTAGAAAAAGAACATTTCACTGTCATCTTCACAATTGCTTAAGGTCCTTTCGAATTTCCTAATGCGTTGATACCACTCGGGATCTTTGCGACACACCTCCTCGGGACGACCGCCATTGTAGCGATATAGATATTCGGTAATGCCATGACCATTTACCCCATTTACGGTACAGCGGAAGAATTGATTGTAGACTTTGGATTCCCAATTGCCGCCCATATAACGCACCGCACAATCCTCCACTTGAATCTGCACAAAATAGCTGGTGTCTGCGGTGCGTACAATGAAATTCTGATTCTTGGGCGGTATACCCTTCTCACCATAGGAATATAGTTCGAAATTGCATTTGGTTATGGGTTTATAGACGCCCTCACGGCTGCAGACATAGCCGACTTTGAGTGAGGACAGGAAGAAAGAGGGCTGTGAGAGATTACCCACCACCATACTGGTTCCATCCTCCAGGAAAAGCGAGAAATAGACATAACGATTAATCGTGGACAAACAGCGATCGGTGCCAAAACTATGATCCCGGAAGCCCTGCAATTTCAATGATTTCTTGCTCTGACCTTCTAGCGAAATTTCGCCACTCAAATGGCCATTCTGCTCGTAATGGGTACGTTTTTCCAAAATCTTATCCACATTCACACACATTATATAGAAAGCTTCATTCCAAGACTCGCGGGCAATGGAGTCGGCTATAACGGAGGCGCTGAGATTGCGATTGTAATCAAAGTGTTTGGACGAAGAGGTAAACTCCAATTCCAATTTAACATTGAGCAATTTATTTTCCGAGACTTGTTCCAAGGGTCCTTCGTATTTTATGCACCACGACTTCATGGCTTCCTTGGGATATATATGAAAACCATTGCCTTTGTATTCGGTGCTCTCCTCATCGCCATCCGTTGTGAAGTACAGCATATCGGGTAGCTTGGGCGAAGCCAAGAGACCATAGTCGGTGAGCCATAACAACAGACAGGCCCTGTTAATTCCCCTGCGTCTACGTTCCAAGGTCACCATAAACTTCTCACCTTTAACATTGGCGGCCATAAAGGAAACCACATCATAGGATTTGGGATTCTCCGACAATGCCTGAGGTTTATCCAATGCCTCCAAATATTCCTGGCTGTTGAAATCCTTTTCACTGCTTTGGTATAGTTTATAGCGCATCCGCTTCAAAACCAACAAAGCTATCACATACTTCAGATGATAGAACAGACCCTTGCGGGGATAAATGCCAAAAATCATTTTGGATTTCAATCTCAGCAGCAAAAGGACCAGAAGGATCAGGCCGACAAGCGAGCCAGCCACCACGCCCACCGACACTACAATATATTCCGGCATTTCCTTTTATTTCCGGTTTCCGAGTTTCTTTGAGTGCTACGACAACGTTTAATCACCTGCACCGCCGATACGTGACTGGTTGCTTCGCAGTTTTCAATAACTTCAGTCTGCCTCGGCTGCTTGTCCATCATTCTGCGGGCGATCGATCGTTTTGGGCTGGCTACCGTAGACATAATCTTATATTTTGACTAGCCCGCGGCTGGTGGCGCTGATTACCTTAGCCCATTGTTGCTGTTGTTCTCGGAGTTTTATGATAAGCATTTGCTGCTGTTGTTTTTAACGGGTTTCATTTCAATTTCAGATAAGATTTCCGATTCTTTAACAATATTTTTGATTTTTGCTGCAAACAAAAAAAAATCGCACATGAGTTGTCGTTATCTATGGCTGGGTTTTCTAGGTTGATTGGCCAGCCAACCATCCAGCCATCCTTCCCCCCATCGTTCACTCCGCACACACACACTTTATTCGAAGAGAGACCGAGAGCAGCAGTACTGCGTGATCATTGGGGAACTAGTTATTTATAAAGCCTAGTAACCACTAACTTTACCCTTTCCTGCCTCCCCCAACCCCAACAGTTATTCTTTTTCACAAGTATAATACTTGAAAGATAATCGTGTTATAAATACTAAAAACAGTTGTATTGTTATTGTACTTATCATCGATTTATTATTAGGTTTATAAGAATCTTTTATGGGTTTATGTTTGGGCGAGGAAATTCAATTAACTAAGATTTACGAACACTTCATAAAGGCCAAACAATACAGAAGGAACAGATACGGGATTGAGATGATATGCTGAATCGCATTTCCGGTATTGAAGTAAAATACGAAAATAAAGGCGAAAAATATCAATAAATAGATTCTTTTAATTTACCGCGGGCTCTAAACTCAAGTTGGAATTCTCTACCTTACATTACCCAAAGGGGAATTCCTCTATCCTATGTGGCCTTTCTCTACGAAATGTGGTCTTCTTTACCTAACGTTTTCTCTACCTAAGATGATATTCCTTCCCTATCGATGGTGGTCTTCTTTCTCTAAGCAAAGTTGTCCTCTTTCTCTAACCAAAGTTGTCTTCTTTCTCTAACCAAAGTTTTCTTCTTTCCCTACCCAAGTTTCTCTAACTAAATTTGTCTTCTTTCTGGAACCAAAGTTGTCTTCATTCTCTAACCAAAGTTGTCTTCTTTCTCTACCCATGTTTCTCTAACTAAATTTGTCTTTTTTCTCTAACCAAAGTTGTCTTCTTTCTCTAACCAAAGTTGTCTTTTTTCCCTACCCAAATTTGTCTTCTTTCTCTAAGCAAAGTTGTCTTCTTTCTCTCCCTACCCAAGTTTCTCTAACCTAGGTTAGGTTAGGTTAGGGTAGTAGCCGTTTTTTCCTTCAACTCACATAGACCAGTTTAGGTCCCTAGTGTTACCACGGGCTGAAATGCCCCTCATCGAAACCAACCTATTTGATATACAAATTTATCGATAGTACGAACATCGGTATCGGAAAGATCTGTTAGACTGCATAGAAAGGCCGACTCCAGTATGTCCAGTCGTCGTTTACTCAAAGCGGGACAGTCGCATAGCAAGTGCTCAATGCTATCCACTTCTTCCTCATCTCCATAGCTTCTGCTGAAGTCATTGCAGTCAATATCCAATCTTTTGGCGTGTTCGCCGATCAAGCAGTGTCCCGTCAGAACTGATACTAATGTAGACAATCTTTGCCTCTCTAGTGCGAGGAGATATCTTGATCTTCTCAGGTCATACCTTGGTCAGTCGCATAGCAAGTGCCCAATGCTCACCACTTCTTCCTCATCCCCACAGCTTCTGCAGAAGTCATTGGGGTCAATACCCAATCTTTTGGCGTGTTCGCCGATCAGGCAGTGTCCCTTCATAACTGATACTAACGTAGACAATCTTTGCCTCTCTAGTGCGAGGAGATATTTTGACCTTCTCAGGTCATACCTTGGCCAGATTTGTCTAGCTACCCTGCAGGTGCCGATTTCTGTCCATCTTTCGTTGGACTGCCTGATTGCCTCTTACCTAAGCCAAAGCTTGCACGTGGATAGTGGCGCACCAATATATGCAAATTCTTCGAGAATTTGTAATGTCGTCCCTTTCTAGCAAGTTCATCGGCTTTGCAGTTCCCCGGGATATCCCTATGCCCAGGCACCCATATGAGGTGTATATAAAACTGCTCAGCCATCTCGTTAAGTGATCTGCGGCAGTCGAGGGTTGTTTGTGAATTTAGGGATGTTGCCTCCAGAGAATTGATGGCAGCCTGGCTGCCCGAGTAAATGACAACGGCAGTGTTGGTTACTATGTTGCGACTGAGCCATTTGGCCATTATTTCGGCTTGATAGACACTGCAGGTATCTGGTGGTCTGTGAGCTATATCCAGAGTAAGCTCTGCACAGTGTACTCCGAAGCCAACCTTTTCATCAAGCTTCGAACCATCCGTGTAAAAGTGGAGATGGTTTCTATTACCGGGTATTCTGCCGGCGGCCGGAAGTTGAACCCCAAGAAAATGCACCCCATATTGATATTGAAAGTGCGCCCCAAATTTGGGGCATATTTTCGTAGCAAAAACTGATTTAGGAAATTACACCCCAATCAAGAAAACAGCATGAAATGAAAATAAACCCCAATAAAACTAAGAAATGGTCTCTTCGTAAATCTGTGGAGTACGCAATAATACACGTATACAAACCTATTTTCTAATTATAAATCTTTTCCTGTGCGGTCGGCCTACGGCCTCTGTTTAAGACTTTCCCCTATGGACAGGATCCAAAGTTGGCAACGTGGAGCAAATCTTTTATGCGTAGTCTCTCCTGTTTCTAGATTAATAGATGAAAATAATCCCCAAAAGGCAGACAAGAAATGAAAGGAAACCCCAAAAAGCAGATAAAAAAATGAAATTAAGAAAAAATAAAATTGTTGTTGTTTGATATGTTAGTTTTTGGGGTCAATATTCATAAAAATATTGGGGTGTATTTTCCTGGGGCCCAATTTCATTCCGCCGTATTCTGCCAACCCATTCATCTCTGGCGGGAATCATAGTGATGTAATTTCTCTCGAAGGTGTACACAGTTGGTATATAGTCCACTCGGTCGGTTACCATAGCACTACACTTTGATATCCTCATGTGACCGTAGTTTTTGTACCTCCACATTGATAGGCAGTTTAATCTTATTGCTGCATTGGTTGCAACTTCTATCGCCACAATATTAATCGGCAGTATATGGAGTATGGCTCGTAGAGACTCGGTCGCTGTAGTCCTTAAGGCTCCGCTTATGCTCAGGCAGGCACAGTTATCTGAACCTTTGTTAGTAGGTTGGTGATGGTTAATTTGTCAGTTGCCGTCCACCATACCACAATGCCGTATAGCAGTATAGGACGAACTACTGCTATATATATCCAGTGTACGATTTTAGGAGAGAGGCCCCACCGCGACCCTACAGCCTTTTTGCACGAATATAAGGCGACGTTGGCCTTCCTTACACGTTGCAATACGTTAAGTCTAAATAACAGTTTCCTGTCTAGAATTATTCCTAAAAATCCATTTATCCGAGGTGGAGGGTCCGCATGTGGGACTTTATTCATCTTAGTAAAGAGAACCAATTCTGTCTTGTTTGGGGTTACGCCCAAACCGCTGCTTCTGGCCCATCTAGTCAACTTGTTCAGAGCCACCTCTCGGAGGACATTTTCGAATTTGCCACTCACTGCGATTGTCACGTCGTCCGCATATGCCACGACCTTGCAGCCACAACGTTCTAGATCTAGCAGGATTTCATTCACCGTTAGGTTCCAAATTAGTGGAGACAGTACTCCTTCTTGTGGGGTCTCTCTGTTTACAAACCTTGTTAGAGTTGTGGACCCTAGACATGCTGTTATGCGTCTTCTGTTGAGCAGACTTTGAATTAGTCTAATCAAACTAGAGTTAACTTTTAGATGTGACAGTGCCGCAATTACTGCATCTGAGTGAATGTTGTTAAAAGCCCCTTCTATGTCAAGAAATGCCACCATGGTGAATTCCTTGAAATGCAGGGACGATTCGATAGTGCTCACAAGTTCATGCAGGGCTTATTCTGTAGACTTCCCCTTATTGTAAGCATGTTGGTTCACCGACAGGAGTTTGGATCCAGGTTTTTCCTAATGAAATAGTCTAAAAGTATTTCCAGACCTTTCAATAGGAAGGAGAAGTGATGCCGTCTGGTCCAGGTGACTTGAAGGGCTCAAAGCTGTGAATAGTCCTGCTTATTCTGGACTCCTCAGTCAACAAGCTAGCGACGCTCGCAGTTCACTCGCACTCTTGTTGGTCCTGCTGATCCTCGGGTTCTGTTGGGGAGTTCCCCGGGAAATGTGCGTCGAGCAGTACCTTTTCCACTTCGCCACAGAAGGTATGCCAAGAGCGTCTTTGCGCCTTCCTAAGCTCCTTCTTATAAATCTTGAGTTGCTCTTTATGTATATGCATTACAATCATTAGCGACCCTAGTAGATTTCGCCTAGTTGAATAACTTGTTGGAGGTCTTTTTCCTAGCCTTTAACTAAAAGTCCACCATTGCAGTTTAGTTTTACCCTTGTACCTTGGTCTTGGACAGGCTTCTTCAAGGGAACTATTGAATGATGTGGTGATATGCTCGACCAGATTATCCAGACCGGCATTGTCATTCGGTTCATACAGAAGTTTAGAATTGAGGACTTTCTTGAAATTCTTCTCATACATGTGCCACTTTGTCTTTCTCACATTTCTGTGGACGGCAGGTTCAGGCGCTTTTTCAGCGAGTTTGAACTCAATATAATGGTGATCTGAGAATGAGTGGTCGTCCAGTACATTCCACCCAATAATTTTGTCTAACAGCCGGTCAGTAGCAAACGTTACGTCGAGTACTTCTTGTCTGTCTTTAATTGTAAAGGTCGGTTTATTACCTATGTTACAAATACTAAGGTTGGTAGTTAGAATAAAGTCAAGAAGCGAATCACCCCTATTGTTCATATCCGTACTACCTCAGATAGTATGATGAGCGTTCGTGTCTGCGCCAATAATCAGCTCGACCTCGTCAGACGTTGCTTCTTCTACTACTTCTCTTAATAGAGCAGTCGATACTACAGCTTCATAAGGCCAGTAACTGGAGACCACCCAATATATGCGATTACCAATCTCCAGACTAGTAGCTGTTTGGTCTTTTGCACTTAAATTAGTCAGGAGAAAGATACTTAGATCTTTCCTGTCCAAAATGCAGGTTCTTGGAGTGCCTCCACAGTTGGCCACAAGCTGTTTGAAGTTGGGTGTCCTGATACCGCACACCATTCCTCCCACTGCGTAGGGCACCTGTATGTAGCAATAGAGCCGCAGAGGCTGCGTGATGGAGGTTTTTACCAATGGTGGTAATCGACTGATTAACACGCACCCCGACAAGGGTGTTATCGAACTCTTCGTCCGTATCATCGAGAAGCATGCCCCCTCCAGATGCGTCAAAGAGTCCTTAGACTCCCCTCAGCTCCTCAGTGTCCTATGTAGAGCTTTCGTCCTCAGAGAAGGACTTTACAGATCTTCTTCCTCCGAACTTCCAGAAAGCCGTGTATCAATCACTGTGGAAGACTCACCTTCCACAGTAGGAGCTATATCCTGATTGTATACCTTCAAGACTATAGTCTCGAAAACATATTGCAGGGTTGCGCTTGCACGTTATATATGGGAGGTGGATGCAGCGTTAAGGGTCAAATTGACCTGCCGTTTTTTACCATCCGCCTCACCCACCTTGCTGATTCTCCAATTATGGGCCGGCAGACCAGGATTATAATCTTTTATTATCTCTGATATGTCCGCCGGGTTGGAGGGTGATGGCTCTAGGGTGAATAGGGATGTTGTTTTTTTCGACAACATCCAACTGGGCGCCCGCCAACGCCTCACCCGTTCGACTCAGAGCAGCCTTATACAGGTCTACTGATATGGCATCACCGAAGTATAAGAGCTTTACTCTCCCCTGATGCCATCCTGCATCGTTGCAGATTGGTGATTCGCCCGACATTTCTCTACGGACATCGAGGTAATGAGCCATAATGGCTGATTGCACATGGCTTCATTTGTCCTTGAGGATGGATCCATCCTCACTACTTCTGTCTATAACGGCCATCACTAGACTCTCCTTCGCCACTTCATTGAAGGGCTTGGTGAGTGTCCTGTTGATGGTGACATTAGGGCCTCTTGCCTTTTTTGAAGGCAGGGGTTCATCAGGTGATCTGATTCTTTTGACTTTATTAGCCGTTAACACATCTGAATTCATGGCTCTTTAAGCCGACTCATTGGCCTTTGAAGCATCTATGACGCCTTTAGCCCAGGTAAGTGACTCTTATTGTTTTTCGGTAAGAGCCGAAACCTCAACAGCCTCCAACTTCGCCAAGACTCTGAGCGCTATCCGGTGATCATTGTACTTCCGTTTCTACGGTCCGACATTACGTTTTCCACTCACCGTGCCATCTGCTGTGAGTACTGGGGGGAAATTTCACCATTTTTGGTGTGGTCGGCTTTGGCCAAGACCAACGGACGGACAGTCGGACGATTGGGGAACCCCGCTCCATCGGAACGCGAAGGCATCCCCGTCAAGAGAATTTATTTATTTCTTTGTCTGTTTTAGGTACTACGATGTAGGCCTTCCAGACTTTGTACAGATTTTTTTGCAATTGCGAAATAGTTATTGCGTAATAGGTTTTAACTATCCGCTCTGTGGTAAACACGTCCGTTCACTACGACTGATCAGCAACGATAAGTTATTTTAAAGTTCTATTGAAATCGGATGCAACTCTGTGATAACAAGGGCTTGTCTGTAAAGCTAGATGAATTTCACAACAGAAGCAGAAAAGCTTATAAGTTTCACAGAGTTTGAGATCGTCTGCCGTTTTTTGCCTTAAGAACAATATCTCCTAAGAAGAGCTTGCCTGTTGTTGCTAAAGGCCTATCCACCTATTCCAGTTCCCTTTACGTATCTGCACAACAGTACCCTGAAGCATTCGTACTGTAGAGTGCACCGGAAGGTCCCTGTGGCTCGGCATTTATATCAGCAGGATTTTAAACTGCTCAGGCATCCCATTAAGAATTCTCCGGAAGATAGGCGCTGATGTTGAGTTAATGAATATAAAATCCAAGGATTTAATGGCAGCCGGGCTATCGGAGAATATATAAGTATTTATGCCATCCTTTGTCAGAACTTTATATTTCAGTCATTCTGCTAAACTAATAAACGTAATAGCCATCTTTTTAGCTCCATAAACATCGGATGAGATCAAGTAGCCAAAAGCTATAGATAACCATATTCCACCCATAATGACAAGTTTGACACCGAGGTCAAACTTGTCATTATGGGTGCACCGGTAGAGCTTATTAGCTCCATTGATATCTGATGGAGCTCTGTATTGATAAGGGCTTATCAGTGGAGTTGATTTATTTCCCTACACTTAACAGTAGAGTTTAGGAGCTCTTATGAGTTCTGTGACAACAAGGGCTTATCTGAAAAGCTTATGTACTTCCCTAGACTTATCGATAGAGTTTATGAGATTGGGAACTATATTTTTTGGGACCACATCAGACCTCTCAAATCTTTGGTCAGGTAATTTTATTGGAGCTATCATTAGCAGATTATTATTTACCGTCGGTAGATGTTGTTGAGGATTCATAAAGTTGTTAACTGAACGTTTTTTCCCCCCAGGCTGCCATTCAGTAGGTGGCATGTATTATCGGGGCTTATTGGGTTTATTTTCCTCCTGCTGCTGTTTTTTTATCCTGCTCCTTTTGGCATTCTAAGACGAGAGACAATAGTTTTATATATTTTATGGCTGAGCGTAGGATTTCATTTTGATAATTTATTATCGGGCGGATGAGTTGGAACCAATTTTCACAGTTCTGCAAAAGCACTGGAGACATTTTTCTGACGCCATCTCTCACGGGTGTTGGTGAAGACCTTGCGAATCAAGGGAAAACCATTTTTTATCAAAGGCCTCTGTAGTAGAGTTTATGAGCTCTTTTGAGTTCTGTGACAATAAAGGCTTAGCAGAAAAGCTTATCTAGTTCCCTAGACTTACCGATAGAGTTTGTTTGGGATCTATATATTTTTTTTGGGACCACATCATAGGAAAATGTACTTGCTCATAGCGGGAGAACCTCTCAAATCTTTGGTCAGTGAATTTTATTGGAAACACTTTCACTTCGGAATTAGAACTTTTTTTAATTTATTGTCAAATTTTCATAGCAACACTTAAAGTGATTATCTTAAGAGTAAATAAACTTAACCTACACGAATTCAGAACTTCAGGAGTCTTATATGCGATTGTTGGAGCATGCTGATCCGCTATTTCCTGTCTCCTTCTTACGCTTCTTATCCTCCTTCGATCCTGCCTCCTCGGTAGACTTACGTTTGCAACTTTTCAATATTTTAGCAGATGCAACTGCACTGCGAGCCGCTGTCAAAGGTAATGATTGAGTGATGGGTACCTGGGAACCACCACCACGAGTTATTGCCATGGAAGTATCGGGAACATCCGCCAATTCGGTCTTTATAAAATGTGTTACCAGCGAAGGCATTGGAGCTATCATTAGCAGATTATTATTTACCGTCGGCAGATGTTGCTGAGGATTCATAAAGTTGTTCACTGAACGTTTTTTCCCTCCCAGACTGCCGTTCAGTATGTGGCCATTTATTGCCGGAGCACGATTATTATTATTGGGTTCATTTTCCTCCTGCTGCTGTTTTTCATCCTGCTCCTTTTGCCATTCCAAGACGCGAGTCAATAGTTTGATATATTTTATGGCTGAGCGTAGGATTTCATTTTTTGATAATTTCTTATCGGGCGGATGAGTTGGAACCAGTTTGCGCAGTTCTGCAAAAGCACTGGAGACATTTTGCTGACGCCATCTCTCACGGGTGTTGGTGAAGACCTTGCGAACCAAGGGAAAACCATTTTTGTCAAAGGCCTCTGGTGTTGTGGAGGGGCCATGTGATGGAGACGATGACCCGCCGCCCAGGGGTAGACAATTACGTGGGGATGTTGCAGAGTTTCTAAGGGTAGAGACTTTAGGAGAAATATAGGATGTGATAAAAATTTCACCTTTTTCTTATTTTCGTGGAATATACCTTCATTTTGTGATCCATTTAAAAGAACACAATTGCGAAACTCTTCCTCATCCTCTTCGGTATCGTTTAAGGAGAAATCCGATAGCTCTCCATCGGATAAATTTTCTAATTTTGGATTTAAATAGCCTTGCGAAGCCTGATTGTGTATTAAAGCTGGAGGTTTGCCACACAGCGAACGTCCTGCTGCAGCCGTAGAGTCAGAAGTCGTTGTCAATGTGCCTCTGTTGCTGGTCTCCATTATGGGTGAAGATGAAGTTGTTCTTGTTGGAAGTTTGGTATTTTCCAAGGCCGCTTTTGCATGTCTATCTTCATTTTCTGACCAAGCCATGTTGTAGCTAATTTTTCCAAAGATTTTTTTTTAAATATTTTTTCTTCTTCGAATTTTAGTTGGTCTTTCTTCGAGCTCTGTCTAATTGGAAATGTCCTTTAAATGCGATTTGCTCGGTGTATTTGTGCAAAAATTTCGTTTACATGCATACTCATTCACATCCTCCTATTTCGCTTCCTTCATAGTCCTGTCAAAACTCACCCCCCTTTTGATGTGTGTGTGTGTCTCTTAATGTCTCACATAAGGAGGCGGTGCTTAGCTGCATTTATGGCAACAATGTGACCGACGACGACGAGTGTTTGGATGCTGATAAGAGAAACATCCCTTAACTGCAAATTAAACAAGTTCACACTAGTGTGGTGGCATTCAATTGGATAACAAATATAATATTGATAAAAAATGAAGGATATTTTCAATTAGGAAGTCTGGAGTGTTGATAATTAATTTAAGGTACCTATTTTGAGATTCTTGATTTCAAAAACTGCTCTCGACTAAGGTAGATCTCTTAAAGAGATGGCGGATTTGGGTACCAGGCCATATGCATTAACTAGGGAATTGCAAAGCATATGAACCTGCAAGTCTAGGAACTTCCTTAAACGATCCAGAGGAACTAGAATATGTGGAAATATTTAGAGGAGTCTTGATTATGAATTTAAGTTACCTATTTTGAGATTCTTGGTTTAAAAAACTGCCCTCGACTAAGTTGGATCTCTTAAAGACATGGCGGAGTAATTCAATATCCAGCCGATTTTGGTACCAGGCCATAGGGAACTGCAAAGCTGATGAACCTACAAGACCAGAAACTACCTTACATGCTTCAGAGGAACTAGAATATGTGAATATATCGAGCCATAACCGCCAAAAAGACGTAAGCGCCACTCACAAAAATTTAGAGGAGAAGGTTTCTTTTGCGATTATTTTTTGTTTAAATGCATATGTTATGCATACATCTGTTTATATAACTGTGGAATTTAGTATAACGGTACATTTTACAGCTATAAATTTCGGATACATGATGTCAGTTGTCATAAGTAAGCGATTTCTCTCACAAAATTAAAAACAAATTATGGTGGCGCTTACGTCTTTTTGGCTGTTAGGGCTCGATATATCTCTAGCGACCTGCAAACTCTTCATGAGACAACAACAAACTGCAGATGTCCATTGCTCAGAAACTATATACATTCCAAGTTCATTCGGCGCCATCTAATCTCCGATGCTCAAGACCGAACTTATCGTATCTGTCATGACGGATCACTGCCTTTTGCGGAATCTGCGTTGACGAAGAAGATTGGAAATCGGCAGAACATCTTCTTTATTTCTGGCTTAGCTCTGCTAATGTGACCTAGCAAACTCATAATATCTTTTTAGCAGTTCCATCAAGCTCGTCAGATCTACGGAAGAGCTTGAAAGATAGTGATCTTTAGGTTAGGGTGGCAGCCGTCTTTTTTTTACAAGCTCACATAGACCAGTTTAGGTCCCTAGTGTTACCACGGGCTGAAATGTCCCTCATCGAAACCAATAGTACGGATGTCGGTACTGGAAAGATCAGTTAGGCTGCCTAGAAAGGTCGACCCCAGTAGTCGTCGTTTACTCAGAGCGGGGCAGTCGCATAGCAAGTGCTCAATGCTCTCCACTTCTTCCTCATCTCCACAGCTTTTGCAGAAGTCATTAGAGTGAATACCCAATCGTTTGGCGTGTTCACCGATCAAGCAGTGTCCGGTCAGAACTGATACTAACGTAGACAACCTTTGCCTCTCTAGTGCGAGGAGATATTTTGATCTTCTCAGGTCATACCTTGGCCAGATTTGTCCAGCTACCCTGCAAGTGCCGATTTCTGTCCATCTTTCGTTGGACTGCCTGATTGCCTAAGCCAAAGCTTGCACGTGGATAGTGGGCCACCAATATACATATATGCAAATTCTTCGAAAACGTCGTGTTGTAATGTCGTCCCTTTTCTAGCAAGTTCATCGGCTTTGCAGTTCCCCGGGATATCCCTATGCCCAGGCACCCATATGAGGTATATATTAAACTGCTCAGCCATCTCATTAAAAGATCTGCGGCAGTCGAGGGCTGTTTGTGAATTTAGGGATGTTGCCTCCAGAGAATTGATGGCAGCCTGGCTGTCCGAGTAAATGACAACGCCAGTGTTGGTTACTATGTTGCGACTCAGCCACTTGGCGACTTTCCATATTGCCATTATTTCGGCTTGATAGACACTGCAGGTATCTGGTAGTCTGTGAGCTATTTCCAGAGTAAGCTCTGCACAGTGTACTCCGAAGCCAACTTTTCGTCAAGCTTCGAACCATCCGTGTAAAAGTGGAGATGGTTTCTATTATCTGGTATTCTTCCAACCCATTCATCTCTGGCGGGAATCATAGTGATGTAATTTCTCTCGAAGGTGTACACAGTTCGTATATAGTCCACTCGGTCGGTTACCATAGCACTACACTTTGATATTCTCATGTGACCGTAGGTTTTGTACCTCCACATTGATAGGCAGTTTAATCTTATTGCCGCTTTGGTTGCAACTTCTCTCGCCACAATATTAATCGGCAGTATATGGAGTAGGGCTTGTAGAGACTCGGTCGCTGTAGTCCTTAAGGCTCCGCTTATGCTCAGGCATTCAGTCCTCTGAACCTTTGTTAGTAGGTTGGTAATGGTTAGTTTGTCAGTTGCCGTCCACCATACCACAATACCGTATAACAGTATTGGACGAACTACTGCTATATATATCCAGTGGACGATTTTAGGAGAGAGTCCCCACCGCGACCCTACAGCCTTTTTGCAGGAATATAAGGCGACGTTGGCCTTCCTTACACGTTCCAATACGTTAAGTCTAAATAACATTTTCCTATCTAGAATTATTCCTAAAAATTTTGCACTTTCAGAAAAGACTAGATCTGTTCCATTTATCCGAGGTGGAGGGTCCACATGTGGGACATTATTCATCCTAGTAAAGAGAACCAATTCTGTCTTGTTGGGGTTAACGCCCAAACCGCTGCTTCTGGCCCATCTAACCAACTTGTTCAGAGCCACCTGTAGGATGTCTCTGAGGACGTTTACGAATTTGCCACTCACTGCGATTGCCACGTCGTCCGCATATGCCACGACCTTGCAGCCACAACGTTCTAGATCTAGCAGGATTTCATTCACCGCTAGGTTCCAAATTAGTGGAGACAGTACTCCTCCTTGCGGGGTCCCTCTGTTTACATACCTTGTTAGAGTTGTGGACCCTAGACATGCTGTTATGCGTCTTCTGGTGAGCAGACTTTGAATTAGTCTAATCAAACTATTGTTAACTTTTAGATGTGAGAGTGCCGCAATTACCGCATCTGAGTGAATGTTGTTAAAAGCCCCTTCTATGTCAAGAAATGCCACCATGGTGAATTCCTTGAAATGCAGGGACGATTCGATAGTGCTCACAAGTTCGTGCAGGGCTGATTCTGTAGACTTGCCCTTATTGTAGGCATGTTGGTTCCCCGACAGGAGTTTTGTATCCAGGTTTTCCCTAATGAAATGATCTAAAAGTCTTTCCAGACCTTTCAATAGGAAGGAGGATAGGCTAATTGGTCTGAAGTCTTTTGGCCTAGTGTGTGATATCTTTCCCGCTTTAGGTATGAATACCACTTTGGTATCCCTCCACCGATTAGGGACGTATGAAAGCCTGATACAGCCTACATAAATTTTCTCCAGCCAGGGGATAATGTACTTTAACATTTTCTGCATTTCTGCTGGAGTGATGCCATCTGGTCCAGGTGACTTTAAGGGCTCAAAGCTGTTAATAGCCCAGCTTATTCTGGATCTCTCAGTCAAGAAGCTAGCGACGCTCGCAGTCCACTCGCACTCTTGTTGGTCCTGCTGATCCTCGGGTTCTGTTACAGAGTTGCCCGGGAAATGTGTGTCGAGCAGTACATTGAGCGACTGCTCGCTGTTTTTGGTCCAGTTATTTGCCTCATCCTGTAAATATCCCACTGTACAGGGTGAAGCAGATAATATCTTCCTCAGCCTAGCGGCGTCGGAGACCTTTTCCACTTCACCACAGAAGGTATACCAAGAGCGCCTTTGCGCCTTTCTAAGCTCCTTCTTATAGATCTTGAGTTGCTCTTTATAGGCATCCCAATCATTAGCGACCCCAGTAGATTTAGCCTTATTGAATAGCTTGTTGCAGGTCTTTTTCATAGCCGTTAGCTCAGAAGTCCACCATTGGGGTTTAGTTTTACCCTTGTACCTTGTTTTCGGACAGGCTTCTTCAAGGGAACTATTGAATGATGTGGTGATATGATCGACCAGATTATCCAGACCGGCTTTGTCATTCGGTTCGTACAGAAGTTTAGAGTTGAGGACTTTCTTGAAATTCTTCTCATACAGGTGCCACTTTGTCTTCCTTACATTTCTGTGGACGGCAGGTTTAGGCGCTTTTTCCGCGAGTTTGAACTCAATATAATGGTGATCTGAGAATGAGTGGTCGTCCAGTACATTCCACCCAATAAATTTAAGGTACCTATTTTGAGATTCTTGATTTCAAAAACGGCCCTCGACTAAGGTAGATCTCTTAAAGAGATGGCGGAGTAATTCAATATCCAGCCGATTTTGGTACCAGGCCATAGGCATTAACTAGGGAACTGCAAAGCATATGAACCTGCAAGTCTAGGAACTATCTTAAATGATCCAGAGGAACTAGAATATGTGGAAATATTTAGAGGAGTCTTGATTATGAATTTAAGTTACCTATTTTGAGATTCTAGGTTTCAAAAACTGCCCTCGACTAAGTTGGATCTCTTAAAGAGATGGCGGAGTATTTCAATATTCAGCCGATTTGGATACCAGGCCATAGGGAACTGCAAATGATGAACAACAAGACTAGGAACTACCTTACATGCTCCAGAGGAACTAGAATATGTGGGTATACCTCTAGCGACCTGCAAACTCTTCTTGAGAGAACAACAAACTGCAGATGGTCATTGCTCAGGAACTGTTTACATTCCAAGTTCATTCGGCGCTAGCTAAACTACGCTGCTCAAGACCGGACTTATCGCATCTGTCATGACGGATCACTGCCTTTTTGTGGGGGGCCTACAGAGAAAATAAAGGCTTTTGACTTTTGCAGAATCTGAGTTGACGAAGAAGAGTGGAAATCGGCAGAACACCTTCTTTGTGGCTTAGCTTTGCTAATGGGCCATAGCAAACTCATAATATCTTCTTAGCAGTTCCACCAAGCTCGTCAGATATACGGAAGAGCTTCAACATGTAAGCAGATCTCCAGCTCTTGAGATATAGTGCTCTAAGGGCAACAAAAAGAAGGAACTCCGTACATTCCGAGCAGATGTGGCCCTTAATAAACTCGAGTCGCAACAATACCCTGCTGTCGATATCGAGACCGGTCGTCTTAGTTATCGAGACCGGGCATCTTACCTACGAAAGAGCTTCAACATGTAAGCAGACCTCCAGCACTTGAGAGATAGTGCTCTTACGGCAACAAACGGTAGGAACTCCGTACATTTCGAGCAGATGTGGCCCTGCCTAAACTCGAGTCGCAGCAATACCCTGCTGTCGTTATTGAGACCGGTCGTCTTACTTATCGTGTGTGTCACAACGAGAGGATTCAAGGTCTTAGGAAATTACTTTCGCAGAAGCTGTCGTGACGAAGAGGATAAGCAATCGGTAGAACACATTCTGTGTCTGTGCTCAGCTATCTCTCTCTATATATATATTCTGAACGAGACCGGTAATTTTACCTACGGAAGAGCTTCAACATGTAAGCAGACCTCCAGCACTTGGGAGATAGTGCTTTTACGGCAACAATAGATAGGAACTCCGTACATTCCGAGCTGATGTGGCCCTGCACAAACTCGTTTCCCACCGATGCTGTCGTTATCAAGACCGGAAGTCTTACTTATCGTTTGTGTCACTACGGGAAGATTCCAAGTCTTACGAAATTACTTTCGCAGAAGCTGTCGTGACGGATAGGATAAGAAATCGATAGAACACCTTCTGTGTCTGTGCTCAGCTATCTCTCTCTCTCTATAATGCGGCCGGCTATCTAGGCTCAAATTTACTTGGTGAGTTGGGAAACTCGACTGATGTTAGCATCCGCCAACTCTTGAGCTTTTTAAGCAATCGGATTGGTTCGACGACGACCAAACCGATTGATTTGTCCCTGTATAAACTCAAAATGCACCGAAGACTTGCTGCCTCTCCAGGAGGATAGCGACAGTTACTACAGACTCTTATGGTGTATCTAATGACGAGAAACTGAAAGTCTTAAGAAATGATTTTTGCAGAAGCTAAGGTAACAAAAATTAGCAGGATTTGGTATAAAACCTTTTGTGTCGTGACCCGTTCCCTCTAGAAGTTGGGTATCTATCCTAAGCTCGTATTTCTTTGGTGTGTAAGCAAACTTGGCTGATGTTAGCATTCGCCACTACACTTGGGCTTTTTAAAGCAATTGATTCGGCGGGAAGGACTAGGAAATATTTTTCCTTCAGTTCCCGATGAAGTCTAAATTCCAGATTATGTGGAATGTCGAGAATATAGCATTCGCCACTACACTTGGGCTTGATTCCACTTGATGGACTAGGAAATATTTTTCTACGTTAGCCGAACATATAGGCTTCCTCTCTAAACTTACCTATATCACCCTTGGAGTTCCAAATTATCTGAAATATCAAGAATATATTCGGATCAAGTCAATTCAGGCCATACATTCACGAGAATGTTATCAGTTTTACAGATAAGGTATCTGATGGATTCGGTTCGGGGTCTTTCTCGGAAGTCTGGCAGATCCTGCCGGTACCGATGTTCGTATTATTTATTGATAACTTTGTGTATGAAAAAGGTTGGTCCCTATGTGGAGGAACAACTGGTCCCGTGGTAGCACTGGGGATCTCAATTTATCTATGTGAGCTGGTAACTTCGGCTACCCACCTAACCTAAACCTAAACTGACAGATTTAAGGAATTAAATAAGATTTACTCCGAAAAAATCTGTCGCTCTAGACATAAATTCTGAATAATTCATCAGTATTACAAAGGAAACTTGGCAGGATCATCAGATATACTCTTGAAATCTGGGAAACTATATACCCCTTTTCTCTCTCTAACCCCCAATTTCACAACCTCCGGTTTACAGTAAAAAAAATAAAAATGTCATGCAATTTGAAAGCTATAACTGTAGGATAACCGAAGATTGTGAAAATGGCCGTAAGTATAGCGTTGAATTGTGGTAAGGATTATATCGACATATTCTATATGCGTCTCTCTCTCTTTGAGTTTAGTGTTGATTTCTGGTAAGGATTTACCGCTAATCTCCAGAGATTATCTATTCTAGACCACCGAAAAACTCTTCCGGTCTACAGATATATCCTGAAGCAGATGTATCAAGCTCTTTAGTTCTACAAAGCCAGATTTTCATTATCATCAGATATGTTCATTAACTCGGGGAAACTTTAGATTAACTATCTCTAGTGTTTAATTCTGGTAAGGAAATCAACTCTACAAAGGCATCCTGAGCCAAGACTGACGAACTCATGAACTTCATCTCAACTCATGATT
This sequence comes from Eudasyphora cyanicolor, assembly GCA_963930755.1. NCBI lineage: Eukaryota > Metazoa > Arthropoda > Insecta > Diptera > Muscidae > Eudasyphora > Eudasyphora cyanicolor. The sequence continues at coordinate 280,691,943 of OZ005736.1, forward strand.
TCTATAAATGCCATCTCACATTCGAATATTAATAAGAGCCCTTTGAATCCCATCAGTTATAATAAATAATGCTGACAAATTCATCAACTGTAGGTAAATAAGTTATAATAAGTTATTCTATTGTAGGAGTCCTTTGAGGACTACATTTGTCTATTTATGTGGACTACATTTGAGAAACTGTTATGCTGTAGAATATCTGTGCGGTATTATTCTACGGCAGACCAGTTGTTATGCTGTAGAACCATCGGGAAGGAAACTTATTTTATCTGATGTAGGAGATTTGTGTTTATTCTATTAAAGACTTTATCTGCTATAGGAGACTTGTAGATCCTATAGAAGACTTTTATCTGCTAAAGAAGACTTTAATCTGCTATAGAAATGTGTTTTAATTAGAAGACACTCGGGAAATTTTTCTGTTATAGAACACCTATGGAAGTATCAATTTATCTAGAATTCATTTGAGAAACTGTTCTACTGCAGAATATCTCTGTGTGGTATTCTGCTAGGGTAGGCCTTTTGGAAGGAGTTCCGCAATAGGACCATCGGGAAGGAAACTTATCTGCTATAGAAGACTGTATCTGATACAGGCGTCTTTTTGATGCTATAGAAGGCTTTTATCTGCTTTAGGAGACTTGTATTTGCTATAGAAGACTTTTATCTTCTATAAGCGACTTTAATTTGCTATACCAAACTTTGTAAAAGTTATTGTATCTGCTTTAGAATAAGTTGTAATTGTCTCCCATATATTAGAGAAACAAATTCGGGAAGCTTTTGAACAGATCTTCTATTATAGATGACCTTTGCAAATATCGTTTCTCTCTTTGCGGAGTTCTTCTAGGGAAAAACATTTGGACGCATTGGATGATTAACTCCCGAAACTGAACACAAAATTTGGATTGTGTGTTTAGTTAGTTTTAAATTTGCTTAAAATTCACCTACTGGGGAAAAAATAAACTCATTTATTTCTTTGGTTGTTTGTAGCTTCCCTAGCATTTTTAATTTGATTAAGGACCCATTAAAAATCTGGTTCTTAATTTAAATCAGTTTTGGTAAATTCTTCTTATTATTCTTTTCTTTCATCAAGCACCTCATTAAGAACCAGATCTTTGCAAAAACTTTGTAAATACTTAGCCCTGCCGAAGAATCCCAGGAATCTGTCTTTTGTAATAAATACAACAAATTTATTCAAAGCTGAAGAGTTCGTCCAAATCTACCGATTGCCCAAATATTAATATAATACAACAGGAAAAGTTGTCTCCCTTCCGATGAAATATCTTGAATTCCTTATCGAAATGAGTCTTAAGAATATCATTCTATCTATACTTGAAACTTTAAAAATCATAAGATTTATTGATGTCTTAAGAAATTCTCCGTTGCAGGGTGGATTCCTGGAAATCCTGGCCTTCAGATCTACTCGTTAGTTCTGGGAAGCTTATTAGCTTTATTCAAGAGCCCTAACAGCATCAGATCTGCTAATAAGTCATGAGACCTGCAAAGCCCTTGAGCTCTGCTAACTAATGAGTGCTGGTTAGGAGTTCTTTAAAAAACGTCAGACCTATTGTTTAACTCCGCGCCAGAGTGGCGGGAGTAAAAAAAAAGAAAAGCAATATATTTATATTATTTTTTATTTTAATTTTAAGATTTTATTTAGTTGCGGCAGTGTGCCTAATGCGGGTGAGTTGACAACTAACTCAAGCAACTCCGAGGGCGTAGCCATAACAGAGAGAGGTTAGCGGCGTTGTGCCAATGGACGGCGCCAAATCTGATGCGGGGGCGATGAATTCGACTAACAGCTGTTGTGGCTTCAACACCTACTGAAGAGCTCGAACAATTCCATTAAGTCCATAGATTGCCCGGAAAGTCTTGAGGTTTAGGAGTAAGTCCTAAGAAAGTCATCAGTAATAAGAGGAGGAGCTAGGTAATGTACTTATATTAGGTATCAACAAGAGGATACAGCTTATGTCATTAGTCCTACTCAGTAGTCCCGGAAGATTGATCAGTTTTAATGATGAATCCTGGCAAAGTCTTCAGGTCTGCTAAGGAACCCCCGGGAAAACTATGTATACAATTTGAAACAGCTTATATTCACGATCCAATTACGGGATTGTTTGAAAATTATAACGTCTACTAATAAGAAATAAGAAACTCAAAATACCTGCAGTAGGGGCCTGAGAAATGACTTAATGCATGATGGTAAAATCGCAAACTCTTCAGGGCTATTCATCTGCTTCATTGATGAAGGTGGTCTTCTCTACCCAAAATAGTCTTCTATACCCCAAAAGGTCTTCACGACGCAAGGTGGTCTTCTCTACACAAAGTGATTTTCTCTACCCAATATGGACTTCTATATGTCTTTATCCAAAATGGTCTTCTTTACTCAAAATGGTCTTCTCTTCTCAAGAATGTCTTCTTTGTTCTTCTTAAAATCCATTATTTCACCCCTTCTGGTTTGTTCAGAAAAGCTTTTAACAAAATATTTATACCCTACACCACACTTTGGTACAGGATATTATAAGTTTGTTTCATGGCAGATGTTTGTAAAACCTAGAGATACTACAGTTAGACACACCTTAAGGTACATCCATCGACTCTGAATAAGTCGATTTGACCATGTCTGTCCGTCCGTCTGTCCATCTTATGTTGTTCGTTGAGTACAGGTGGCAATTTCTCTCCGATCCTGCTGAAATTTTGTACCTAGGAATATTTCGCACCTGGAAAATACCTTATTGAAATTGGTTGAAATCGGTTCAGATTTAGTTATAGCTACCATATATATATCTTTCGTCTGTTTTTTTCTTTAAGCCCTACAGAAGCTGTAGCATGGTAGAGCTTCTAGATCCGCGGACCAACATTGCCGAATTTGAAGAAAATCGTTTCAGATTTAGATATAGCTCCCATATATATGTTTCGTCCGATTTAGCCCTATAGAAGCTGTATTTAACATCCAATTGCTTTAAAATTTAGCATGGTAGAGTTTATTGATCTATGGACCAACATTGCCGAGTTTAAAGAAAATCGGTTCAGATTTAGATATAGCTACCATATATATGATTCGTTCGATTTGGCCCTTTAGCCCTATAAAAGCTGTATTTTACATCCAATTATATTTAAATTTAGCATGGTAGAGTTTATTGATCTATGGACCAAAATTGGCGAATTTAAAGGATATCGGTTCAGATTTTGATATAGCTCCCATATATATATATGTTTCGTCCGATTTGGCCCTTTAGCCCTATAGAAGCTGTAGTTTACATCCAATTCTCTTGCAATTTAACATAGTAGAGCTTCTTGATCAATGGACCAACATTGCCGAATTTGAAGAAAATCGGATGAGATTTAGATATAGCTCCCATAGATATGTTTCGTCCGATTTGGCTCCAGAGGCAGAGAGGTACCAAATGTAAATTTTGTAAACAAATTTTAGTTGAAGTATACATTGGATATTCAGCCAATCTTACAAGAGTGGTGTAGGGTATCATATAGTCGGCATCGCCCGAATTTAGCCTTTCCTTACTGGTTTTATTTGTAATATTTATTATTTTTATAATTTTTGAAAATTCGAAAAAATAATCGTTTCTTTATTTTTATATTTTTCAGTTATTCGCTAAAAAAAACCGCAAGCGAAATTTCACCGCTTGCTGCAATATATTGGCATTGGTAAGTACCACCTTGTGATATGTCCAAGTACTGGTCCAAAATAGTTCCTAAAGTACCTGACCATTCAATGTCAGACATAAACCAATTAAAAGTTTACTATTTATTACTAGAGCTTAAGATAGATAACCCAAGGATCATTTACCAAGGATTTACCAAGGAGATAATCTACAGAGAGGTAGATAACCCAAAAGTCTTTACCTAAGGCGTAGATAACCTATCCGGGTGCTTAGTAAGGTTCAGATTTAAACAATTTGTCGTTAGCTAAGGCGTAGATAACCCATTTGTTTGTCCATAGATCAATAAACTCTACCATGCTAAATTTCAATATGTATAATTGGATGTAAACTACAGTTTCTATAGGTCTATTGGGCCAAAATTGGACGAAACATATATATGTACAGGGTTTTCCAATAACATTGATATGATTTCTTTGAAAAAAACACACTTATTGTTAAGGAAATTCAAAAGTTTTTTTATTTAATGTGCAGTACAATCGATACAATTAAGTTCTAAATAAAACGTCATTCAATTGGCCTCCACGACTTCTTCTGAAGGAACGAATTCGATGAACCCAATTTTCGAGTACTTTTTCCACTAAATCAAGTCGTATGTCATGAATGGCACGTTCAATATGGACTTGTAAAGCTTGAAGAGAGTCTGTTTTATTTCGAAAGACCAATGACTTCAAACAACTAAATCACAACTTCTTGAAGGTCATTCAATACCACAATTTCTTGAAATAATCGAATCTCCAAACTTTTCACGCAACAATTCAATTGTTTCATATGCTGTATGGCACGTAGCCACAATCGGTCAATAGCAAGAAGATAGCTCTTAACGAGAGCTAAAATATTGCTCATGGATGTCAAGGTCGAAGGTCGACTTGAAAGTGGATTTTTTTGATTTTTAAAAAAATTTACTTAGCATAGTTTTCAAATGTGAACGGAAAGTTTATTTTTGCTCAAGCTCCTTAACGGTACGTCGGATCGGGAATCGGTCAATGGCAAAATGATAGCTAGTAACGAGAGCTAAAATATTGTTCATGGATGACAAGGTCGTATGTCGACTGGAAAGTGTTTTTTTTATTTAAAAAATATATTTTGATAATAAAACTGAATAATTTGTAAACGTTGTTCTTGCGCATATCTCTCCATGATGAAATTGTAAACACTACTGAATACAATGAAAAACAAATGACAGATCATGACATATTACAAATGGCCGAAACGTCGCTTCAAAATCATTTCATCCCTACTGAAAAACAAGTTATACGAGCTATATCTAAATCTGAACCGATTTTCTTCAAATTCAATAGGCTTTTTTCCAGGTACGAACTGCAAAATTCGAGCACGATCGGAGTGAAATTGCGACCTGTACTCGACGGACAACTTTAGATGGACAGACGGATGGACGGACAGACATGGTAAGATCGACTCAGCTAGTGATTCTGAGTCGATCGGTATACTTTAAGGTAAGGGTCTAGCTGTAGTATTACTAGGTGCAGCAAACATCTGCCATGAAACAAACTTATAATACCCTGTACCACAGTGTGGTGCCTCCAAAGATAACTAAGATATGGAGGCATTTGCAAGACAACTCAATAATTGGTAATAACCAATAATTGGTATAACCAATTTACAAAATCAGAGTAAAGGATAATTTCTAAAAACGAAAACTGATGCAGTCCTCAGACAGATAATGCTGTACGCCATTGTCGTGTGGTGGACAGCTCGTCTGATGGTCCCTAGAAATTGTATTCCGGAATTCAAAAACTGCCTCGGCTGTCGCAGATCTCTTAACGAAATTCGGTATGGACAACTTTAACACTGAATTCCTAGCAATTTAAGTCATCTTCCCATAAATGATCCCAATACTCAACATAGCAAAAATATTCCCACCTATCTTAAAATCTCTTGATTAGCCTCAAACTCATCAAAAATTCATAACCACTACACGTGATTCGTTATCCTCTATCAACAAATAATCTGTCATAATCAGTTTGAATGAAACGCAATGTTTCCCAATTCTTTGGGGTGATGAGAACCTGCTGCTTTAATCCCTAACACAGAGCAAAAGTAACGTACATATCCTTGATGGAAAAAGGATAGATGGATGATTCACACTAGACCAAAGAAACAAACCCCACAACATGACCTTCTTCTATTTGAAACATATCCACGATAAAGTCACACGTCTGGTAGACACCCGCTGCCCTTGACTTGTGCCACACGTTCGCATATAATAATTATTTAATTGTGCCACTAATCGGATTAAATATCTCCTAAAGTCAACAGCCAATAACAACAGTGTTGGGGAGGAATGTATCAAACTCAAATTAGTTATCAAATGTGTAAGGAAAATAGTTCATCACCTGGACATAAGGGATGATTTTCAGCGAGAACTTTGAAAGGATAAACAGGAAGTAATTTGTGGAAAAATTTGATTTTTTTTTGGGAATCAAGAATTCCATAAGAGCAAACAACACGTGTTGGACTAAAACAATAGCAACACGTGTCGCAAGATTTAAAACAAAATATAGATATGTATTTTTTTAAAAAATCTATTTCAGAGCCTTTCAAAAATCCATCAGTTAAAATTTACTATTACTCCTTTCTCCTTTAATATCAACAACAAATTTGCAAATAATATTGACTCCAAGAAATAATAATATCCCTTTCCAATACCATTTTCCGCCCATAAATTCTGTCTTTGGGTGACCTCAGCTCCTGCTCTCCAAAAATTCCCACAAATATCTGCATTTTAGAATTTATAAAAAATCATTTAAAAAAACATCAGTCAAAATGTATTATTACTCCTTCCATCATCAATATCTACAACAAATTTATAATATCCTTTTCGAACACCATTTTCCACCCATAAATTCTCTTCATTGTTCTCACCTCCTCCCCTCAAAAAAAAATCCCACAAATATCCGTATAATAGAAAAACGTTTCTTTTTAATTACAAATTTTGCCACAAAAAATTACTTGTGCCGGAAAAAATGGAAAATTGTAAAATATTCCCTCCAAATTTCCTTTTAATACCCTTTCTCATGTTTTTGCAACGCCTTTGGAAAACTCTTAATCCTGCAAGACAATGACGAAGGACATTTGCGACCGCATCATGTCCTGGCTATCCCCAAGATTAACACGCGTCGCAGTGATAAGTGAGCAAACGGAATCATTGAAATTTATTAATTGTGCAGATTAAAAGTCGAGTGAGTGTGAACAGCAGCAGGGGATAGAGTGTGCGAAGGGCGGAGAGATGAGAGGACAAATAAGGGGGTGTTTTCCATGATTGACAATTTGTTTCTAAAGTCAGGAAAAAAGGTTTGGAAAAGGGCGTGTGATTGTTGGCCATAGAGGGGAAGAATATGAATAACAATTGGCAATTTTTTTTCTCAGCCATAAATGCAAAAGACCAAATATATATTTTTTAACAATTTTTATTTTGAATAAAATTCACCCTAAAACAAATCTCTTAAACAATTGAATAATATCAGACAAATTTCTAATAAATTGATTATTTGAGACTATTATTTTTTCATCTAATTTCCAGATCAATGCAATTTAATAACTGTATTGAAAATTTGGCCGGTGGCCGGTCAAAGGCGTGATGGGTCCATTAAGAACAGTGAACACATTGCCCCTTTTTTAATGAAAACAAGCAGTAACTTGATAATGTCTTTGCCATTGAACTGCCACCTTGTGATATTTCCAAGTACTGGCCCAAAAGAGTCCCCAAAGTACCAAACCCTTCAATGTCAGACATAAACCAATTATAAGTTTACTATTTGTTACTTGAACTTCAAAAACTGATCGTAACTGGTCCTCTCCTAAGGTGTTTATAACCCAACTTGTCAATTACTAAGGAATATATAGCCCAACTGGCCACTAACTAAGGAGTAGATAACCCAAAGGTCATTTACCTAGGACTAGATAACCCAACTGTATATCTACTGAGAGGTAGATAACGCAAATTTTCGTTAGCTAAGGCGTAGATAACCTATCTGGGTGCTTACTAAGGATCATATTTGAACAATTTGTCGTTAGCTAAGGCGTAGATAACCCAATTTGTCATTAGCTAAGGCATAGATAACCTATCTGGGTGCTTACTAAAGATCAGATTTGAACAATTTGTCGTTAGCTAAGGCGTAGACACACCAATTTGTCGTCATCTAAAGCGTATATAACCCTAGTGACCCTCCAATAAGGAGTAAAGTAGGAACTACATCACTATGATGCCAGCCAGTGATTGATGGGTTGGCAGAATACCAGGTAATATATAACATCTCCACTTCTACACATATTGTTCGAAACTGCAAGAAAGGTCCGCTTCGGAATGTACTGCAAAGAACCTTAGTCTTGATATAGCTTATAGACTACCAGATACCTGTAGTGTCTATAAAGCCGATAATGGCAACAAGAGAAGTCGTCAAGTGACTGAGCCGCAACATAGTGACGGACACTGGCGTTGCCATTCACTTACATGAAGTCATATTGCCGACAATTCTATGGAGGTCACATCCCTAAATTCACAAACAGCCCTCGACTGTCATATATCTCAGATAACTCAAGTGGCCCTTTACGAAGGAGTAGACAACCTAATTTATCGTCAAATAAGGTGTAGATAATGCAAGCGACCTTCTGGTCGTTTACTAAGGTGTAGATAACTCAACTGTACGAGTATATCTACTAAGGGGTGGATAACCCAGCTGGCGGTTTTATAAGGAGTAGATAACCCAACTGTACATCTAATAAGAAGTAGATAATCCAACTGTATATCTACTAAGGAGTAGAAACCCCAATTTATCTTCAAATAAGGTGTAGATAACCCAAAGGGCCTCTGATCGTATACTAAGGAGTAGATAACCCATCTTGCGTTTACTATGGGAAGATAACCTACTTGTCGTTTACTAAGGTAACTCAAATCGTTTTTTTCGTCATCTTAGGCGTAGATAGTCCATGTGGTGGTTTTCTACGGAGTACATCTACTAAGGAGTAGATAAACCAATTTGCCCATAACCCAAGTTTTCCACTGGTCGCTTACTAAGGATTAGATAGCCCAGTTATACGAGTATAGCCAGTAAGATGTAGATAACCCAAATTTTCGTTTACAAAGGAGTAGATAAACCAACTGTCATTTACTACGGAGTAGCCAACCCAACTGTATATCTACTAAGGAGTAGATAACCCAACCGTATATCTATTAGGGAAACCTAAGTGGCATTCTACTAAATAGAAGATAAGCCAACTGTTCGTTTACCAAGGAGTATCTAATACTCCTTAGTATAACTGGTCGTTTATTTACTCCAACTGTATATCTAATAAGGAGTAGATACCCAATTTGCCGTTTACTAAGGAGTGGATAACCCAGCTCGTCGTTTACCAAGGATTATATAATCCAACTGTATATCTGCTAAGGAGTAGATGACCCAATTTATCGTCAACAAAGGCTACGATAGCTCAAGTAGTCCTCTGGTCGTTTACTAAGGAGTAGATAACTCAACGGTTTATCTACTAAGGAGTAAATGACCCAACTGGTGGTTTTCCAAGGAGTAGATAATAATTGTTCATCTAATAAGGAGTAGATAACTCAATTGTACATCTAATAAGAAGTAGATAACCCAATTTTTCATCAACTAAGGCGTAGATAATCCTACTTTTCGTTTACTAAGGAAAAGATAACCCAACTGTCATTTACTAAGGAGTAGATAACCCAACTGTATATCTACTAAGGAGTAGATATCCCAACTGTACAAGTATGTCTACTAAGAAGACTAAAGTGGCCCTCTGCTAAGGAGTAGCCAACCCAACTGTATATATACTAAGGAGAAGATAACCCAACCGTATTTTAATGTACTAGGGAGACCTAAGTGGCCCTCTACTAAGTAGAAGATAACCCAACTGGTCGTATTATTTCCAAAGGGGAAATGAAGTGCCAAACCTCAGTTTATTGATCCCAGTACGGGTTGAATTGGAACGTATTACTAATCTGATCACGTAGGGAATGATTTGTATAAGTCAATTAGGGTTAAATGCACCAAACAATATTTCTTAATGTTGTATGTTATCAAACAACTGCATCACAGAAGTTGTGTTATCTACTTCCTGGCAAAATTGAGCCAATAACCATTAACGGTAGGCCAATGACCGTTGACATGAAGGAAATAAACATTGATAGGATTTCAGTGACAATTGAGAGGAGAGGAGGTCCATGACCTCTGATAGGAGGACAATGACCTCTGGTATGAGGTAATGACCACTGGTGGGGTGAACGACCATAGAGAGAAGGCTGATGACTATTGATACAAGATCAATGATAGTTATAATAATGCCATAGAAGGAGATCAATAACCTTTAAGAGAGAACAATAACCATTGAAAGAGGTCAATGGCCATTGTAAGAGTTGTTTGTTGCATTGTATGAGTTAAATAATCGTTAATACTAAGGAATAGATAGCCCAATTGGCCATTTATTAAGAAGTAGATAACCCAAATCGTCGTTTCCTAAAATAGTAGATAACCCAACTTATCGTTTACTAAGGAGTATATAACCCAACTCGTCGTTTATTAAGGGTGTAGATAACCCAACTGCCCACCTACTAAGGAGTAGTTGACTTAATTGATCCTTTACTAGGGAGTAGGTAACTCAACTTGTCGTATACCAAGCAATTGAAATATCCAACTCGTCATACATATCTCCTTCTCATTTATCTTCCGCCAATGTGCATTTTCAGTTTCTCAATGTTAATTGGCCTCTTGTCAGAGGTCATTGATATATGGCCAATTTTCGTAGACAACCCACATAAGTTCATTGGGCTCCTATTAATGGCCACTGACCTGCTGTAAACGATTATTTAACTCAAACAATGCTCATTCAACTCTTACAATGGCTATTGACCTCTTTCAATGGTTATTGTCCTCACTTAATGGTTATGGACCTCTTTCAATGGCCTTTGACATGCATTTAACTATACCTAGTAAGAGGTAGATAACCCATCTTTTCATTTACTAAGAAGTAGATAACCCAACTGTTGGCTACTCCTACTAAGGAGTAGATAACCCAACCGTATATCGATGTACTTGGGAGACCTAAGTGGCCCTCTACTAATTAGAAGATAACCCAACTGGTCGTTCACTAAGGAGTAGAAAACCCAATTGTATATCTAATAAGGAGTAGATAACCCAATTTGCGGCTTACTAAGAAGTAGATAATCCAATTTTATATCTGCTAAGGGGTAGATAACCCAATTTATCGTCAACAAAGGTTAAGATAGGTCAAGTGGCCCTTTGGTCGTTTTCTAAGGAATAGATAACTCACCTGTATATCTACTAAGGAGTAAATGACCCAACTGGTGGTTTTCTAAGGAGAAGATAACCCAATTCTTCATCCAATACGGAGTAGATAACCCAGTTGTACATCTAATAAGGAGATAGTCAACTAAGGCGTAGATAATCCAACTTTTAGTGTCATTTACTAAGGAGTAGATAATCCAACTTTTAGTGTCATTTACTAAGGAGTAGATAACCCAACTTTATATCTACTAGGGAGTAGATAACCCAATAATGTGCTAAGGATATCCCGAGTATATCTACAAAGAAGACTCAAGTGGCCCTCTACTAAAGAGAAAATAATCCAACTGGTCGTTTACTAAGGAGTAGATAACCCATTTGATTATTAAGGGTTTAGATAACCCAACTTACCACCTACTAAGTAGTAGTTGACTTAACTGGTCCTTTACTAGGGAGTAGATAACTCAACTTGTCGTATAATAAACAATAGAGATATTCAACTGGTCATACATATCTCCTCCTCATTTATCTCCTGCCAATGTCCATTTTTTTTTAATGGTAATTGGCCTCTTGTCAGTGGTCATTGATATATGGCCAATTCTCGTAGACAATCTACAGATTCATTGAGCTCCTATTAATGACCACTGACCTGCTGTCATGGTTATAGGTTATTGACCTCTTTCAATGGTCTTTGACATTCTTCTAACTATCATTGACCTTGTCTCAATAGTCATCAACCTTCTCTCTATGGTCGTTGACCCCACCAGTGGTCAATACCTCATATCAGTGGTCATTGGCCTCCTATCAGAAGTCGGGGACCTCCTCTCCTATCGGTGGTTATTGCTTTCCTGTCAACTGTCATTGACCTACTATTAATGGTTATTGCCTCAACTGGTCCTTTACCAGGAAGTGGATAACTCAACTTGTCTTCTGCTAAGGAATAGATAACTTAACCGGTCGCTTACTGAGGATTTGATTCAACCTGTCGCCTACTGAGGATTAGACATTCAGAAATATTGCTTGTTGCATATAACCCTAATTAACTAAGACCAATAATTCCCTACGTGATCAGATTAGTGATAAGTCCCAATTTGACCAGTACTGGGATCAATAGACTCAGGTTTGGCTCTTCATTTCCCCTTTCTTTTTTTCTGTCTACATGGCAAAATATTACAAATAAAATACATTTCATTTTTTCTATGACCGTGCGGTAATTTCTAATTAAATTTGTTGTTTATAATTTTATTTATTTATCACAGTATGACTCTTATTAGCAGTAGTTCCAAATAGTAGAGATTGAAACCATCACAAACTTTCAGAATAAACTGTACGCATGGTTTGTGAACCGACTAACGCAATGTACTATAAGAAGTTATTAAATACCTGCTTCGTTCTTTCAAGCTATTACAGGGTGTCCTGTATAGCAATAAGAGCATATAACAGAGACATAAACCATCACAAACTTTTCAAAGTCAATTTAGCATTGCTTCGGCCTAGGCCATTCTATGTTTTTTTCACATTTTTCTATGTTATTGAGGTGTTAGCTGCATACATTTATTTACCTATAGCGGCGCCCCAAACCATCACAGACTATTGAAAATAATTTTCCTTTACGCACCCTGTTACAACTCATCACTAACATTTGTATTGCTACTTATCTACAGATGTCGCTTATTGATATTTACATATATCTGAAGACAGAAAAGGTTCCGTGTCTGGGAGTGAAATATGTATACATGTTTTATCCTTCAAATCCATTTATTACGTGTAAAGAGTTGCCCTATCTTTGAGAGTTCTAAAACTAATGGTCATCGTCATCCTTCAACTTACCATTATCTTTGTTTAGTGACCATTGATATCCCGTAATGCTCGTTGACTTTCTGTCAATAGTAAGTACCTCCTCCCTTAATGTTCTTTGAACTTGTCATTTAAGTCACTCAGTTCCTATTGTCAATGGTCATTGACCTATTGTCAATGGTCATTGACCTATTGTCAATGGTTATTGGCCTATTGTCAATGGTCATTGACCTATTGTCAATGGTCATTGACCTATTGTCAATGGTCATTACCTTTTGTCAATGGTCATTTACCTACTGTCAATGGTCATTGACCTATTGTCAATAGGTCATTGAGCTATTGTCAATGATCTTTGAGCTACTGTCAATTGTCATTGACCTATTGTCAATGGACATTGACCTATTGTCAATGGACATTGACCTATTGTCAATGGTCATTGACCTATTGCCAATGGTCATTGACCTATTGTCAATGGTCACTGACCTATTGTCAAAGGTCACTGACCTATTGTCAATGGTCATTGACCTATTGTCAATGGTCATTGACCTATTGTCAATGGTCATTGACCTATTGTCAATTGTCATTGACCTATTGTCAATTGTCATTGACCTATTGTCAATGGTCACTGACCTATTGTCAATTGTCATTGACCTATTGTCAATGGTCACTGACCTATTGTCAATGGTCACTGACCTATTGTCAATGGTCATTGACCTATTGTCAATGGTCATTGACCTATTGTCAATGGTCATTGACCTATTGTCAATGGTAATTGACCTATTGTCAATTGTCATTGAACTATTGTCTTGCCATTGTCCTTATTGTCAATGCTCATAGACTTATTGCCAATGGTCATTGACCTATTATTAATGGTCATATTGTCAATGATCATTGAACTATTGTAAATAGTCATTGACCTATTGTCAATGGTCATTGACCTACTGCCAATAGTCATTGATCTCTTATCAGTGGTCATTGGCCTATTGTCAATGGTCATTGACCTATTGTTAATGGTCATTGACCTATTGTTAATGGTCATCGACCTATTGTCAATGGTCATTCACCTATTGTCAAGGGTCATTGACCTACTGTCAATAGTCATTGATCTCTTATAAGTGGTCATTGGCCTATTGTCAATGGTTATCGACCTAGTGTCAATGGTCATTGACCTATTGCCAATAGTCATTGACCTATTGCCAATGTTCAATTGTCATTGACTTCCTGTCTATTGTCATTGACCTCCTGGCTGTTGCCATTGATCTCCAGTATATTGTCATTGACCTCCTGCCAATTGTTACTGGCCCCTTTCAATGGCCATTGATCGTCTAACAGTGGTTATTGACTTCTGACAATAGGCAATTGCTGACAAGTGGTCGTTGACATCCGTCTAATATTCACTGACATTCTCTAAATGGTCATCGAACTTATCTGTATAAGAGTTGACCTCCTATCAGTGGTCATTGACCTCTTATTAGTATTAAGTAATCTTCTTTCAGTGGTCATTGACGTACTGTCAATTTTCATTAGCTTACTGTATATTGTCATTGACTTACTGTATATGATCATTGACCTACTGTAAATGCTCAATGGTCATTCAGCTTCTGTCAGTGATTACTGATCTCCTGTCTGTGCTCACTGATCTTTATTCAATGGCCATTGACCTCCATTCAATGGTCATGTCAAGGTCATCTAACTCATTATTGTTTTCAATTGTCATTGACGTCCTTTCCTCCTGTAAGCGGCCATTGACCTCCGGCCTCCTCTTGTCAGTGATCATGAATCCCTTTTCAAAGGTCATTGACATCCTTTCAACGGTCATGGACCACTTAGAGCGGCCAGTGACTTCATGTAAATGGCTGTTGATCTCTTTTCGATAGTTATTAACTTTTTTCAATGAGCATGACCTAATGTCATTGACTTCCTTTCGATGGTTATTAGCTTCGTTAATGGGTATTGACAATTTGTCGCAGGTTATTGACCTCTATATGCTTACTGACCTCTTGTCAATGGAAAGTGGCACATTGACAATGATCACTGAGCTTCTACCAAAGATAATTGTCCTCATGTCAACGGTCATTGACCTATTTGAATGGTTACTAACCTCTTTGAATACTTATTGACCTCTTGTCAATTGTTATTGACCTCCTTTCAATGGTTATTGACCTCCTGTCAATGGTTATTGACCTCTTGTTAGTGGTTATTGACTTCATTTCAATGTTTATTGATCTCTTGTTGATTATTTTTGATCTCCTTTCAAAAGTCATTGACATCTCAAATGGTCAGTGATCTCCTGACTTGCCATCAATGGTCATTGACCTCTTGTCAATTTAATCCCTGGTCGCTTTAGCTTTATATACTTACCTTCATATTTATTATTTTTTTCTTCTAATAAAAATACTTTTTCCTTATTTTTCGCTAAATTTAATTTATTTTTTTCTCTCTACAGACGAATATTTATAAACAGACATATAATACAAATTTAAAGAGGTTTTTAGTTTGTGAAACTCGATTTGATTTAATTTTTTTTTTGGTTTTACGTTTTTTTGACTCTTGATTCTTTTTGATGATAGTGAGTAATTCCGAAATTGTCAAAAACTAGGTTTTAAGGTATTCTGAATGTGATTTTGTTGGTCGATTTGGAGTACTTGACTACGCATTAGGTTGGGAGGAGGAAATTTACTATTTTTACTATGTTAACGATGAGGTTGAGGAAATTGTCGACTAAATTTGCTCCCTCGACAGTTCTTCAATAGTACGAGCATTTGTGAGGGTAACCCAGAGAGGAGATTGTATACTGGACAGTGAGTAGGCACGATCTGCATCGAGCGAACGTGACTTACGCATGGACGATGAACGTTTCTTCATGGGTATGGGACGATTTTCGGATATTCTCTTTTGGCGTTTCAGCGTGAAGTGTCGGGAGTTGAGAGAAGTCATGGGATATTCCGACTTTGGCTGTAGAAATTTACTTTTGACTTTTGAGGAAATATCTGCTGATCTATCGTATAGCGGAGCTTGGGTAGAAGATGAAGGTGAAGGGGTTGTTGTTGCGGTGGTTGTTGTTATGGGCTCCAGTGTCGAGGAATTATTTGACTTGATGGCAGCAGGTATCTGCTAGCTGCTGGACAAGGACATTTTGTATGATGTGGATGACTCCATGGGCGATTCGGGGTGAATTATTTCCGTTTGGGTTTGTTCCACATCACTGCAGCGTTCCTCGACAACGGTATCCAGTTCTAAGGAGGTGAAACCTTGACTTAAGCTTCGTTCAGGACGTAAACTGATAGCTCGCGACGATCGGTAATCTAATAAAGGTATAATAGAAATGCAAAGAATAAATTAACAATTTAATCATTTTAAATTCTTTAAATATATATGGAAATAATAAATGAAAACAAATCAAATCCAAATCTATCATCATCACTAACTACAAAAACAGGACAAATAAAATGCAAATGCTAAAGAAAATCGATATCCCAAAAAAAAGGAAATACTCTCTCTAAACTAAATGTAATTGGAAACCATCATCAGCACTATAAGAAAACCAAAGAAGACAAAAAAGAGCATACCAGAAATTGTACTACAATATTTATTGAATCTATTACCAACACTCTAGAAAGACAAGGAGGGAGGAGTAAGAGCAAAAAAAGAAGGAATATGACCATAATGTCTCATCAAATAATGATAAGGGGAAACGAATACGCGGCAGAGATTGAAGGATGGAATGCGAAAATAAAGAGCATACAAAATATTGTCATTACCAAACATTGCATTCAAGTATCCCATTTTGGGGATGATAAAGGAAAAATTACATAAAAATATTCAATAAATTTAAAAGGAAGAAATTTTCTTAAGGAAATGAAGAAAATATTCGGAGAAGAAAAATAAAAAAAGGCAGGGAAAATGCTGTATTAGAATATAAAAAAATAAAATTGTGCCTAAAAGTAGGCAACGATTTGGAAAAAATTATGGAAGCCTAAAAGTAGGCTTTGACTTATTGATTTAATATTTACTCATTTATGTAATTAATGGGAAAATAAATCTAAAATTATTCAAGAATTTAAAAAATGTGTGTAAGCCTAAAAGTATGCTTTGACTTAATGATTTAATATTTACTGATTTATGCAATTATAGGAAAAATAATTAAATTGCGCCTAAAAGTATGCAATGTGTTAGAAAATTTGTGAAAGTCTAAAAGTATGCTTAGACTTTAAGAATTAATATTAACCCATTTAGATAATTACATATAAAACAGATTATAAAAAAAGTGTCGCCTAAGAGTATGCAAATGTTTCGAAAATTTTGTGAAAGTCTAAAAGAATGCTTTGCCTTACAGAATTAATATTTACTCGTTTATGATATTATTTTTATTTTTACAATTAATTTCACAAATATGAACTATGCAAAATATTTAATCAGTCTTAAAATAGGCAAATATTTATAATATATTTTCTTAAAGCTTAAAAGTATGTTGTCGGTTAGTTACGTTACTGTTTTCGCAAAACTCCTTTAATCAGCCTTAAAATATGCAAATATTTAAAAAATGCTTAAAGCCTAAAATTATGCTGTGAGTTACATTACTGTTTTCGGGAAAACTTTTTGCCTTAAATGAATAAATATTTATTCAGAAAATTGCAAAAATTTGTGTGTGGCTTTCTATTGAAAACATTCAATGGTGATTTTTTATTATCTTGCAATTAAAAGCCATTTAGTGTCGAATTCGAATTCATTGTATTAATATCGCAAATTTTTATAGCTCTGGGATTAAAACTTTACTTTAAATACAGTCCCGCAAAATAAATGATTTATTCTCATCTGTAATCAGGGACAGGCAAGACGCAGAAACATTTTAATGTTATTAGAATAATACACTATTGTTCTAAGTTATCGTTAAATTATGTAGCTTTTTAAAAATTCTATATTTGAAAGACTCAATAACTTGAATCAGTAATCAGCCTTTAAGTAGGCAAATATTTTTAAAAATGTTTTCTAAAGCCTAAAAGTATGCGGCCTTGGTTTACATTACTGTTGCCGGAAGAACTGTTTTATTCACTTCCGTAAACAGCCTTAAAGTAGGCAAATATTTTTTAAATATTTTCTTAAAGCCAAACAATATGCTTTGGATTACATCATTGCTGCCGGAAAAACGTTTTGCATTAAATACATTTATATTTATTCATTTATCCCAGAAAATGTTAAGCATTCGTACGAGTATTCGTTTTGCCATTGAAATTGTTAGCAAAGATGTGCCAGAAATGTTCAGGGTAGTCAAAAACATCTGCTGTTCCGTTTTGTTTTTGTATTTTCTTTAAAACGAAGTAAACCTTTTTTTCAACACTGAATTGCGGAAATGAAAAAGCAAAATCGAACATCAGAAATCAATTTAATGGCTGCAGCCATTAAATATTGATTTTAAAGGAATTTTTGCAGCGGTTTCTTGATGTTCACAGAAAATAATTTTTTAGAATTTTTTTGAAATTCTTTGCAAAATAAAATCGCAGTCACAATATTCCTATAGAAAATTATCACTAGTGACACTTTTCCTATAGAAAATTATCACTAGTGACACTTTTCCTATAGAAAATTATCACTAGTGACACTTTTCCTATAGAAAAGTATCACCAGTGACACTTTTCCTATAGTAAAGTGTCACCAGTGACACTTTTCCTATAGTAAAGTGTCACCAGTGACACTTTTCCTATAGAAAGTATCACCAGTGACACTTTTCCTGTAGAAAAATATAACCAGTGACACTTTTCCTGTAGAAAAATATAACCAGTGACACTTTTTCTATTGAAAAATATCACCATTGACACTTTTTCTATAGAAAAGTATCACCAGTGACACTTTTTCTATAGAAAAGTATCACCAGTGACACTTTTCCTATAGAAAAGTATCACCAGTGACACTTTTCCCATAGAAAAGTTTCACCAGTGATACTTTTCCCATAGAAAAGTTTTACCAGTGATACTTTTCGCATAGAAAAGTTTCACCAGTGATACTTTTCCTATAAAAAAGTTACACCAGTGATACTTTTCCTATAGAAAAGTTTCACCAGTGATACTATTCCTATAGAAAAGTTTCACGAGTGATACTTTTCCTATAGAAAAGTTTCACCAGTGATACTTTTCCTATAGAAAAGTTTCACCAGTGATACTTTTCCTATAGAAAAATTTCACCAGTGACACTTTTCCTAGAGAAAGAACTCCTTTCCCATAGAAAAGTTTCACCAGTGATACTTTTCCTATAGAAAAGTTTCACCTACGATACTTTTCCCATAGAAGCGTTGCACCTGTGATACTTTTCCTATAGAAAAGTTTCACCGGTGATTTTTTTCTTTAGAAAACTATCATCAGTGACACCTTTCCTTTAAAAAAGTTTTCCTTGAGAAAAGTTTCACCAGTGATACTTTTCCTATAGAAAACTTTCACCAGTGATACTTTTCCTGTAAAAAACTTTTACCAGTGACACTTTTCCTGTAGAAAAGTATCACCACTGACATTTCTCCTGTAGAAAAGTATCACCAGTGACACTTTTCCTGTAGAAAAGTATCACCAGTGACACTTTTCCTGTAGAAAAGTATCACCAGTGACACTTTTCCTGTGGAAAAGTATCACCAGTGACACTTTTCCTATAGAAAAGTATCACCAGTAACACTTTTCCTATAGAATAGTATCACCAGTAACACTTTCCCCATAGAAAATTATCACCTGTGACTCTTTTCCTGTAAAAAGTATCACAGGTGACACTTTTTGTACAGAAAGTTATCATCAGTGACACTTTCCATATAGAAAAGTGTCATCAGTGACACTTTCCATATAGAAAAGTGTCACCAGTGACACCTTTCCAATAAAATATTTCACAAGTGACACTTCTATACGCCCTTCTGCCATTTTCGCTTGTCTTAATGTCTGTGTACCTACAAACCTGTGTAATTTTTCCTACGAAAAAGTATGACCTGTGATAACACTGTGTGTCTATCCTTCTAATCGTTCTTGTTACCGTCATTGTCTTTTTGACCATTATTGTATGTCACAGAGAATATATTGACTACATGAAAATTAGTGTGATGTCAATGCCTGATCCTAAATCACTATTTATCGTCTAACATAGAATTAAGCTAGCTTAAATGACATCTTCTTAACTTGTCTATTATCGCTTTAAAATAATGTCAATCAATGTCTAGGCCACCCTAACTATGAACATATTAAGGATAAACTGTCTTCACTCACACACACACTCGCATTCATTCCCTACTGTATTTTGTCTCCTCAAATCAAATCAAAACATCAATCATAATTTTCTGTGATTGAGAGAAACATTCAATACCAACAACAAAATAAACCACAATAACATTAACAGAAGAAGAACATCATCGTCAGAACATTATCATCAATGCCATCAATGAACAATACATTACAACACTTAAACTCACTAAGCCTATGTATTGGACTAAATCTGACCAGGCTCACAGCATGGTCCTGCATATCGTAATTCCTTCGACGGTCCCGCTCTCTGGCCAGTTTGGCGCGATGACGCAAACAGCAAATGACAATGAATGCCAAAATGGGAAAACCAAATATACACGAGACAATGGGTATCACTATTGATTCCGGTGAAACTGCAAAGAAACACGAAAAAAAACAATGGGAGAGAAGAGAAGGGAAAAATATGTTAGGCATTTCGTAAAAAGCTTTTAAAGGCATTTCAAAAATACAAAAATTCAGGCGAATGTTATTAAAGATAAGAACTAGCAATGGCAAAGAAAACAAAACCGAAAATAATATTCTAAACGAGTAATAATATTTAGTTATACATTGATCAAGACGAATATTATATGTCCATATTTACTACAGAAAAGTTTTTTTATGTTTTTCTATAGAAAAGTATCATCAGCAACACCCTTTCTATTCCTGTAGAAAACTATCAGCAGTGACACATTTCATATAGAAAATTATCACAAGTGATATTTCCAATGACAATTGTAATTTGAAAATATGATTCTGCACATCTTTGAAAGAAGAGGTTTCAACGGATATACATTTAAGACCTCTGAAATTCTTAAAAGTGTACCACAAATAATTAATATGCATCATAGGCACCCCTGGTCAGCAACTGATATTAGCTATACGGTACATTGTACACCATAATTAAGTTGTTTTTTATTCGATTATTCTTATTTAATTTCTTGAAGAAAAAATGAAAATTGTTGCAGTTAGTGGAAGTCACAACACCGGTACACCGTTAACGTATTAGTAGTAAAGTTTTCCCTATAGAAAATGTTTCCAATGACAATTATAATTTGAAAACATGATTCTGCACATCTTTGAAAGAGGAGCTTTCAATGGATATAAGTTTATAGGCAATTTCAGGGCTCTGAAATTTCTAAAAGTGTACCACAAATAATTAATATACATCAAACGCACCCCTGGTCAGCAACTGATTTTAGCTATACAGTACATTGGACACCATAACTAAGTTGTTTTTTGAATCGATTATTCTTATTATATTTTCTTGAAGAAAAAATATAAATTGTTTTCGTTAGTGGAAGTCACAACACCGGTAGACTGTTAACATATTAGTAGTAAAGTTTTCCCTATAGAAAATGTTTCCAATGACAATTATAATTTAATAATATGATTCTGCACATCTTTGAAAGAAGGGGTTTCAATGGATATACATTTATTGGCGTTTAAAAGCTGTAAAAGTTTACCACAAATAATTATTGATGCGCACCAGTGTCCAAAAAAATAATATTTGCTATACGGTAAGATGCACACCATAAATAAATTGAATTGCATATTATATGTTTAATATTTCATTTTCTTGCAGTATAAAATTAGTGCAAGTTGCTGTTAGTGGAATTCAGAGCACCAGTGACTCTATTAAAGTGTTAGCTGGGATATTTTCCCTATAGACAAATATTCCAAATGACAATTATAATTTGAAAATATTATTCTGCATATCTTTGACAGAGGAGGTTTCAATGGATATACATTTATTGGCATTTAAGACCTCCGAAATTCTTAAAAGTGTACCACAAATAATTAATATGCATCATACGCACCCCTGGTCACTAATTAATATTATATATACGCTATGTTGTACACCATAAGCTAATGATTTTTTGAATGGCTTGATGGAATATTATTAGCATTAATGTTTGGCATTTCATATCCTTGCAGAAGGCATTTATCCTATAGACAAATGACAATTATTATTTCAAAATATGACTCTGCACATCTTTGGAATAAGAAGACTCCACTGAAATAAATTTCGTTGACAATTAAGAGCTCTGAAATTCCTAGAGTGTACCACAAATAATTAATATGCATCATACGCACCCCTGGTCACTAATTAATATTATATATACGCTATGTTGTACACCATAAGCTAATGATTTTTTGAATGGCTTGATGGAATATTACTAGCATTAATGTTTGGCATTTCATATCCTTGCAGAAGATATTTATCCTATAGGCAAATATATCCAATGACAATTATTATTTCAAAATATGATTCTGCACATCTTTGGAATAAGAAGATTCCACTGAAATACATTTCGTCACATTTGTCCTATAGAAAACTAATAACTATGTTATTTTTCATAAGCAAATGTATGAACTGTGATTGATTTCCTATTTAAAACATTAAACAGTGATACTTTTCTTAATAAGAAATATCACCAGTCACAAACATCAAAATATTATTAACACACATGTATCCTGCAGTAGAGTGCTTAATAACTTCATTATTAATATAAAGAAATTCCTAATAAATTGTTTGTTTGATGTGTCTGTTTGGCGGTGTATGTGTCTGGGAAATTATTTTATGTTTAGGAGAAAACTTAATCCAAATTTCCATTTCATCGCTTCTTCTTCATAATATGCTTTTCTTATATATTTTTTGTTATTCTTCAATCATTTACAAAGAAGGAACTCATAAAGATGAAATGTATATCCGTTTCAACAATGTGATATTGTGTTTTTTTGGGATATACTATTTGTTTGTTTCCTTTGAAATGTATTGTATGTGAGTTCTATGTTAAATATATATTTTCTATATAAATTTATATTTAATACGATTGTATGTCATATAAATAGTAAAATAGCAAACAAATCTCCCTTGATCATCTCTCAAGCATATTCAATGTCATAGCCATGTTTGAAATCTCGGTAGATAATTTTAAATGGAAGAGACAACTAAATACACTGGAGAGTAGCTTTATGGCATTTTATTGAAATTTTGGTATTTAATGGATATACCAAGAGTTATAACTATGACAGAGTTAAACTAAAAATATTTTAGACAAAAAAATCACAAACTTGCAGAAAAGAAGTAAAGGTGATAATTAAGATATCATCCTATCTTAATTATCACCCTTGTACGTTTCCTATAAAAAGCGCCACTGATGTCACTTTTCCTACTGAGAAATATTATTGTCCGTTTTTTTATGGAAAGGAAAAGTGTCACTAGTGACACTTTTCCTACATAAAATCCTCATTACTATTCCTATAGGTAATGATGACCAGTGATAATTTTCCCCACAGAATTTATAACCTCATCACTTGTGACAATTGTCTCCACTTAAAAGTAGGAAAAATAATTTGATACTTTTCTAATAAAAAGCCTCATCAATATTTCTATAGAAAATGATGACCAGTGAAAATTTCCCCCAAAGAAAGTAGCACATATAGAAGAATATCACTTGGGAGAATTTTCTCTGCAGAAAAGTAGAAAATAGTTTGAAAACATGATTATGCACATCTTGAAAAAGTTGATTTCTATCGATATACATTTATTGGCATTTAAGAGCTCTGAAATTCCAGGAAGTGTACCACAAATAATTAATATGTATCATACGCACCCCTGTTCAGCAACCCTGGTCAGCAACTATACGTTACATTGGACACCATAACCAAGTTGTTTTAGAATGGCTTAATAGAATATTAGTACAATTAATGTTTAACATTTAATTTACATACAGAATAAATATAAATCATTGATTTTAGTGGTAGTCACAATACCAGTAACACTGTTAAGATATTAGCAGACATTTATCCTATAGACAGATATTTCCAATGACAATTGTAATTTGAAAATATGATTCCGCACATCTTTGAAAGAAGAGGTTTCAATGGATATACATTTATTGACTTTTTAGACCTCTGGAATTCTTAAAAGTGTACCACAAATAATTAATATGAATCATACGCACCCCTGGTCAGCAACTGATATTATCTATGTGGTACAATGGACACCATAACTAAATTGTTTTTTAATAAATTATTCCTATTTTATTTTCTTGAAGACAAAATACAAACTGTTGTTGTTACTGGAAGTCACAACACCGGTACACTGTTAATGTATTAGCAGTGAGGTTTTCCCTATAAAATTTTTTTCCAATGACAATTATAATTTAAAAATATGATTCTGCACATCTTTGAAAGAAGAGATTTCGATGGATATACATTTATTGGCATTTAAGAGTTCTAAAATTCCTAAAAGTGTACCACAAATAACTAGTATGCATCATTCGCACCAGTGGCAAAAAAATTAATATTGGATACACGGTAAGATGCACACCATTAATAAATTGAATTGCATATTATATGTTTAACAGTTAATTTCCTTGCAGTATAAATATAAATCATTGCTGACACTATTATTTCTAATAGTGTCATTGCTGACACTATTAGAAATATGAATATATGATTCTGCACATCTTTGAAAGAATAGGTTTCAGTGGATATACATTTATTGGCATTAAAGTCCACTGAAATTCTTAAAAGTGTACCACAAATAATTCATATGCATCAAAGGCACCATATTAGTGACCAGGGGTCAATAATTAACATTAGATATAAGCTATGTTGTACATCATAACATAACTATTGTTTGAATGGCTTGATAGAATATTATTAGCATTAATGTTTGGCATTTCATATCCTTGCAGAATAAATATAAATCATTGAATTTAGTGGAATTCACAACACCAGTGACACTGTTAAAATATTAGCAGACATTTATCCAGATATTTCCAATAACAATTGTAATTTGATATGATTGTGCACATCTTTGATAGATGAGGTTTCAATGGATGTATATTTATTAACATTTAGGACCTCTGAAATTCTAAAAAGTGTACCACAAATAATTAATATGCATCATACGCACCCCTGGTCAGCAACTGATATTAGCTATACGGTTCATTGTACACCATAACTAAGTTGTTTTTTGAATCGATTATTCTTATTTTATTTTCTTGAAGAAAAAATATAAATTGTTGCTGTTAGTGGAAGTCACAACACTGGTACACTGTTAACGTATTAGCAGTAAGGTTTTCCTTTTGCCTATGACAGTTGTAATTTGTAAATATGATTGTGCACATCTTTGAAAGAGGAGGTTTCAATGGATATACATTTAATAGCATTTAAGACCTCTGAAATTCCTAAAAGCGTACCACAAATAATTAATGTACATCATACGCACCCCTGGTCACTAATTAATATTATATATACGCTATGTTATACACCATAACTTAATTATTTTTTTAATGGCTTGATAGAATATTATTAGCATTTTATATCCGTGCAGAATACATATAAATCATAGATTTTAGTGGAATTCACAACACCAGTGACACTGTTAATATCTTAGCAAACATTTATCCTATAGACAAATATTTGCAATGACAATTATTATTTCAAAATATGATTATGCACATCTTTGGAATAAGAGGATTCCACTGAAATACATTTCGTTGACAATTAAGAGCTCTGAAATTCCTAATAGTGTACCACAAATAATTAATATGCCTAATACGCACCTCTGGCCAAAAATTAATATTAGATATACGCTATGTTGTACACCTTAACTAAATTTCCGATAGAAAAGTATCAGCGGTATAATTTTCCTACACAAAAGCATCACAAGTGACTCTATTCTTTTAGAAAATTATCACCAGAATAATTTTTCCTATATAAAGGTATAACGTGAGACTCTTTTCCTTTGGAAAATTATAACCTGCGACACTTAATATATGTTTAGTTTATATTTACAAATATATGTTTAGTTTATATTTAGGTATTTTTCTTCAATAAAACTGTAGTTGTTTTGTGATTTCTTGTCCTTGACAGTTAGCTTTTTTCAATTTCCTGTTTGCTTTTATTTTCTGTTACTTTAAGGTAAATAAACGTGTTGCAAGTGTTGTGGTACTTGTTTTTGTAAACGTCACCTAGTAATGGTATTTTCTCTAACGATTCTAATTATAGAACTTTCGTTCTTTCTTTAAAAATATGTACGTTTTTGTTTCGTGTGTTACTGCAAACTTTGGAATTTCAACTAACGATGTGTGAGTATTCGGTTGTAAAGTATCGTAAATTGAAAATGGAAATAGTTATGGTATTTAAAATTAGTGCATTTTTTCATTAGTCACAAGTTTCGAATTTTAATTGAACTTTTTCCATTCGTTAATCATTATTGATTTCAATAATATTGTTTGCGTATGAAGAATATTATTTGTTGGTACTTTAGGCGTATGAGTAATATATTTCTTATACTTATAGATTGTAAAGTAAATTGGCAAGGGAAATATTTTAAGTATTTATGACTAGCAAATGCGAAATATTTTTAAATTAGTCACATATACGACATTTCTTTACAAATTGTTATTGCTATTTTTCTATTGTGTATGATCCTTGATTTGGTTTAAACTCGGGCGTATGACTAATATTATTTTTGGTGCCTTAGACGTATGATGTAGTATTACTCATACTAAGAAGAATTTTTAGAGAAAAGCTCTTTAAAAAATGAACTAAATATGGACGCAAACTACTTAGAATATAAAGAATTACGATTATTATTTTCAGCCCTTTAAAAATTATCCATATTTCCTATTTTTTATATACATTTTCATTATTTACATTCCGGCCTAATGTTAGCAAACATGTTTTCCTATTAAATGCGAACCTAACTAAAATTGTAGAATAAACCACATTCAAAAACAAATCCCCACTATTTTTGGTTAAACCCCAAAGGCATCAAACTTAACACATATGTATATACATAGCGAGACATAGCGTTAGAGATAACTATGTTCTGTATATATAGCGTAAAGGTCAGGGGATGTTTGTTCATCATGGCATTATTTATTTGGCCATTCCTATGCATATATATGTATAATCTCCCCAAGGCGATTACACAAATATATGTAATACATGTGCTCTTCATGCATGTAGACAAAAATGTAATCTCAGGATAGTTATATTTAATCGAAAAATTGTAAGATTTTATTTGCGGTAACAATTCCCTCAGGACATCAACCCAAAGGACAGGTACAGAGAACATCGAACAAATAAACAAAGGTGAGAACTAATAGAGACAGACTGAAAAAGATAGGCAGACAAACGAGCAAATTGGTAAATCGACAAGGGAAATCGCCAAACAGACATTGTTTTTCTTCTACAAATGACCGAAAATTATAGCTTACATTTGTCTTTACACCTTTTCCCCTCTTAAAGAACTAGTACTCGTATCTCCTTCAAATTGGTTATACGTATTTGGTTATATGTATTTGATTTATATTTAATTCCACCTGTAAGTCAGATGACAAATTGCTAAATGGGAAAAAGGCTAAAATGGCAGAAATATATATAGAGTAGTAAATTAGATATTCTGCTGGTCAATTTGTATAGTGAGAACATTTTCTGTTTTTTTTCAGTTGTGTAGCTCTTTGCCCTAGATGTTCTATTGGGAAACAGCAAAACTGACTAACTAGTAATTAATCAAAATTAATATATTCCAGATTTTTGTTGCCTAAATTTGGAAAGATAAATTGAAAATATAATTCGGCACATCTTGGAATAAAGACGTTTCCGCTGACATAAATTTCATTGGGACTTAAAAGCTTTAAAATTAATAAAAGTGAACCACAAAAAATTAATATGCATCATACGCACCCCTGGCCGAAAAATGAATATTAGCTATAGGCTTTATTTTACTCCATAACTAAATTTATTCATGAATCATGATTAATTCTTGACATTTCCTTGCAGAATATACATAAATATAAATTATTGCTGTAGAAGAGAAGCAAAACTCCTTTGCCCAGATGTCATTTAGTATTGCTGTTTTTATAAGGAAAGGAAATCTGACCCCAAAAGGAGGTAATTGATAATAGAATATTTAATTTGACATTAAATATTCTATTATAAAATTAAATTGACATTAAATATTCTATTACATAAAAATTAGTTAAAGCTTTAACTATGTAGTATCTTTAAAAGAGCCAAAAGGAAAATGTCACTACAATAAAAATTTTTCCCCCCAAAAAAATTTCTGAAATATTTATTTTGGTTTCATTGGAAA
Organism: Eudasyphora cyanicolor; assembly: GCA_963930755.1. NCBI lineage: Eukaryota > Metazoa > Arthropoda > Insecta > Diptera > Muscidae > Eudasyphora > Eudasyphora cyanicolor. The sequence goes on from OZ005736.1 coordinate 280,720,060, forward strand.
CTAAATGGTCGACATAGTATACCAAAATAAATAAAACTTTTCTTCAGCAGGAATAATCTTGGGAAAAAAGTCCTCCGCTAACAAAATAGTTCTTCTTCTAAGTTCATAGTCGTACTAACACTTTGGGAACAGTAGACATATTTTTACTTTTATTGTCTAAAGTAGGAAAAATTAATTTATAATTTATTTATTTGTATTCTGCACATCTTTGAGAAAAGAGCATTCCTTGGATTTAAATTTCATTGACTTTTTAGAGCTTTGAAATTCCTAAAAGTGTCCACAAAAAAATTAATATGTATCATACGCACCCCTGTACAAAACTTATTATCTAAACACTATGTTGACTCCATAACTTAAAATTGTTTTTCAATTCCTTGATTTTATTCATATTTTGTCGCTCATGTTAATTTTTTTTAAGTTTTTGCATTTTAAATAGGAAAAAATTATTTAAGCTTTGATTTTGTAAGTCAGATGCCAAATTGCTAACTGGGATAAAGGCTAAAATGGCAGTGGGCGTTTTTAAAGAAATATGTAAGGGGTATTCTATACAATTTTGGTCAATTCGTACAATGAAAATACACTAAATTGCTACATTGAATTATGTAGAACATTTTCTGATTCTGGTCAAAATGTAAGGAAATGTCTTTTCCCCAGATGTTATATTGAGAAACAAAAATACTTATGTGATATTTAATTTAAATTAATATATTAAATTTTGTTGTTGTCTAAAGTAGGAAAAATTAATTGCAAATATTATTCAGCTTATCTTTGAATAAAGACGTTTGCATTGATATTAATTCCATTAGCATTTAAGATCTCTGAAATTTCTAAAAGTGTACCACAAAAAATTAATATGTATCATACGTACACCAGTCAAAATTTTATATAAAAGAAAGGCTATGTTGTGCAAGAACAAAAAATTCATTGTTTTCGAAGATAAAATTAAATTAAATTTAAATATTATAACTTGCTATAATAAGTAAGAAATATTCTGACAGAAGTCTAGCCTTTCAGAAAAGGTAATTGATAAGAAATTAATGTGGTATTTGGTTGTGAATAATTTTAAGGGCACCAAATAGCAACCAAATCTTTATGACTTAGTATTAAAAAGAACCGAAAGTTCATAAGTTAAAAATTCTTTCACAAAAATAATCCCTGGAATGTTTGCCGAAAAATGACTTCAGCAGCTTATAACCTAATTGAAAAGGAATCTAAGATCATTTTAAAAAGTCCCTAAACCTTTTCTAGAATTATATCACGGGGTTTCCAATAGGGATTATATGATTTTGAAGTGACGTATCAGTCATTTGTAATATGTCATGATCTTTCACGACGTTTGTGTTTTACAATATATTTAGATGTTAACTTAGATGATTCATTTTCAATTCGAATATTGGAAAGACACTAAACCGCCACACAGAATTTTGTTGAAAATTTTTTTTGGTTCTTTAGTAAAGCTCTTTTCCGTCCATGTTCTATCGAGCAAGAGCAAAACTGATTAACTAATATACATGTACTCAAAATTAATATATTCAAGTTTTTTGTTGCCAAAATTTGGAAACATAAATTGAAAATATGATTGTGCACATCTTTGAAAGAAGAGTTTTTCGCTGATATAAATTTTATTGGTATTTAAGAGCTCTAAAATTCCTAAAAGTGCACCACAAAAAATTAATATGCCTCATACGCCATCCCGGACAAACATTAATATCAGATATACGCATCGCGTACAACAAAAATAAATAATGGGTTTCGCAGTGATTAGAAAAATATTACTATCTTTCTTTTTGGACTATAAATTGAATATAAATCTTTGATCCTAGTGGAAGTCACAACACCATTGCCCTGATTTTATTTATTAATGCTGCTTGTGCGTGCAGGAAAGATTAGTTCGGTCCTTTTAAAAAGTAATTGAAAACAATAAATTTGAAATTTGACTTTGAATAACTTTAAGGGTAATAATAAGATGCTCAAATCGTACGGTATAATTAATGGAAAAGAAAAAAGTTCATACGTTAAAAATGCCTTTACAAAAATAATATCTATTCTTTAATTTCATTTAAAATTAAATGTAACTTTTTTGAGCATTATAACTTGCTATATATAATAAGTAACAAATATTATTTTACACATCTTAGGAAAAATATTTCTTCATTAATCTATATATATTTTCATCCATTTAAAAATAAAAATAAATAAGTAGAACTTCATTATCTCATCAAAGCAATGGAAATGCTATTGTTTTTTTATACAAATTTTTAAAGACCAGCACTATCTTTCTCCCATTTTCATATAAAAAATCTCTAATTTTATTTTCATTCTCTTGATTACATTTTGGGGAAGACTAGAAATAGTATATTAAAGTTTTTTTTATTGTCTAAAGTGGAAAAAAAATAAATTAAAAATATGATTATGCACTTCTTTGAAGGAAGATATTTACATTGATATAAATTTAATTAAGATTTAAAATATCTCAAATCCCTAAAACTGTACCACAACCCGTGCAAAAAATTAATATTAGCTCTACGCCACATTTTGTAACTCATCTTCGTATTTGATTGAGTAAAATATTAAAGTCCTTGGTTTTTTAATAGGAAAAAAATTTAGTTAAGCTATGATTCTGCATATCTTTCAAATGAGAAGTTTCCATTGACAAAAAGTTTATTTTCCTTAAAGAGCTCTGAAATCCGTAAAAGTTACCACAAAATTTAATATACGTACTCCGGGCAAAAGTTAATATAAGTTATACGCTCTATTGTACACCATAACAAAATAATTGTTTTCGCATCAATTAATAAAATATTATTATCATTATTTTTAGACATCGGCTTTCCTAAAGCAACAGACGACAAAATTAATATAAATTAATGACACTAGCGGAAGTCACAATACCTTTGAACTGATGTCATTTATCATTGCTGGTTATTCGTGTGCAGAACAGGTAACAGAAGTCTGGCCTCCCCAAAAAGGTAATTGATGAAATGAATTTAGTATTTAATAGCAAAAATATTTTTAAGAGTACCAAGAAGCAACAAAACCTTGTTGACTTTGTAGAATAATTAATATGTAGATTCAAAAGAAGAAAAATTCGTTCATAAAAATAATCCCTGGAATGTTTGCCGAAAAATGACTTAAGCAGCTTATGACCTAATTGAAAAGCAAACTAATGGCGAATTCTTTTCTGCAAAAAAGTGCAATACTTTCATTGCCCTTTTTCCGAAAACGGCATTTTTGTGATACTTTTTTGAAATTTGGTAATTAAGTTACCGAATTTAGCACAACTAAAATTTCATAATTTCAAAAAAGCGATGTTATAGTGCAGTTTTCGGAGAAAGGGCAATGCAAGTGTTGCACTTTTTTGCAGAAAAGAATTCGCCATAAGATCCTTTTAAAAAGCCCCTTAAGCTTTCCTATCACTCTATTTATCAGAAGATGTAATGACTGATATGGAAGTATGCGTTTTTAGCAAGCATTTAGAGTGAGGGGAAGGCACTAAATAGCTACAATGATTTTGTGTTACATTTTTCTATTATTTAGTGCAGTGCAGTCAAATCGCCTTCATATTTCATCTTAAATAAAAAAATAAATTTTCATTTTCTATAGAAAAAATAAATTAAGAAATGATTTTGCACATATCTGATAGAAAAGGTTGCCAAGGGCATACATTTCATTATCATTTATAAGCTCTGATATCCCTAGAAGTGTACCACAAAAAAATAATATGCATTATACGGACACAAAATAATATAAATTATACGTCAATACCACTAAAAAATGCCTCATTCTTTTATTTCTTCAAATATTAACCTTTCTTGGATAGTTTTTAATAGGAAAAATAAGTTGAATATATGATTCTGAACCTCGTTGAAAGAATAGTTTACCACTGATGTACATTTCATTGGCCTTCAGAAACTTTTAAATCCTTAAAAGTGTACCACAAAAAATTAATATGCATCATACGCAACCCCGGCAAAAAATAAATATTTATTATACGCTATACTGTACACCATAAATGAATAAGTATTTTCGCAGCTATTAATAAAACTTTATTGTCATTATTTTTAGACATCACCTATCCTAAAGCAACAAACGACAAAATTAATATAAATTATTGACCCTAGCGGAAGCCACAATACAATACCTTTGACATGATGTCATTTATTATTGCTGATTATTCCTCGCGGACAGGCAAAGGAAGGAAGTCTGGTCTCTCAGAAAAGGTAATTGATAAGAAATTAACTTGGTATTTGATAACAAATATTTTTAAGAGCACCAAAAAGCAGCACATTTATGAATTAGTAGAATAATTAATGGATTCAAATGAGCAGAAAGTTCATAAGTCAAAAAATTCTTTCACAAAAGTAATCCCTGGCATGTTTGCCGAAAAATTACTTCAGCCGCTTATGACCTAATTGAAAAGGAAACTAAGATCCTTTTAAAAAGCCCCTAAACCTTTCCTGCCATTCTATTTATCAGGAGATGTAATGACTAATATGGAAGTCTGTGTTTTTAGCATGTATTTAGAGGTTGTCGTAGAAGTTTCTTAGTCAATCCGAATAGGGAAAGGCACTAAATCGCTAAAATGATTTTTTTGTTAAATTTTCCTGTTATTTGGTGCAGTCAAATGGTAAAGAAAGCTATTTTCCCATAGATTCTCTTTTGGGAAACCATAAAACAATTTATTGTACCACCTTTCCTATTTCATCAAATATCAAATAATATTAAAGTTTTTTTTTGTAGTATAGAAAATGTAAATTGAAAGTATGATTCTGCACTTCACCGAAAGAAAAGGTTTCCATGAACATACATTTCGTTGGCATTCATAAGCTCTGAAATTCCTAAAAGTGTACCACAAAAAATTAATATGCATCATACGCTCCCTCGGACAAACTTTAGTATAAATGAGAAGCTATGTTGTGCACTAAACTAAATAATAATTTCAACTCTTTATTTTCTCAAATATTTAATTTTTTGATATTTTTATTTAGGAAAATATGTTAAATATATAATTCTGCACTTCGTTGAAAGAAGAGGTATCCATTGATATAAATTTCATTGGCCTTACAGAGCTCTGAAATACCTAAAAGTGTACCACAAACAATTAGTATGCATCATACGCACCCCGGCCAAAAAGTTATATTAAATAAAATAATTAGTTTCGCAGCTAACGATAAAACAGTATCCTGAATTTTTTACTATAAAATAATTAGAGAAATTATCGGCCCTAGTGCCAGCCACAACACTTGTCCAGATGTCAATTATCATTAAAAAAGGTATCACTCATTCTGGAATGGTAAAGGAAGCTCGCCCCAAATAAATTTAAAATTTTACTTTGAATATGTTTAAGGGAAATAACAGCAAGCTTATGACAAAAATTTCGTAGGTTAAAAATTCCTTCAGAATGACAATCCTTGGGTTTTTTCTAAAACATGGCGTCATGACAAAGGTGAAAAGAAATTAAGCTCCTTTTAAAAATCAGTTGAATATGGTTAGTCTTATTCAGAAAGGGCATAACTATCCTTTTCTTTTTGAAACGCGTTTTTATATTCTGTTAGATACCACTGAAACACATCTACCCTCGAAAAAACGGTGTGATTCGCGAAGGATATAGTTGTTTTATAGGCAATTCAAAGAAGGCGTAACGTATTTCAAAAAAATATATGAAAGAAAATATCCTAACTGACTATAAAAAATATCCGATTTGCATACATGAAGTTGTCAGTTAGAAAACTCTGAAACACATGTCCTCTGTAAAAAAAGGTGTAATGAGTGAAAAATAGCGTTTTTATAGCTAATCCAAAAAAGGCGTAACTTATTTAAAAAAATATATGAAAGAAAAACACAACTGACTACACATAAAAGCCCTAAATCTGATTTATTTTAAGAAAATTAAAATAAAAAAGACCTATCTAACAAAACTTTGTTGAAAATAGGAAAATTTTTAATTAAATTTAAATTAATTAAATTAAAACAATGTTGCAAGGCAATTTTTTTATTCGATTTTTAATTAAAAGTGTATTAAAACACTTGAAAATTTAAACAATTTTGGATTTTATTCAGTTTTTTTAGAATTACATTTTATTCTTCCTAAAAAATTGCTAAAATGATTTCTAAATAAACATCTGCATATCTTTGATAAAAGAGCTATACACTGATATAAATTTCATAGGTCTTAAAGAGCTCTGAAATTCCCAAAAGTGTACCACAAAAAATTAATTATATTACGTGAAATAATTGTATTCTAAGCTATTGATAAAATATTATTATATTGATTTTTTGGCTATAAAATGAAAAGAAATAATTGATTATAGAGGCAGCCACAAAACCTTTGTTGAGATGCCATTTATCATTGCCGTTTATTCCTTCAGGGGAAAGGTATATGGTATATGAAGTCCCCCACGCCCTGAAAAGGGCAATTAATAGCAAATAACTTTGAAATTTGACTTTGAATAAATTAAAGGGAACTAACAAGATGCTTAAGCCTAATGACTTAGTCGAATAATTAATAAATGCAGTTTAAATTAATTAGATTTTTAATAAAAACTGCATTAAAACACTTGTAAAATTTATAAAATTTTGTATTTTATTAAGTTTTATTGGAATTATATTTTATTCTTCCTAAAATTTCTAAAATGATTTCTAAATGGAGATCTGCGCATCTTTGACAAAAGAGCTATACATTGATAAAAATTTCATAGGTCTTAGAGTGCTCTGAAACCCCTAAAAGTGTACCACAACAAATTAATAAGCATCATTCGCACCCCCGTCCAAAAAAAGATATAATTGTATTCTAAGCTATTAATAAAATATTATTATATTGATTTTTTGGCTATAAAATGAAAAGAAATAATTGTTTATAGAGGCAGCCACAAAACCTTTGTTCAGATGTCATTTATCATTTCCGTTTATTCCTTCAGGGGAAAGGTATATGAAGTCCCCCTACCCCCCTGAGAAAGGCAATTAGTAACAAATAATTGGATTTTGAGTTTGAATAACTTCAAGGGAACTAACAAGAAGCTAAAGCCTCATGACTTAGTCGAATAATAAATGGAGGCAAAAGAACAAAAGGTTAATAGGTTAAAAATTCTTTCACCAAAACAATCCCCGGAATGTTTGCCAAAAAATTTTACTTCAACACCTTATGACTAAATGGAAAAGGAAACTTGGCTCCTTTAAAAAAAGTCCTACAGCTTTCCTACCATTCCATGCATCAATAATGGGAACGAAAGAAAGGAAGAATTTCTTTTGTCTCCGATGATTAATGATTCTTTTGCTCTCGGTAGGTATAGCAGTACTTACCTGTAGGATAAACAATTATGGTGGTGGCTCGATTTTTGTTGCCCGCTATAAATGTGGCCACCGTTTGAGCGGTGGGAAAAGCCGCTGCCGTCGTAGTTTCCAAATGCGCTGTCGTATTCGATAGAGTTGTTACCGCCATATCTGCTGCCGCCACCGCTGTGGCATAACTGCCAAAGCCATCGGTGATGTTGCCCACAAAACCCACACCATTGCTGATGCTGCCATAGACAATATCATCATAAGTTTCTCCGCGTGATGAGGCCAATTGTGGTGACGATGGTGCGCCTGCGGTGGCCGCCCTCGATTCCCCCGTTGCCGAAGGCGATGAGAAATATTGAGCAGTGTAATCACTTACATTTGTTTTGGAAACATTCGCCAGAGTTCTATTCCAAAATGCTTTCAGACGTTCGGTGGCTTTAGGGGTCTGGTTGGATGCAGCATTTGCATTTGAGTTGCTGGTGTCCCTGGACCCATATAAAAAGGCAGATTCGTGTTGCTGTTGTTTTAGACTAATGTGGTTTGGGGTTGGTGTTGCTGTTGTCGTCGTTGCTGTTGCTGTTGCCACATCCATTCTTGTTGTTGTTGTGGTTGTTCTAGAAGCTGGTGTTGTTATAGGCGGTGGCAGCATTGCTTTGTGGGGGAGAACGTTGTTGTCAAGAAAACCAAACAATAACTTCGTTGAAGGACAAAGGCTGAAGAAGGACGAAAACGCTACAGTTTAGTTATTGTTATCTGAACTCCTGATAATAATGTTCGTCTTGTTGCAATTGTTACTTAGGATGACAATGCCAATGCTGGGCGAGGTGTTTCAGGGTGTATGATGATCTATGTTGATAGCAAGTGTTGTTCATTATTGGTTTTTGTCTTCGCTTTTTGTTCGTCTTTCATTTACTAAGCATTTTTTGTGCATATTTTGTTTTTCATTTACTGTCTTTAGTTCAGCAATTTTTTATTGTTGTTTCATCTTCCCTTATCTGCTCTTTGTTAATATTATTGTTTTACAAAATTTTTATAATTTTGATTAACTTTTATGTGCTAAGAAATGAAGAGAAAGAAATCCGGACATTAAAGACATTTGTGTTTATGTATTTTTAGTTGTGCTCGGCTTTTTTATTGACGACTATAGTCTTGTTAACTTTTTTGTTTACATTTTTACAATATTATAATATTAACTGGTTAATAGTAGCCAAAAAAGCTCAGACCCGGGAGTGTATAATTCATTGTCTTGTTTTTTGTGTGTTTAAATAGAAAAAAATTATTTTAAATATGGTTCTGCATATCTACGGAAGGAGAGGTTTCCATTGACATTAATTTTATTATTTTTTAAAAGCTCTAAAATTCCTTAAATTGTACCACAAAAAATTAATATGCATCATACGCACCCCGGACAAAAATGTATACTAATTATATGCTGTGTTCTACCCCATATCTAAATTATTTTTGAATCGCTTGACAATCAGTAATATTTGACACTTCATTTCCTTCCAGAATAAATATTAATCATTGATTTTAGTGGAAATTACAACAACTTGCCCAAAAGAGCATTTATCATTGCTCTGAAAAAAATCTCTGAACCGGGTGTGTATAATTCATTGTCTTGTTTTTTTGTGTGTTTAAATAGAAAAAAAAAATAATTTTAAATATGATTCTGCATATCTGCGGATGGAGAGGTTTCCTTTGATATTAGTTTTATTATTTTTTAAAAGTTCTAAAATTACTAAAAGTGTACCACAAAAAATTAATATGCATCATACGCAACCCAGACAAAAATGTATACTAATTATATGCACCCCCGGACAAAAATGTATACTAATTATATGCTGTGTTCTACCCCATATCTAAATTATTTTTGAATCGCTTGACAATCAGTAATATTTGACACTTCATTTCCTTCCAGAATAAATATTAATCATTGATTTTAGTGGAAATTACAACAACTTGCCCAAAAGAGCATTTATCATTGCTCTGAAAAAAATCTCTGAACCGGGTGTGTATAATTCATTGTCTTGTTTTTTTGTGTGTTTAAATAGAAAAAAAATAATTTTAAATATGATTCTGCATATCTGCGGATGGAGAGGTTTCCTTTGATATTAGTTTTATTATTTTTTAAAAGTTCTAAAATTACTAAAAGTGTACCACAAAAAATTAATATGCATCATACGCAACCCAGACAAAAATGTATACTAATTATGCTAGGTTCTACACCGTATCTAAATTGTTTATGAATTGCTTGACAATCAGTAATATTTGACACTTAATTTCCTTCCAGAATAAATATCAATCATTGATTTTAGTGGAAATTACAACAACAACGACCCATAGGTCATTTATCATTGCTCGTTTTACAAGAAGGAAAGGTGAGGAAAGTCCGGCTCGCCCAAAAAGGTAATTGATAACAATTGAATTTAGAATTTGACTTTGAGTAATATTAAAGAATATAAAACAAAGCTAAAGGTACATGAATAATTTGGTAATTAAGTTCAAGTGTGTTTAAAAAAATTAAAGTCTTTTTTCATTTTTTCCCAATTTTTATAAGAAACAATTCTTATTTCTCTAATTTCATACTCACATTTTGGGAAACAGTAAAACTATTTCTAACTCATTTTCTTGTTTCATCAATTAGTAAATTAAAGTTCGCTTGATGTTCATATGGCAAAAATTAAATGTAAAATATGACTCTGCACATCTTTAGAAGAAGAGGTTTCCATTTCCACAAATTTCATTGCCTTTTAAAGGCTCTCAAACACCTAAAAGTGTACCACAAAAAATTAATATGCATCATACGCAACCCCGGCCAAAAATTAATATTAGTTATACGCTTTGTTTTACGCTTGATATATTATTATTATCATTAATGTTTGGCATTTAATTTACTTCCATATTAACACTCATTTATCATTGCTGGTTTTACAAGGAGGAATAGTTAGGGGAAGACCCGCCCCAAAAAGGTAATTGATAACAATTGAATTAGAATGAGATTTTGAATAATTTTAATGAATAAAGAAGTAAGCTAAAGCTTCATGGCTAATTAGTATAATTAATGGAGCAAAAGGAGCAAAATTTAAATTCTCATCATAATCATAAATTAAAAATTCTCTCATAAAAGTGAGATTAATTTTATGGAATTATAATTATTTTTAATAATTTTTGGTTTCATTGAAGATTTTTAGATATTATCGGTATAATAAGAAAATATTATTCTACACATCTTAGTCACTTCAGTAATATATAGAATTTTCTACCATTAAAATCCAAAAAGAGAACCATTGAAATCAATATATATTTTTTATTATAAACAGCCACACAACCGAAATGCATGAGTGTTTTATAACAAATTTTAAAAGCCTCCACTCTTGTTCTCACAACTTTATAAAAAATTATCATTATTCTATTTTTAAAGCTGTACTCACGTTTTGTGAATCTGTGATACAATTTTCTGACTCATTTTTTTGTTCATCAAATGGTATACGAACGTTTTGTATTATCTGAAGTTGAAAAAATAAATTTAAATTATGGTTGCGCACATCTTCGAAATAAGAGTTTTTCACTGATATAAATTTCATTAACCTTAAAGAGTTCTGAAATTCCTAAAAATGTACCACAAAAATTTAATATGCATCATACGCACCCCCAGACAAAAATGTACATTAGTTGCTTGATAATTGATTTATTAATGTTTGACATTTCCTTTTTTTCCATAATTAATACCACTCATTGATATTAGTGGAAATCAGGACAATTTTGTCCAGAGGTTATTTATCATTGCTGTTTTTGCAAGGAGGAAAGGTAAAGGAAGTCCGGCCCCCAAAAAGGTAATTGATAAAAAATTTATTTAAAGTTTGGCTTTAAATAATAAAGAATGACTAATTTGGATAACTAATGGAGGCAAAAAAACAAAAAGTTCGTAACATACACATACTTCCTTAAAAATAATCCCAAGAATATTAATCTATTTTCAATAGAAATCAATTTTCTTTAAAGAAAATAAATTACCAAAAGGCATTAACTTACACATCTCTGGGAAAACAGTTATCTAATGATAATTTTTACTATAAATAGCCGAAAAAAAACGAAATGCAAGATTTTTTATAAAAAAAATTTAAAGCCTGCATTCTTGTTCTCCAACTTTTATAAAAAAAAATTAATTTCCTCTATTTTAAAAGCCGTACGAAACAGTGAAACTATTTTTTCGCTGAATTTCTTATTTCACCAAATAGTATATTATAGTTTTTTTGTTGTTTAAATAATAAAAGTAAATTTAAAATATGATTCTGCACATCTTTGAATGAAGAGGTTACCATTGATATAAATTGCATTGGTTTTTAAAAGCTCTAAAATTCCTTAAAGTGCACCACAAAAAAATAATATACATCATACGCCACCCTGGCCAAAAGTGAATGTTAATTATTCGCTATGTGGTAGACGAATTTGAGAAATGGAAGCAGTGACCTAAGTATGTTTGGGGGAGATTTATTTTACAGCTTTGTACGTAACTTTTGCTGTGTCTGTCCGTCCGTCTGCGGGTCCAGCTATACGAAAAAATAGTGACCTAATGATTTCAAAAATTGTGTGTGGAAATATTTTCTTCCGGCTTCACTGAATTTCATTTAGAATATGGGCCATATTGGTTCACTCCTTCTGCTACGAGTACCTACCCAACAAAGTGCTTAAATTTAAAGAGATACTAAATAATACACATTGCCGGAATTTCTGCCTATGATCGTATTTATTAAATATCATTTATGTTTCCAGATATTAAAGACATTTGTTTTTTTTTTTTTTGTTTTTAGTTGTGCTCGGATTTTTTGTTGACGACTATAGTAAGGTTTACTTTTTTTGTTTATATTCTTACGATATTATAATATTAACTGATAAATAGTAGCCAAAAAAAACTCAGACCCGGGAGTGTATAATTCATTATCGTGTTTGTTTGGGGTTTAAATAGAAAAAATAATTTTAGATATGATTCTGCATATCTACGGAAGGAGAGGTTTCCATTGACATTAATTATTTATTTTTTAAATGCTCTAAAATTCCTAAAAATGTACCACAAAAAATTAATATGCATCATACGCACCCCAGGCAAAAATGTTCATTAATTGCCTGATAAATCGCTTGATAAAATATAATAACCATTAATGTGCGACATTTCCTTTTCTTACAGAATTAATACCTATCATTGGTGTTAGTGGAAATCACGACAATTACCAGAGGTTATTTATCATGTCCGTTTTTGCATGGAAGAAAGATAAAGGAAGTCCGGCCCCAAAGAGGTAATTGAAAACAAGATTATTTAAAGTTTGGCTTTAAATAATAAAGTATGATTAATTTGGATAATTACTGGAGGCAAAAAAAAAAACAAAAAGTTCATAACATACACATACCTCCTTAAAAATAATCCCAACAATATTAATCTAGTTTCAATATAAATCAATCTTCTTTTAAGAAAATAAATTACTAAAATAAATAAAAGGCATTAACTTACACATCTCTGGGAAAAGAGTTCTCCCATGATAATTTTTACTACAAAATAGCCAAAAAAACAATCGAAATGCAAGATTTTTTATAAAAAAAATTTTAAAAGCCCGCATTCTTCTTCTCCAATTTTCATAAAAAAATTACTTTCTTACTTCATCAAATATTATATTAAAGTTTTTTTTGTTGTTTAAATAGTAAAAGTAAATTTAAAATATGATTCTGCACATCTTTGAATGAAGAGGTTTCCATTGAAATAAATTTCTTTGGTTTTTAAAAGCTCTAAAATTCCTTAAAGTGTACCACAAAAAATTAATATACATCATACGCAACCCTGCCCAAAAAGGAATGTTAATGTTGTATGTGTCTTTATCAAAATCATCGTTACTATTTTTAAGTTCCCTGCCTTTAAACCGTTTTTTATTTGTTCTTCGTTTCTTTTTTCATTTCATTTAATTTATTTACAATATTTCCAGACATAAATTATTTTTCATAGACTCCTAACAGCATATGTTTATGTTTCACAGGCCACAGTGCGTATGATTTTTATATAATAATAATGAAAACATACATATATCATTCGCCTCGGGGGGGATAAATGCAGCAAAGATTAATGGGAACTTTTAGAGTCATATATCGTCTCACATTGTAGTAAACACATATGTGTCTGGACATTTTTAAACACATATTCTGTCTTCGAATGATTTAAGAATATTCTGCATAAGAGAGTTTTTCAACAAAAAATAATATTATTCATACGACTGAAGATGATGACAGAGTACAAGTCTACAACAGCCGAAAAAGATTAATGGACGATTTTAAAAATACGTCAGACACATATTTTGTGTTGGAGACATACTTGTATTTTGTGTTAAAGATTTTTACAAAAAAAAATGGAATACTTTTAAATAATTAAGGACTTGTATGCGCATGATTATTAATAAATAATATAGTGCTCATAACCGCTATGGATTAAAGGATACTATAGTTAAAATTTTTTTTTAAATTATTGATATTTTATTTTTCTTCATTTTTGTTTTTGTTAGTTTATTTAAACTAAATTTGAGGTAAACAATTTTTATAAATCTGCATAATTTTCTTTTACTAAACCCCAAATCATAGAGCGCATGATTTACAGACCATGTGGCGTATAAGTGTTTTTAATAAAAAAATTTAATTATTTGTCCTGGGGAACAACAGTGATTAAAGGAAGATTTAGAAACTATTTCGAGACAAAATTGTCCCACAAAATACATATATGCCTGATCATATTAAGTGCAAAATATTCCTCCAATAAAGCCCAAATCATGGAACGTATGATTGTTGCAGACCATGTTGCGTATGATTGTTTTTAATAACAAAATACGAGTTATACGTCCTGGGGGAACAGTGATAGAAGCGAGATTTTGAGAATATTTCGAGACAAATTATATCCCACATAATATATGACTGGTCATTATTGAAGTCATAAGAACTTTGAGTTATTAACTGCAAAATGTTCCTTTACTAAACCCAAATTATGGAGCGTATTATTTACAGACCATGTGGCGTAGGAATGTTTTTAAAAGCACATTTTTTCAACATAAAATATATATTAATCATATAACCCGGGGCAGGTAGCGACATACTAAAAATGCCTCAGACAGATTCTGATATTATTTTCAGCATAATTGGTTATTTTTTTAAAGTCAGATATACATATTAGAGAATATAATTCAATAGAATCTGCAAAATTTTTTTAAATAATTATTTGCTTTCATTTATTTTTTAAATAGATCTCCAGCATTTAGTATATTGCTTTGATTTTTAGTATTGCCTAATTTAATTTCTATTCGAGTTTTAAGTTCCTTAAAATATTAATTGCAAAATTGTCCTTCACTAAACCCCAAATCATGGAGCGTATGATTTTTATGGACCATGTTGCGTATGATTATTTTAATAATGAAATATAAATTATACGTCCTATGACACAGCCATAGGCCTTAATGCGAGATTTAGAGAACATTTCGAGACAAATTATGTCTCACAAAATATATGACGACTGATCATTATTAAACTCATATTTTGTGTGAATGGCCTTAGGTGCGTATGATTGTTTCCCACATAAAATATACATTAATCATACAACTCCCCCGGGGGAAAACGTAATAAAACGAGAAAATACCTCAGACAGATTCTGATGGAATTTCTGGCATAATTTGCTCATTTCTCATAAGGCAGAGGACACATTACAGAATATATTTCAAAATAATGTATTCTTGAATTAAATATAAGCTTGTTATATGTTACACTGTCATATTCGAGCATATTCTTTGAATGAGATCAGACGTTAGTCCATTTGATTGTTGACATAATGGAATATTTATTCAAGGTCACTTTTTGGTACTCTTTATTATGTTTTGTTATTTGTTATGCTTTTTTGTTTATTTAATTTATAATTTTTTGTTTGAGTTGTAATGTTGACTGCGTTTTCTTTTTAATAATTAAAAACGTTAGTTAGTCCGTGGGCGTATGATTGTTTTTATACTAAAATCTAAATCATACTTCCTGGGGAAGCGGTGGTTAACAAAAACTCGTACTCTGGTACTTAATATTATTTTCCTATCAATCATACGCCCTAAGAGATATAATGAAACATTGTTTATAAGATATAATTTTTTGTTTTTAATATTACTCATGCGCCATAAGAGAAACAATGACTTATTTTTAATGTATTTATTGATTTTCATAATAAATATATAAATCATTACCCCCAAGGTTATTTTGAAATCATACGATCTATGGTCTTAAGCTATTCATCAAACAAAAAATAACACAGTACAACATTTTTCAGCTCATTGATTTGGGACTCAATTCTGAGAATTGGATGTGAAAGTAGCCCCAAAAATAAGAACTTCTGCATCATTCGTTTAGTCAAGTTGGTTGAACTAATAATTTAATGGCCATACGTGGTATGTAAATCATACGTTCCATGTTTTGGGCAAGGATGCCAACTTAGTGCTTTTCGCACCAGATTTAGTGCTTTTCTATGATATGAATCATATGCCCTAAGATGATCTATAAGTTGCCTTTACTGCTCATTTTCTTTTGACATTAAATATTAAACATACGTCCTAAGAGATATAATGACACTTTATACGTAACTTTTCATTCATGTTTTCATTTTGAATATAAATTTCTTAGGTCCTTTAGTATTTGTAATATTAATTATTAATCATACGTCCTAAGAAAAACAATGAGTACATGTGTTTGTGAGTAATACATTAAACCACAAACTTTTACGTGCCATTGGGTCTTTATTTATTTCAACATTTCTTATTTTTTCGCCGAATTTAAATTTTTACTGGATTGTTTTCAAATTTCTTTTAGAAAACTTTAAGGACGTGACTTTTTATACTGACAAGTCTTTAGTGTTCAATCTAAATAATGACTCAATTAATATTAATTTTGCTCACACATAAAAGTACAATAGAATAATGATGAAAATAAAAATCCTCACCCCAACTAGAGGCCCAAAACTTATCCTTAAAACATCCTTATTCCCACTATCAAATCTCCAAAATTAAAGCGTTTATACTCTTTCTAGGGAAGTCCTTTGTCTTTCACAGCATCTACTTTTCAAAGTGCAAGAGTTTGAAGCACCCCACCCCACCGCTTTGCAGATTGTTTTTATTATTTGTTTTGTGTTTTATAATGTTCATATGTGTATGCATTTGTAGTATGTTTTCGTCCGTTTCATTGAATGTCGTGTTTAATTATTTATTGATGCACGCTTTCGAAAACACAATGTATTCGAGGCCCAGCTGAGACTCAGTGGGATATACATATAACACGATATGTGGTTTTCTTTTCGATTTAAAGGAATTTATTTGAAGCAATTTCAATTCTATACAATGGAACAGTGGATGTGAAACAAATAATTCCCAAAATATATTCAAAATATGGAAGAAAGTAGGAATAAACTCACTGAGAAACTTAAATACATATATTTAAATTTATTTGAACCATGTCCGTCTTTCTGACTGGTTGGTGGAAGCGATATATCTTGAAAGGTCTTTCTAGAAATTTTGTATTATAGAAATTTTGTATTTATAGAAAATTTTGTATTTATAAAAAATTTCGCACAAATTTTGTATTTTTAGAAAATTTCGCAGACAGTTTGTATTTATAGAAAATGTCCTAGAAATTATGAATTTATAGACATTTTTTATTTATAGAAAATTTCTTAGAAATTTTTTATTTATAGAAAATTTCGCAGAAAATTTTGTATTTATAGAAGATTTTGTAATTATAGAAAATTTCCCAGAAATTTTGTATATATAGAAAATTTCCAAGAAATTTTGTATTTATAAAAAATTTCCTAGAAATTTTGTATTTATAAAATATTTTCTAGAAATTTTGTATTTATAGAAAATTTCCTAGACATTTTGTAGAATTTTTGTATTTAGAGATAATTTCCTAGAAATTTTGAATTTATAAAAAATTTTCTGGAAATTTTGTATTTATAGAAAATTTCATAGAAATTTTGTATTTATAGAAAATTTCATAGAAATTTTGTATTTATAGAA
The DNA here is from genome assembly GCA_963930755.1 of Eudasyphora cyanicolor. Lineage (NCBI taxonomy): Eukaryota > Metazoa > Arthropoda > Insecta > Diptera > Muscidae > Eudasyphora > Eudasyphora cyanicolor. The sequence continues at coordinate 280,737,402 of OZ005736.1, forward strand.
AATTTCCTAGAAATTTTGTATTTATAGAAAATTTCCTAGAAATTTTGTATTTATTGAAAATTTCTTAGAAATTTTGTACTTATAGAAAATTTCCTAGAAATTGTGTATTTATAGAAAATTTCCTAGAAATTGTGTATTTATAGAAAATTTCCTAGAAATTGTGTATTTATAGAAAATTTCCTAGAAATTTTGTAGAAATTTTGTATTTAGAGAAAATCTTGTAGAAATTTTGTATTTATAAAATATTTCCTAGAAATTTTGTATTTAAAGAAAATTTTGTAGAAAATTTTGTATTTATAGAAAATTTCCTAGAAATTTTGTATTTATAGATAATTTCCTAAAACTTTTGTATTTATAGAAAATTTCCTGAAAATTTTGTATTTATAGAAAATTTCGTAGAAATTTTGTATTTATAGAAAATTTCCTAAAAATTTTGTATTTATAGAAAATTTCCTAGAAATTTTGTATTTAGAGAAAATTTTGTAATTATAGAAAATTTCCTAGTAATTTTGTATTTATAGAAAATTTCCTAGAAATTTGGTATTTATAGAAAATTTCCTAAAAATTTTGTATTTATAGAAAATTTCGTAGAAATTTTGTATTTATAGAAAATTTCCTAGATATTTTGTATTTATAGAAAATTTCGTAGAAATTTAGTATTTATAGAAAATTTCGTAGAAATTTAGTATTTATAGAAAATTTCGTAGAAATTTTGTATTTATAGAAAATTTCGTAGAAATTTTGTATTTATAGAAAATTTCCTAAAAATTTTGTATTTATAGAAAATATCCTAGACATTTTGTATTTATAGAAAATTTTCTAGAAATTTTGTATTTATTGAAAATTTCGCAGAAATTTTGTATTTATTGAAAATTTCGCAGAAATTTTGTATTTATTGAAAATTTCGCAGAAACTTTGTATTTATAGAAAATTTCGCAGAAATTTTGTATTTATAGAAAATTTCCTAGAAATTGTGTATTTATAGAAAATTTCCTAGAAATTTTGTATTTATAGAAAATTTCCTATAAAATTTTGTATTTATAGAAAATTTCCTAAAAATTTTGTATTTATAGAAAATTTCCTAGAAATTTTGTATTTATAGAAAATTTCCTAGAAATTTTGTATTTACATATAGAAAATTTCCTAGAAATTTTGTATTTATAAAAAATTTCCTATAAATTTTGTAGTTATAGAACATTTTCAAGAAATTTTGTATTTATAGAAAATTTTCTAGAAAATTTGTATTTATAGAAAATTTCCTGGAAATTTTGTAGAAATTTTGTATTTAGAGAAAATCTTGTAGAAATTTTGTATTTATAAAAAATTTCCTAGAAATTTTGTATTTAAAGAAAATTTTGTAGAAAATTTTGTATTTATAGAAAATTTCCTAGAAATTTTGTATTTAGAGACAATTTCCTAAAACTTTTGTATTTGTAGAAAATTTCCTGGAAATAAATTTCGCAGAAATTTTGTATTTATAGAAAATTTCGTAGAAATGTTGTTCTCGGAAATTTGTATTTATAGAAAATTGCTCAAAAGAGCAGAAGCCACTGTACACAATGTTAAATTGTTTTGTGCCCCTCTGTCCAAGTTCATAAATATTGAATATCCTTCTTGTGTGTGTGTGTGTGTGCGTTAGCACAGTAACCAAATGCTACTTACACACTAAATTCACAAGCAGTCAATAGGATATTGCGTATTTTCTTATGTATTTTTTTCTATTTTTTGCTCAAATACCATATGTTACACATTCCTTTCAGGCTGAAAACAAAAAATAATTTTCTTCCCTTTCGCAAATTCTTATTGCTGCTGCAGACAAACAGACAGTCAAGTCAGCAGATCCTTTTGTAATACTGATTTAAATTGGAAATTGAAAATGGCACAATGTCATTGTAAATACTTAAAGGAAGCGTATGATTAATATTTTGTTTGTCTGCAGACAATGGGGGAACATTGCATACATTGCTTAACAAAATCCAAAATACTTGAGGCATATGATTGATATTGTTGGTATTAGACAAACATCGAAATCATGGGATTTGTTAGATGTGTAAATTGAAAATGCCAAAATTGCCATCGTAAATAGTATTAATGGGAGTATTAATATTATTTTCCCAAGACATTTGAAGATAAATATAGAACAACTCCAATATTGGGCATTATACGTATTTAAATGTCCAAATATTGGCATAATCCTTGCAAACAACCGAAATCCAAGTGTTTTATAAAAAATTTTAAAACGTGTATTTGTTTCTTATTCTAATAAAAAATATACATTCTTCTATTTTCATAGTCGTACTCACAGTTTGGGAAACAGTAGAAATATTTTGTGACCTTTTTTTTAATATTTAATCAAATGATATATTGTTTTTTTGTAGTCTAAAGTAGGAAAAATAAATTAAAAATATTATTCTGCACATCATTGAATGAATAAGCATTCATAAATATAAATTTCATAGACATTAAAAACATTTGAAATTCCTAAAAGTGTACCACAAAAAAATAATATGCAGCATACGCACCCTAGGCCAAAAGTGAATGTTAATGTTAATACGCTATGTTGTACACCATAACTAAATAATTGTTTCCCATTATTATCTTAATTGTTAGACATCGTTTTTCCCAAAACATGAACATAAACGAGTATGAAGGCAAATGTCGGACGTGCACGTCGCTCAAGAACAACTGAGAATATTGCTGCTGTAGCCCAAGGTTGGTCCATTCCTCGTCGTTCTTTGGAATTGGGCATTCCACAAACGTCATTACACCGTTATAAAGTACGAAAATTTCTATAAATACAAAATTTCTAATTTTCTATAAATACAAAATTTCTACGAAATTTTCTATAAATACAAAATTTCTACGAAATTTTCTATAAATACAAAATTTCTACGAAATTTTCAACAAATACAAAATTTCTACGAAATTTTCTATAAATACAAAATTTCTGGGAAATTTTGTATTTATATTTTGTATCTACGAAATTTTCTATAAATACAAAATTTCTACGAAATTTTCTATAAATACAAAATTTCTACGAAATTTTCTATAAATACAAAATTTCTGCGAAATTTTCCATAGAAACAGAATTTCTATAAATACAAAACATTTCTGTAAATATGAGATCGTAGATCTATAAATGAAAAATTTCTATGAAATTTTCTATAAATACATATTTTCTATACATACATTATTTCTAAGATATTAAATACAAAATTTTTGCGAAATTTTCCATAACTACAAAATTTCTGAGAAAATTTCCATAAATACAAAATCGCTGAGAAATTTTCTATAAATACAAATTTTGTATTTATTGAACATTTCGTATTTATTGAAAATTTCGTATTTATAGAAAATTTCGCAGAAATGTATGCCAAATTTGCTATAAATACAAAATTTCTGGGAAATTTTCTAATAATACAAAATTTCTACGAAATTTTCTAATACAAAATTTCTACGAAATTTTCTAATACAAAATTTCTACGAAATTTTCTAATACAAAATTTCTACGAAATTTTCTATAAATACAAAATTTCTACGAAATTTTCTATAAATACAAAATTTCTACGAAATTTTCGATAAATACAAAATTTCTACGAAATTTTCGATAAATACAAAATTTCTACGAAATTTTCTATAAATACAAAATTTCTACGAAATTTTCTATAAATACAAAATTTCTACGAAATTTTCTATAAATACAAAATTTCTACGAAATTTTCCATAGAAACAGAATTTCTATAAATACAAAACATTTCTGTAAATATGAGATCGTAGATCTATAAATGAAAAATTTCTATGAAATTTTCTATAAATACATATTTTCTATACATACATTATTTCTAAGATATTAAATACAAAATTTTTGCGAAATTTTCCATAACTACAAAATTTCTGAGAAAATTTCCATAAATACAAAATCGCTGAGAAATTTTCTATAAATACAAATTTTGTATTTATTGAACATTTCGTATTTATTGAAAATTTCGTATTTATAGAAAATTTCGCAGAAATGTATGCCAAATTTGCTATAAATACAAAATTTCTGGGAAATTTTCTAATAATACAAAATTTCTACGAAATTCTGTATTATTCTACGAAATTTTCTATAAATACAAAATTTCTACGAAATTTTCGATAAATACAAAATTTCTACGAAATTTTCGATAAATACAAAATTTCTACGAAATTTTCTATAAATACAAAATTTCTACGAAATTTTCTATAAACACAAAATTGTTTGTTCCAGCATCACGCCTAAACGGCTGAACCGATTTTCTTGAAACTTGGTGGACAGATAGACCAATGCCTGGGAAGTGCCATAGGCTACTTTGATTTTCGATTTTCCGCCAAGTGATTTTCGACCACTTGACCACAGAGGCTTCTGTTAAAGCTAGAGAGCTGAAATTTTGCACACACATAGACTGGAGTGTTGTATAAACTATGGACTACTCGCTTAATCATATTTCGGCCAGTGGTCAGTTGTAGCTCTTTCAAAAACTTGCGATTTGTTTTTGTCGTTTCGGAATCCTCTTACAAGATACAAAGATAAAACTTTGTATATATGAAGTACTATAAACCGCAAACATATGCGCGAAAAATTATTTGGAATTATCTGAATGTGGTCAGTTTAACTGTGACCCGAACAATTTTCATTATTTCTCTGATTTTAAAAGTTCCTTAAGAGCCAATGATTTACAAATTTATATGTACAGACTGATCTCAATGGTGATGCGAAAACAACAATTCGATGTCCAGTCTGAGGTCAAACCGGACATAAAACCGCGTCTTAAAATTTTTAAAGCCTTTTCAAAATATATCGCTCACCATTTACTGTGGTAACCTATCTAACATTGTCAATTCGGTCACTTCTCCGACTGTGGTCAGTTTAGCAGTGACCAAATCAATTCCCACACTTTCTGTACTTTAATAGTCTTTTAAGAGCTATAATCCTAATAATTTATGTTTGTATACTGATCTCCAAGGCATGCGATTTTACACCAAGCGACTTTTGACCGCTTGACCATTACGGTACCTTTAAGAAGTAGGAAGCTTTAAATTTTGCTTTGGTATAGACTTGAGTGTTGGACCATTTGGACTATTCACACAGTCGTTTTTGACACGTATTCAGTTGTCGCGCTATCAAAATCTATATATATAAAAATGAAACGGTCCATCTGTGTAATGGCATCACGTCAGAACGGCTGGAGCGATTTGGATGATTTTTTTTTATTCGATTCTAAATTTTCACGAGATGGTTTATATAGAAAAAAAAAAATTAATTGGACAAAGGGGCGTGGTAACTCCCATACAAATCGCAGGTTAAAAATCCGATATTTCTGCTCCTATTATAGGTATAGTGCTGAAATTTTGTTTGTATGCATTTAATGGCAGATTATGTGAATTTTCCAAAAATGGGCGGAATCGGACCAATGGGCGTGGCCCCGCCCATATAAGCCAAATTTTGAAATTGAGATATTTTGCACAATTTGTTAGCGAGAGTGCTGGAATTTTGTGTATATGTAAACGGTGGCAGTCTACGTGATTGGTCCAAAAATGGGCGGGATCGGACCAATGGGCGTGGCCCCGCCCACATAGACAAAATTTTGATATCTTGCACAATTTGCTAGCGGGAGTGCTGCAATGTTGCGTATATGTATCTGGTTTCATTCTACGTAATTGGTGAAAAAATGGGCGGGACCGGACCAATGGGCGTGGCCCCGCCCATATAAGCCAAATTTTGAAATTGAGATATTTTGCACAATTTGTTAGCGAGAGTGCTGGAATTTTGTGTATATGTAAACGGTGGCAGTCTACGTGATTGATCCAAAAACGGGCGGGATCGAACCAATGGGCGTGGCACCGCCCATATAAGCCAAATTTAAAAAATGTGATATCTTGCACAATTTGTTAGCGAGAGACCTGGAATTTTGTGTATATATATCCGTTGGCGATCTACGTGATTGGTCCAAAAATGGGCGGGTTCGGACCAATAGGCGTGGCCCCGCCCACAATGACCAAATTTTGACATTTTTATATCTTGCACAATTTGCTATCGGGAGTGCTGCAATGTTGTGTATATGTATCTGGTGGCATTCTACGTAATTGGTCAGAAAATGGGCGGGATCGGACCAATGGGCGTGGCCCCGCCCTTATAAGCCAAATTTTGAAATTGATATAACTTGCACAATTTTTTATCTACAGTGCTGTCATGTTGTAGATATGTATCTGGTGACAGTCCACGTGATTGGTCCAAAAATTGGCGGGATCTGACCAATGGGCGGGCCACCGCCCATATAAGCCAAATTTTGAAATTGAATTATCTTGCTCATTTTGTTAGCGAGAGTGTTGAAATTTTGCGTATATGTATCTGGTAGCAGTCTACGTGATTGGCTTTCAAATGGGCGGAATAGGACCAGTGAGCGTGGCCCAGCCCATATTTTGATATATCTTGCAAGTATTATATAGGAAATACATGAACAAAAATGCTCGGTATGCGATAATTACAGCTGCTCACTCCAATACAATCGCAATATGATAATGTGATGCAATATCAATGAAACAAGAATTTCGAAATTTTATAAGTATACATTTCTATTTTCTGGACTTTCCACTGAATTCGGTATTTTTTCATTCAGTGAATTTATTACTAATACCAGTAAGGAAAGGCAGAAAGTCGGGCGGGGCCGACTATATAATACCCTACACCTCCCTAACAATGCGATAAGGGTCATTGCGATAATAATTTGGAATAATTGGTAAATGTATTTTGAACCGATAATCGCAAAATTAAGCAATATTCGTTCCTAAATTGAGAAAAATCTTTCTGGAGAACTTTGTAATGATCGGAAGTAAAGTACAACTTCTATAGCGCTTTGTAACCAAATCTGGAGGAACATATATATGGAGGTTATATATAAATCTGAATCGATTTTCCTAGAATACTCATTCATGTAAAATAGAAACCTGTTTCTGTCGAATTTCGTACTGATCGGATATAAAACACAGTCTCTACAGCGCTTACATGTCAAATTGGGGGTAACATATATATATGGGGGCTATATCTAAATCTGAACTGATTTTCTCCGAATTTTGCGGCATTCCTTCATGTAATAAGAAACCTCTTTATGCCGAATTTCTTACTGATCGGATATAAAATACAGTTTCTACAGCGCTTGAATTCCAAATCGGGGGTAACATATATATGGGGACTATATCTAAATCTGAACCGATTTTCTCCGAATTTGGCAGTATTCCTTCATGTAATAACAAACCTCTTTCTGCCGAATTTCGTACTGATCGGATATAAAATACAGTTTCTACAGCGCGAATTTTGACATGGGCAGCGAAGCGCACCGGGCTCAGCTAGTTTTAAATTTTTTTTTTGTATTTCAGAAGCGCCTAAAATGATACACAGATAAAATAATATGTAGTACTATACCCGAGAAATGCAATTTTGAATTCTACGATTGTGGTCAGTTAAGCAATGACCAAAACCATTTTCAATCTTTACTGGATTTCAATATTCTTTAAGAGTTTTTCATTCTTTCAATACATTAAAAATCCAATAAATTGCACTCTCATAGACATGAGTGTTGTATAAACCACAGGCTACTCACGTAGACATTTTTCGGCCAGTGGTCAGTTATAGCGCTATCAATTGTTTTTGTCCTTTCTGAAGCCTCTTATGGGACACAAAGTTAAAAGTTTGTAAATATAATAATTTTGAATTCTCTGACAGTGGTCAGTGAAGAAGTGGCCAAAACAATGTTCACTATTTTACAGATGGTAAAACTTCTAACCCCTGTTCAAACTATATCTCTCACAACTTAATGTGGGAAGACATACATATATAACGTTGTCAATTCGGTCAAATCTCAGACTGTGGCCAGTGTAGCAGTGACCAATGCAATTTCCACTCTTTCTGTACTTTAAAGGGCCCAAAATGGCAATGTTAATACTAATTCAAGCAACTTTTGGCCGCTTGACCGATGCGGCTCATATAACAGGAACAAAGCTAGAAACTATTAACATAGTCGTTTTTTGGCCAGTGGTCAACTCTCGCGCTTAAATTATACAAAGATAAAATATGTAGTATACACAGGAAAAAAACAATTTTGAATTCTGAGATTGTTGTCAGTAGTGACCAAAGCTATTTTCCTTCTTCCACTACATTTCAAAATTCTTTAAGATTTTTTCATTCTTCCAATAAAAATCCCATAAAGATCTGTGGAGCTGCACATATATGTGCATAAAACGATCTTCAAGGAAATGCGTCGTCCGGCCTGAGGACAAGAGGTACACAAAAACGGAGACATAATGTTTAAAAGTCTTTTCGAAATATATCGCTCGCTATATACACCGGTAATATTTAAACAAAAATGTATACGAGTATATCGAAATTTGAAACATGCATAGCATATTATGCATTTGTTTCTCAGCCACTTATTTGGTGACCTCTTGACCACTGACCCCATAAAAGTATTAATTTGAAAGTTTGCACACATATCGTACATTTGAGGTTATGCTTTCATATTTACAGAATTTTTTACTGTTGTCAGTGAATTTGTTTGAGTTTTTGAGAGCATCTGGAGTTTGATAGACTTTCAAGTAGACTGATCCTGGATGTTAAACAAATTTTTAATGATCGGCGTATGATCAAATATTCGAAGGTATTTGTAAACCAAAGATTTTAAATACGTATTTTTACATAAATTTTGCTACAGCCAACATTTTTTTTTAGTTTTTGGGTCCTTATTTTTTATTCAAAATCAAAAATAATACTAATGTTTCGATCACTGTTTTCAAAGACAACCCGGGCATCGCCGGGTATTTAAATGCTAGTTTTCTATAAATACAAAATTTCTAAAAAATTTCTATAAATACAAAAATACAAAGAAATTTTCTGTAAATACAAAAATACAAAGAAATTTTCTGTAAATACAAAATTTCTAAGAAATTTTCTATAAATATAAAATTTCTAAGACATTTTCTATAAATACAACATTTCTAAGAAATTTTCTATAAATACAAAATTTCTAAGAAATTTTCTATAAATACAAAATTTCTAAGAAATTTTCTATAAATACAAAATTTCTAAGATATTTTCTATAAATACAAAATTTGTAAGAAATTTTCTATAAATACAAAATTTGTAAGAAATTTTCTATAAATACAAAATTTGTAAGGAATTTTCTATAAATACAAAATTTCTGCGAAAATTTCTATAAATACAAAATTTCTGCGAAATTTGTATAAATACAAAATTTCTAATAAATTTTCTATAGAAACAAGGTTTCTAAGAAATTGTCTATAGAAACAAAATTTCTGCAAAATTTTCTATAAATACAAAATTTCTGCAAAATTTTTTATAAATACAAAATTTCTGCGAATTTTTCTATAAATACAAACTTTCTGCGAAATTTTCTATAAATACAAAATTTCTAAGAAATAAAACAAAAAATATTTACTCTCGCCAAAAACGCCTCGAATGTGTAAATATTAATATTAAGTATTTTTTCTTAATCTTAAGAACAAAATGTAATTCTTGTCAAGATAAAAGACGAATTTGGGGTCAATCTTCACATTTTGACAAATGAGGCGAATGATTAATGAAACAATTTCATAAATTTAAAGATGGTGCCAAGGACTCCTCTCTCATCTTTAAATTAAGTACATTTTGTAGACAATAATATAGACAATTTTGTGGATACTAACTATATTTTCTAATTTTAAATACAAAATGTTGTCATTTTTAAGATTGGATCGTTTTAGTAGCCAATCTTTACAGTTATGACAAAAAGTAATTTACAAAAAAAAATTGTTAACATTTAGTTTTTTTAATTGCTATTAGCTTTCTGTATGTAGTCTGTATATATGCCAATTTTCTAATAATTAACCAATATAAGTTGTTAGCCCCTGAGTAGCGTATATACGCCAAAAAAATTGTCATTGTTTTTTTTAGCCCAAAGAATATTTTTCGTTATTTTTTAGGATTAATTAGATTTTTTAAAGATAATTTTCTTTATTTCAAAAAAGCTGCTACTTACTATTCGAATCGTTTCTTTGAAAAAAAAAATATTCTTTAAAATAACGAAAAAGTTTCTTTGGCCGCGAAACTTTCTTTGAATCAAAGAAGTTATTTATTTTTTTAATGAAAACATTTTTGACAATGTATGAATGAAAGTGGCGTATGCGTTTTTTGTGTTGTCTACATAGTAGGGATGTAACGAATATTCGCATTCGCATATGCGAACGCGAATTATTCGCATCATTTTAAAATTCGCTTTCGCATTCGCAAAAACCATCTTTGGATTATTCGCTTTCGCATTCGCTTTCGCAAAAATATATTTCAGTATTCGCTTCCATTTATTAAAGTGTTAAATCTCCTTATTCCCTTCACACAATTTGAAGATATGTGTGTGCTTGTGGTAACAGGAGGTAAAACTATGGAAAACAGTCTTAATACTTGAATATCCTGGAAAAGTATCAATTCAGTTCCTTAAATTTGTTGGTACTAAAGGCTCAAACTATTATTCGCACTCGCTTTCGCAAAAATGCATATTTCACTATTCGCTTTCGCATTCGCAAGAAATATATTTCAATATTCGCTTTCGCTAAAGCCACTTTCGTTACATCCCTACTACATAGTACGGAGGAAATAAGTATACGCTCCTCCGCTGTACCACTGGACAATATGGCGTATAATGTATATTAATTAATAAGTATGCTTTGTTTAGTTTATGCTATTTGTATTATATTTATTTTATTCTTTTTTTATTAATAATTTTTTGTGTAGAGACTTTCTAGCAAATGTTATCATGGGTTAAATTGTATTTTAATTTTTATTTCATATAACGATTTTTATAATAATTTTTCAAGAAGTTGTTGTTTTGTTGTTTATAGTATGCCGCCTCTTTATAAGAAATTTTTATTTATTTTGTATAAGATATGTATGTATATAGATTTTATATTTTTTTAAATGTCTTTTAATGTTTCCATATACATATTTCCAATTTTGTAATAAATATTATAAAGAGCCCACCAATGTTCTAAAGATTTATGACCGTGGTTATTTGCCAGTTTCATTAAGAAAATCTGTTAAATATCCATGACTTTACTGCGATTTATGTTCTTGCTTATTTATTTACCAGTTTTCCTATTAATCACAAATTATTATCGCACAAAGTTGAGTTTTATTACTCGTTGATTTATTGAAAATTACTTCGAAAAATAAATTTACTTTAATCGTTAAGGATAAAGGTTTGAAACCTTATTTGTTTTATGGCTTTTCTTTTTTTCTTTGGCCTTTTCTTTTTGTTTCCTTTTCGGTTTTCTTATTAAAAACTTTCACTTGATTTTCTTTGCCACTCAAAAACCGAACAAACTTTAGCAAAACTTTTCTGTTTTATGAATTATACGACCGACACACATTCCGTTGTTGCTGAGATGAATTTTATGTGGTATGACTGACTGACTGACTGTCTTTGTTTCTACTTAAATTTGTATTCCTCCATTGATGTCATTTTATTTTTCCCAAGCCATCATTTTTAAGTTACTCGTACTTCACACAACAACGACCGCAACACAGTCGCGACCATAGACAAGAGACAAACGCCCGTTGTGTTAGCATTTTTTTATTTGTTTTCTTCATAAAAACAATTTAAAACATCGTTTATATATTGTCCGTCGTCATAGAGTTTCCGTTAACGTTTCGTCTATCAAAGCGTATACGTTTTATGCGAACCGTATCCTTGCTTGCCGCCATAAGACTATTGACAATTTTCCACCACAGTTAGCTTTTATACCACAAATACTTCCAGTTACAACTAAGAGAGTGTAACAGAGAATATAACACACACCGTAGACAGAGAGTATGAAGTATTCATGGTAGCACATGAGTACTAATCAAACCCTCAGAGAGTATAGTACTCGTATTACTGTAGTACTGCATTACTGCTCTCTTAAATAAACACTATGACACACTAAGGAGACCACTCTTTAATTCATTTGTTTTTTTTTTTTTAGAAACTGATTTAAAATTAGAATTACAATATCTAACATTGACCTACCTCTTTTTTAATTAGCCTTTTCTTTATTAAATAATCGAATTTTCTCATTGATTTGATTTATTTTATATATTTTTGTAATCCATCCAAAACAATAAACATTTTTAAAATTTTCTGTTCTAGCTGTTCCAGTTGGCCCCAGACTGTTGACTCAGTTGTTGTGTTGTGTCGTGTCTTTCTCGTTTTCTTTTTTAATGCTTATTTTAAACGGAAATGTAATAAATGAGCGGAAATGAATGGATGACAACAACGACAAGCAGCAGTTAATCAAGCATTTCAACGTGGACTCCTGGATTCCTGGACGGCTATGGTTCATGCAACTTGATGACGTTATATGTTTAGTGCACCACGAAAGTAAGTAGTTGCCACGAAAAAAAGACAAAAATAAGTATATTATACTAAATCATAAAAAGTACGAAGTTATAGAATTTTTTTAGAGACAAAAAAATTTAATGGAATATTATTTTCTTTAATAACAATTTTCTGTTAACAAAAAATTTATATTTTTTTTCGAAAAAATTATGAAATTTTTAATTATAGAACATTTTTTATTTATAGAAATTTTCTTTGAAATTATTTCTATTTTTGAAAATTTCTTGGAAATATTTTATTTATAGAAAATTTCGTAAAAATTATTTATTTATAGAAAATTTCGTAAAAGAAATTTTATATAATTTTATTTATAGAAATTTTCTTTGAAATTATTTATATTTATAGAAAATTTCTTGGAAATATTTTATTTATAGAAAATTTCGTAAAAATTATTTATTTATAGAAAATTTCGTAAAAATTATTTATTTATAGAAAATTTCGTGAAAGAAATTTTATTTATAGAAAAATTTTATTTATAGAAAATTTCGTAAAAATTATTTATTTATAGAAAATTTCGTAAAAAATTTGTATTTATAGACAATTTCGTAAAAATTTTGTATTTATGGACAATTGTGAAAAATTTTTTACTTATGGACAATTTCGTGAAAAATTTGCATTTATTGAAAATTTCTAGGAAATTTTTTATTAGCAAATTTTTTTGAAATCTTTTATTTATAGAAAATTTTATGGAAATTTTTTTATTTATAGAAATTTTTATGTACGTTTTTGATGTATAGATTTTTTTTGAAATTGTCCATTTATATAAAATTTCTTTCTTAAAATATTTTTTTTATAGAAAATTTCTTTACATTTTTTATAGACAATATGTTGAAAAAATTTTATTTATTGAAAATATCAAGGACATTTTTTATTAGTAAATTTTTTTGGAAACCTTTTATTTATAGAAATTTTTATTTATAGAATTTTTTTTGGAAATTTCTAATTTATAGAAACATTTTTGGATATTTTTTTATAGAAAATTTGTTGGAAATTTTTTATTTATAGACAATTTTTTGGATCTTATTTATTTATACGAAATAGTATGGACATTTTTTTATTTATATTATATAGTTATAAAATTTTATTTGTAGAAAATTTCTTGGAAATTTTTAATTTACAGAAAATGTCATGGAAATTTTATATTTATAGAAATTTCTTAAAAATTGTTTATTTTTTAGAAATTTCCAAAAAAAAATTAGTTGTAAATATTTCACGGACATTTTTTCTATTTATAGAAAATTTCTCGGAAATTTTTCTATTTATAGATAATTTCTGGGAAATATTTTTTATAGAAAATTTCGTAACAAGATTTTATTTATAGAAAATTTCGTAAAAACATTTTATTTACAGAAAATTTCGTTAACATTTTTTATTTATAGAAAATTTTGTCACAATTTTTTATTTATAAACAATTTCGTGAAAATTTTCTCTATTTATAGAAAATTTCTCGGAAATTTTTCTATTTATAGATAATTTCTGGGAAATATTTTTTATAGAAAATTTCGTAACAAGATTTTATTTATAGAAAATTTCGTAAAAACATTTATTTACAGAAAATGTCGTTAACATTTTTTATTTATAGAAAATTTTGTTAAAATTTTTTATTTATAAACAATTTCGTGAAAAAAATTTTATTTATTGAAGTTTCTTAAAAAAATTTAATTATAATTTTTTCGGAAATTTTTTAATTTATAAAAAAATTTTCTAATGTTTTTAATTAGAGAAAATGTTCTGAAATTTTTAATTATAGAACATTTTATTAAATTTTTTTTTGTAGAAAATTTCTTTGAATTTTTTATTTATAGATAATTTTTTGCAATTTTTTTATTTTATAGAAAATTTCTTGGAAATTTTTTATTTATAGAAAATTTTTTGGACATTTTTTATTTATACATAATTTTTTTTGGAATTTTGTTTATTTATAGATGATTTCTTGGAATTTTTTATTTATAATAAATTTCTTGGACTTTTTAATTTATTGAAAATTTCTTGGAAATGTTTTATTTAAAGATAATTCCGCAAATTTTTAAAATTTTTTAGAACTTTTTTAATTTATAGAAGATTTTCCGAGAAAAATATTGTATTTATAGAAATTTTTCTAGATTTTTTTTTATTTTTTAGAAAATTTTATAGATAGTTTCAATTTATAGTAAGAATTTTGCAAATTTTTTTAAAAAAAAATCTAAGAAATTGTTAATAAATGGAAAAGTTCTTAGAACTGTTGTTTAAAAACTTTCTTTGAAACTAATATTTTTTTTATTTATGTAAAATATTATATTTTTGTGAAAAAAATGTACTAGTGGAAACAAAAACTTGTATATAATTTTTTTATTTATACAGGGTGGCCCAAAATGACCGAAGGAGTTTATTTTTAAATTTCTTATTTACAAAAATTTAGTATTCCAGATTTTTTTATTTGTAGATAAAACTTTAAATTACTATGAAAATTTACAGAATTTTTGTACTTATTGCAACTTTCTAAGACATTTTTAATTATAGAAAATTTCTTACATTTCTTATTTACAGAAAAATTTCAGAGAATTTTTTAATTTATAGAATATTTTTTATTAATTCTATGGGTAATAAATATTTATGAATAAAATATTTCTTACACAGTTTTAAGTTTGAGTGGTCGTTTGGTATATGAACCTAAGAATAATTTTTCAAGACCCTCTAAGACCTCCTAAGGAGGGGAAGAATTTTGTTTTATTTGAGATTTCATGTGGTATATGAACCCAAGTTCCAATTTTCAAGACCCCCTAAGACCTTCCCATGAGGGAGCTTGAACTTTTTTCCGTCATATTTGTAATCAAGGAAGAATTTCCTCTAACTTGAGTGGTCGCATGGTATATGGACCCCAGAACAATTTTCAAGACCCCCTAACTTTCTCCCTGGAGGGGGCTTGAACTTTTCTTCCTCATATTTGTAATCTAGTAAAAAATTCCTTTAGTTTTAGGTGTCGCATGGTATATGGACCCAAGGACCCAAATCTTTCATGACCCCCTAAGACTTTCCCAAGACTTGAACTTATTTTCGGCATAGTAGTAATCTAGGAAAAAAAATCCTTTCACACGGTATATGGACCCAAAGTCTATTTTCAAGACCCCTCCCTACGGCCCTCCAGAGAGGGGGATTGAACATTTTTCCATCATATTTGTGATCTACGGAGAATTTCCTTTCATTTCCGTATAATATTGACCCGACAGAAAACCAAATTCATATTTTGGATCCTGAGAGCGCCTTGGTCCGAATCTAAAATTTTGGACCACACAGTTGTGTTCCTGAGATCATTTAGAAGGGGATTATAGAAAAATTTAGTTTAACATGCCAGCCATAAAACGAAATGCTGTATTTTTTAAATTTGTTGTTTTTAGTTGGAATTATATATTTTCGGGCTCCTGGGAGGTACAAACGGACCAAACCCAACTCAGTTTGTAGATAACCTTCGCAAAATTCTGTGTACCGAAAATGAACTCTCTCAGACCCCCGAGGGCCTAGGTACACCCCTTTCTGTTCAAGATCCAAAAATAGGCCTTCCCGACCTACGTATGGGTCCGATCCGAAAAATTATCACGCCATCAGAAGGGCAAGCCATAAAACCTAGCGGGAAACCAAAATTTTCAAAAAGATTTTGCGATAACTATACGGGAAAGTTGAAAAAAACCGATTTCAATGATTTTTCACAGGACTCGGGCATAATTGGTTCCTTTTTCACTTTTTAGATATTTTTTCAATATTCAATCTTCTCCGCTATATTACCTTTTTCGCTTGGTAGAATTTTTTTCACTTATATGCCTTAATTGGTTATAAGCCTACTTTCGATTATAAACCTATTTTTGGTATATAACCGAAAATAGGTATATAACCGAAAATAGGTTTATAATCGAATATAGGCTTATAACCGAAAAAGGCAAGTGAAAAAAATTCTACCAACCGAAAAGAGTTAAATGGCGGAGAAGATTTTTCGATTATGTACATGACTTTTTTCGATTATATGCCTTTTTTCGGTTATAAGACTTCTTCGGGTGGTTGTATTTTTTTCACTTATATGCCTTTTTCGATTATGTATATGCCCTTTTCGGTTATAAGCCTTTTTCGATTATGTATGTGGCTTTTTCGGTTATAAGCCTTTTTTGTTCCTATGCCTTTTTCGGTTATAAGCCTTTTTTCGTTTATATACCTTTTTCGGTTATAAGACTTTTTCGGGTGGTTGTATTTTTTTCACTTATATGCCCTTTTCGATTATATGCCTTTTTCGGTTATAAGCCTTTTTTCGGATATAAGCCTTTTTCGATTACAAGCCTTTTTGGTTTATATACCTTTTTTAGGTTATAAGCCTATTTCGGTTATAAACATCTTTTCGGTTCTATGCCTTTTTCGATTATAAGATTTTTTCGGGTGGTTGTATTTTTTTCACTTTTATGCCTTTTTCGGATAAGCATTTTTCGATTATTTTTTTATTATATGCCTTTTTCGGTTATAAGCCTTTTTCGATTATATGCCTTTTTCGGTTATAAGCCCTTTCCGGTTACAAGTTTTTTTTCGGTTATAAGCCTTTTTCGGTTATAAGCCTTTTTTCGATTATAAGCCTTTTACGGTTATAAGCATGTTTCAGTTATAAGCCTTCTTGCGTTTATATGCCTTTTTCGGTTATAAGCCTTTTTCGGTTATAAGCCTTTTCGATTATATGCCTTTTTCGGGTATAAGCCTTTTTTTCGGTTACAAGCTTTTCGGTTATAAGCATTCTTCAGTTCGGTTATAAGCCTTGTCCGGATATATGCGTTTTCGCTAATATGCCTTTTTCGCTTAGAAAACGTTTTCGACTATATAAGCAAAAAAAAGTTTTTCAAAAAATTAAACCAAATACTAATACTATTCGGTTATACGCATTTTTTCGGATATAAGGCTTTTTCGCTTATATGTCTTTTCGCTTATATGCCTTTTTCGCTTAGAAACATTTTTCGCCCATACTTATAAGAAAAACAATTTTTTTTTTAAAAAAATCAAACCGAATTCAACGAACTATGCCTGATCCTATGAAAAATCATTAAATTAAATTTTTTCATCTTTTTTTTGGCCTGCCCTTCCGATGGCATAATAATTTTTCGGATCGGATCCAAACGTAGGCCGGAAAGGCCTAATTTTTGGATCTTGAACAGAAAGTGGTGTATCTACGCCCCTGGGGGCGGGAGGGTTCATATTCGGCACACTGAATTGTCACAAGGTTGTCTACAAACTGAAGTAGGTTTAGTCCCTTTGTATCTCCCAGGAGCCCGAAAATATATAATTCCATTTAAAAAAACGAAATATTTTAAAATTACACAATTTTACTTTATGGCAGTATTGGAAAAATATTTTTTTATGTTACCCTTTGCTAAATGTTAGGATGAACACGACTATATGCTCAAAAAATTCGGATTAGGACCTATGGGCCTTCAAGACCCAAAAAACTGATTCGGGCAATATTATATTCAAATGAATGGAAATTCTTCATAGATTACGAATATGCCCCTCCCTGGAGGTACATAGGGGTCTTGAAAATAGATTTTGGGTTCATAAACCTTGTGACCCTCATTTTAAGGGAATTCTTCGTAGATTCCTAATAAGCTTGAAAAAAGTTCCCTTTTGAGAAGGTCATATAGGGTCTTGGAAAATTTGCCTTGGGTCCATATGCCATGTGTTATTAGATTTAGATTTTTTTAGATTACAAGAATTATGGGGTCTTGAAAATCGGATCTGGGGTCCATATACCATGCGACCCCTCAAATGAATGGAAATTCTTCACAGATTCATATATATATGAACGGCGAATTTATCTTTTTCGTTTAAGCGTTTAAGTACAATAAACTATTATTTATTGTCATTTCACATTTCTCAATTCTTCTAATGCACAAAAATAAAAAATATATGTATATATATAAATAAATATGGCAAAGCACCACTTAACAAATTGTAAATAAATAAGCAAATTGATGACAACAAAATTATTTCTCTCACACTTTTTGTTTATTTATAAATCAATTGCTATTTATAGAAATAATCAAAGAATTGCAAATACTAATATGAACGAATGCAATTTATTGCAAAACAATTATATTTGGATGATTCATTCAAATTGCATTCATTTCACACCACATCACAGCAGCACAGTTAATGGAAGGACAGCGACATCTGGTTGCACAAAGAGACAACTACCTGCCATTTGACAAATAGGGGTTATTGTTGAATTATTAAAAGGTTATGATGGAAAAGGACTCAAGGTTTGGAGACCATTGTTGAGATTTCGACGAGTTTATTTTTTTATTATGTATTATTATAGCTATGTATAAATTTGTTATACAATAAGCCTTTTTTGTTATTATAGCAAAGGATATGAATATAAATTTGTCATACTATTAGCCTGGACAAACACCTCAAAAGCGATATAACAGTTTATAACAATTTTTCTTTTAAAAGAATTTAAAATAGATTCCTAAGTATTTAGGCTGATTTAAGTTTAAGGTGTAGACATAAATACTATTGTTTTGAATTCTGAATTCTGGTGTCTTTCGAAACTGCGCAGCCAATTCCACCCAGCAATTTTTAAAAATCGCTACCATTTTTATATTTTTTTTTATTACAATTTTGCAATGGACAGAATGTAAATGGTCTCAAACCAAATAAATTCAGACTGAATAACAAAAGCACAGACCAACAATAAACAACAACACATTCCTAAGATATTTTCTATAAATAAAGAAATTCTATGTTCTAAAAATAAATTGAAATCAAAGAAGTTTTGCTACACTGGAACGACGGGAATATATGTATAAAGAAATTTTGCTATACATAATAAAATGCTACAGGAATTTTCCATAAATAAAAGCGAAACTTTTTTATTTAGTTGCTAAAGTTGTGGTATTTATTTCATTTGTTCCGAAATAAAGTAAGCATTTTCATTAATTTTTTTTATAATCGATTAATGCTCTAAAACAGTTACATTTTACAATTGTTTTCATTTCACACTCTAAACGGACCTTTTTTGATGTCCTTTTGCTTAAGCAGTATCATTTGAAGTATATAAACTATAAAATTAATACAATTAGTAGAAGCCTTTAAGCAACTTATTTAAAAAAAGGTTAGACAAAAAAAAATTATTTTGTTTTAACTTGAATTTGGGGTATAAAATTGTGGCTTCCAATTAAGAGACATTAAGTGTAGTGTAAGTAATTCATAGAAATATATAGAGGATAGACACGTATACGTTTACAAACAAAAAAGCTCGTTCTTTCCTTTTTTGTTTTACAATCCTAACGCAAAGATATCACACAAACGTTTTCTACGCTTTTGCAGACGTTTTACAGACTTTTCTTGGGTTTGAGAAATTTAAAAATTACATACATACATATTATAAAAATAAAACATTTTTTCTTTCTTTAAGGAGATACTATCGTTCGTTTTAAGAATCTTTCGTTTCGTTTCACTTAAGCCACCGCACTTTGTATCCAATTCAAAGCGCCACGGATGCGGCGTAGTCGGGCACGAGCCAAGAAACTGCAAATCAGCAAATACTCGACATAGGTGCGACGTCCCGACTGTTGATAGTTGTTGAAAGAAGACGTTGAGGCATCTGTAGACGATTTGGCTTCACACATAACTTTGGTGGTTAAAGACAAAAGCCACTGTAGGATCTATGAAAAATGGAAAAATAAAATTATTTTAATATTTTATTCATTTCTATGTATTTATAGACGACCAACTTACTTCCGGACTGTTGGGCATTCCGCCAACTTTAAGCCACTGCGAGGGAGCCCACAAAAACAATTGCATAACATTGGCCGCTATATCAGGACTAACACGTTTCGAAGGATTGGGTGATAATATATTGTAAATCAATTGTTGAACCAATGAAGGACATTCATCGGTTAATTGCGGCAAATCCTCATCTTTGTAATCAGAATTACGCAATGAAAATGTTTGCTCTCCTTTAGCTACCGCCAATCCTCCGCTGGAGGAATAGAAAGGATTCCGCATACCAAAAATTTCATAAGCTATGGCTCCGCAAGCCCATAGATCAGCTTTAGCATAATTCAATACCGCAAATGGGCCTGGCTGCTTATTGATTATCTCGGGAGCCATGAGAGCAGCATTACCTCCCTTATCAATATCAAAAGAAGTATAAGGAATTTGTAAACCATGCACTCGATCGGCCAGACAACAACCAAAGTCTGAGAGTACCAACACCGGAGGCGAATCATCATCATTTATTTCTATCAAAATATTATCCGATTTAATATCACGATGGGCTATGCCATGACGGCTAATATGAGCCACAGCCTCCAGCAATTGAGTTAACAAAAGTAATTTTGATCTTGTGCTTAATTGATGCGAATCGAGATACGCTCTCAAACTATAATCGTAACGTTTCATTAACAAATACAATGACATATTGCGGCCATAACCATTGGGATTAATGCGCTGCGGCTGGGCAATGGGATACAGGAGATGACCATCGGGGAAATTGCCAACTTCGTCACAGAAGAACCCGTACATACAAACAATATTGGGATGTGAGGGCAATGTCAATGTCTGATCCTGAATATGTTGCTCCCAGGACTCGGCGGCCTCATTAATGTAACGTTGACGGGCGGGCACTGTTTCCTTATACATGGCCCGTAATATAGCCATGGCATTACTTTGTATGTCGTAGTTAAACATCATCTTCAAAGCCAAAGGATAACGATGAATATTGGCATTAGCTGAAGTGTCCATGGTTTGCTGGAAATAAACAAAATAATTGTAAATTAATTAAATATTCTCCACAAAATAAATTAACCTAATAATTTTTATAAATAAATACATATCTTTAAATACATATTGTATTAAAAAAGTCCGTAAATAGACAAATTGTAATGATTTTTAATAAACAAAAAATCCTCCGCTATACTAGAGTCGACCTCAGTGGTCTTCCTCTATGCTAGAGTCAACCTCAGAGGTCTTCCTCTATACTAGAGTCGACCTCAGAGGTCTTCCTCTATACTAGAGTCGACCTCAGAGGTCTTCCTCTATACTAGAGTCGACCTCAGAGGTCTTCCTCTATACTAGATCGCTCTATACTAGAGTCAACCTCAGAGGTCTTCTTCTATATTAGAGAGGAAGACTAGAATTTTATTTAAATTTTATAGAAAATTTCTTAAATATTTTGTATTTATAGAAAAAAATAACAAAAATATGAAAAATTCGAGAAAATTTTCTATAAATACAAAATTTCTAAGAAATTTTCTTGTTGTGTATTTTACGTTCTAATATACTCACCAATCCCATTGTGCCACTGACCTCAGAGGTCTTCCTCTATACTAGAGTCGACCTCAGAGGTCTTCCTCTATACTAGAGTCGACCTCAGAGGTCTTCCTCTATACTAGAGTCGACCTCAGAGGTCTTCCTCTATACTAGAGTCGACCTCAGAGGTCTTCCTCTATACTAGAGTCGACCTCAGAGGTCTTCCTCTATACTAGAGTCGACCTCAGAGGTCTTCCTCTATACTAGAGTCGACCTCAGAGGTCTTCCTCTATACTAGAGTCGACCTCAGAGGTCTTCCTCTATACTAGAGTCGACCTCAGAGGTCTTCCCCTATACTAGAGTCGACCTCAGAGGTCTTCCTCTATACTAGAGTCGACCTCAGAGGTCTTCCTCTATACTAGAGTCGACCTCAGAGGTCTTCCTCTATACTAGAGTCGACCTCAGAGGTCTTCCTCTATACTAGAGTCGACCTCAGAGGTCTTCCTCTATACTAGAGTCGACCTCAGAGGTCTTCCTCTATACTAGAGTCGACCTCAGAGGTCTTCCTCTATACTAGAGTCGACCTCAGAGGTCTTCCTCTATACTAGAGTCGACCTCAGAGGTCTTCCTCTATACTAGATCGCTCTATACTAGAGTCAACCTCAGAGGTCTTCTTCTATACTAGAGAGGAAGACTAGAATTTTATTTAAATTTTATAGAAAATTTCTTAAATATTTTGTATTTATAGAAAAAATAACAAAAATATGAAAAATTCGAGAAAATTTTCTATAAATACAAAATTTCTAAGAAATTTTCTTGTTGTGTATTTTACGTTCTAATATACTCACCAATCCCATTGTGCCACTGCTCACACCAGAAAATCCCGTTTCTGATATTGTTCCCATCTTGAAATCTTTATTGTGCTCTCTTTCTTCGGCGGCTCGTTCGGCATTTAAGGCATCTTGGAATTGAGTGGCAGCTGAGGTCTGGCTAAATAGTTGCACGTTATCCACAGATCCACCGAAATTATGAACAAAACGCGATATATTCTGTAGAGGTGTTATAAATTCTGGACGAAATGTTTGTTGCTGCAACGAATGCCTTGACGCTGGAGAACTATGTTCAGAAGACAAGGGAGGAGTTGCAACTCCCGACTCATTAACGGAAGTATCCAAGGTAGAGTTATCTTTAAATGAGGCCGCATAAACAACAGCAGCACAACCTTTGGCAATGGCCGGTCCTATAGAGAGTTTATCTATGCTGAAGGAGGTATCCAAGGTATCAGAGACTTCGTCATAGTTCCATGAAGTTTGCAAACGATTGGCAGCCTCGCGTATCTCCCAGCAAACACCTTCCATTTCATCTTCCTTGGTTAGAACACCGGCTCCTGAAGCTAAGCTGACTCCAATTAAAGCAAAGAAAGGTGCAGAATCGCCATAGAATAGTTTCTTCGTGGCTTGAGTACGCAGTTCAGCTGAATAAGTGGTCGTCACACGATTCAAGACATTATCAATGAATAGCTTACGCGCCTGCTGGCCAAAACGGAAAATGCCGGCGGAGTGGGGTACATTGGCGGCCAGCTGACCAGTGGCCGTACCCGATTTGGAAGAACCTGCTATGGCATTTATAACAGTTCGGGCAGCGGATTTCTGAAACCAAAAAATATGAAATAATTTTATGACATCAGAGTAGATTTTTTCCACAAAATACCTTGCCCACCACCGGTGGAATACGTTGTTGGCGTTTTTGATTTTGTTCCAAAATGTTGGTGTGTATATCTCGTTTCCAATAGCTTTGGAGCAAAAAACGACCATGTTTAAAAAGTCGCGAGGTCAATAGACGTACAGACATTCTGACCAACACAAACCCCAAACGAACGTCGAGACCAAAATCTTTAGTCTTTACACTAAAACTCCACAGACAATCTTCTCCTGATAATGCAGTAAAGTTGGAAAAGGTTTCTAAAAATAAATATTGTGGGGAAAAAATGGAAATTGCGTTTTAATTATAAATATTTTTGGATATTAACATAGGTACATGCATTCATACATACACATGCATGTATTCACTTCTTACCCCTTGATGTTTTTGCTCTCTACTTCTCGCTTCCTATCAGCTATCTGTCCGTTTGTATGGGTATGGGTGATTTATTGTTATTTTCGTTGTTTATTTCCTAACAATTTCTTCACCGCTTGATGCGGTTTCCACAGATACTAACATAACAACAAAAAGTGCTAATGGGTTGCAAGGGGAAGACGTGCGACGTGCACCTCTGATTTCCGAGTTTTCTTTCCACCGATTTGTTTGTTGTTTCTTACGCTCTTGTTGCACTTCCAATTCAATTTGTTTTGCTTGTTTGTTTGTTTCTGCTTTGTTCTTTATGTAACCAAATCACGATTTTTTAGATTTCTAGTTGACTATGAGTTGGTTGTATACGGTTTACGGCGAATGACTTTAATAGTACATATTTGGAGAATTAGCCTGCACTTTATGGAACTTCACAAACTTTACCTTTTTCTACTTGTTTGCAATAATCTTTATTTTGTTTGGAAAGATGAACTATCCGTGATTAATATGTCAAAACGTTGCCAATAAAATTTATTATGTCAAAACGTAGCGAAGAAATTTTTCTTATGTCAAAACATAGCGAAGAAAATTAAAACACCTGGTGTACAGCTGATCTGATCAAAGAAGAATTGCCATACCAGAAAGTGACCGATTGTGAATGGTGTTCCATGATTCAATTATAAAAGGTTGTGTTACTAGCACAACAACAAAATCTACAACAACCACAAGGAGTTTTGTTGTAGGATTCGTAGTTGATTTTAACAAAAATTATAAATTATGAAGATAAGTCATCCCGAGAACTGTCAAAATCTATCAGTTACGGACGAATAGGAATGAAATGTCACACGCGAAAAAACACTTTTCCGCGAAGGTAATTTCAACTTTTTTTGCACTAGTCGATTGATATTAATTTTTTAATTGTGACAATTACAAAAAATTCGGGAAAATCGGTCCGAAATCCGCGGAAAACCCCACTCTTTGAAGTCCTACTCGTTGAAATTTTTATTCGTTCGTATCTGATAACTTACTCGCTCCGGGATGACATATCTTATTATTCATTATTTTTGGATTTTAAAATGTTTGTTTACAAACAAACACAAAACATACTGAATTTCACTTTTTATACCCTCACTTTAGTGTGACGAGGGTATATATCATTTGCTACGGAAAAAAGTGTAACACGTCGAAGGAGTGACCTAAGACCCCAAGTATGTTCGGAGGAAATCCGTTTTGGGTCATTTTAAGTCGAATGAGCAATGTCCGTCCGTCTGTCTGTCTGTCTGTCTGTCTGTCTGTCTGTGTGTCTGCTGGCTGGTGCGCACGATAACTCTCGAAAGGAGTAACCGATTGACCTCAAATTTGGTATGTGGTAATATTTTTTTCTATCTCCGGCTAAGTTCGAAGATGGGCCATATTGGTCCACTCCTTCTAGTACCTCCCCCACAAAGGATTAAAATGTTGTGAAATATTGATTCTTTAATAACTGCTATACTACTTATTCGAATCTTTTGTAATTCCACACATAGTATTAGCTTATTAGTCGTTATCAACTCGAGAAAAATGGGCGAAGTCGCCACGTCCCTTTTGGTACCTCCCACACAAATGCACCATTTTGCACCAAAAGTTAACAGCTAATAACATTAATAACAGTGTATAAAAATACATGAAATTTTGTACAGTATTATGCTTTTATATTGCCTACAGTCAAGGGAAAAATGGATGTTGTTGTCACGCCCCTTTTGGTACCTCCCACACAAAGGTACCTTATTGCACCAAAAGTTAACAGCTTATAACATTAAAACCAGTGTATAAAAATACTTGAAATTTTGTACAGTGTAATGTTTTTATAGTGTCTATAGCTCTGTGAAAAATGGGCGTTATTGCCACGCCCCTCTTTGTACCTCCCACACAAAATGCCCAAATCATACCACAAATTAATGTCTCATAACGTTTATACCAGTGCACATAAATGCTTATAAGTCGGCACAGTGCAATGAATTTAAAGTATCTAATGTTCAGCGAAAAAATGGTGTATTTGATAAACCCCTTCTGGTACCTCCCACACAAATTGACAGAATAATTCGAGTAATATTCAATATTACATTACTCACAAAGTGAGGGTATACCTTAGTCGGTTTACCCGACTGAAACTTTCTTACTTGTTTTCTAGAAAATTCCGTATTTCTTTGATGAAATTGCGACATTTTTATAGCAATCGGCTAAATCCTCACATTATTTGCTAAGGACCAAAAGTATAATATGTCGAAGGAGTCTCCAAGGAACATAAGTATGTTTGCGGAAACTTTAGGAGTATTTTAAGTCATAATCACAAAATAAGATGTTCCTTGCTTAATTATTAAAACTTGATATTTTACTCATGTTTACGAAGAGATTGTTTGGTATTGCGTTTTTAATAATTTGTTATCGACTATTTTATGAATATGAAGAGAATTTTTGTCTTTCTCTTGTGTTCTACGGTTCATTAATGACATGCGACAAAACAACATCGCAGAAAAGTGTTTTCTATTTTCTATGTCAATTTTGGAGCAAAGACCTAAAAGGTGGATGTAGAACTAAACAATATCTTGTTAAGTTGAAAAATGGGGATGTGAAGCAAAGACGGGGCTGGATATCTCTTTACTCATATGGGATATAGAAAAACGGATTGCAGATTCAGAAAGAGGTCACATCGATTTCTAACTCATTTTTGTTAAAATAGTCTTTGGGTCAATCCAATAATCGAGCGACGTACTATCAAAAATATAGGTAATCCACGTGCCAATAACACAACCTTGTATAATTGTATCATGGTGTAAATGAGAATATTTTTTTAAGCGTTTGCGTTACGCGACGTACTTTGTTTCGGATTGACGAACTTTTGCTACAGCTTTTCCTGTGTGAATTGTTGTTGTTTCAAAGTGCGAATGAAAAACAGAAAAGTTTGAGACCGAGAAGTCCGAATACGGGAAATTTGTTTCTCCCCCCCCCCCTTTCCGACTGCTCCTTTCTCCTACAAAACGCCGATAACACTAGCCAACAAGGTTTTGGACTGGAGCAACCAAATATCTTTCCTAGGGTAATTTGGTGGGCTGAATTCGAATCTGTAATTGTTTTTTCTCTATCACGTCAGGCTTTAAAAATCAATGAATTTTTAAAGTGAATGGCGTTATTTGAACGTCGTTTGTATTTTAGCTCGGTTGGTTCGGTTTCACGTATTAGAGTCCTGCAATAGTCTCCCAGCATGCTTTTGTCCCAAAATTCTTGATAATTTCTTTCAATTTTCATTAAATCTCTCGTCGCTCACCGCACCTAGGTTTTGTGAAAAAAATCTAAATGCGAATGAAGAAAATGCATTTTGAGTGGCATTCGTGCACCTGATTCCGGATAATTTTTCAATAGTTCAGCAACAATTTGTCTGTAGTTTTCAATCTTACTGTTTCCAAGAAAACTGTTTACGATGCTCTTGAGATTTCCAGGCTGCATATTTTTTCTCCAATACACATTGTGAAAAATTGTCATCGTTCAACAGCTCCCTGATTTGAGGACCAACAAATATGCCTTCTTTGATTTTAGCATATGAAAGTTTAGGAAAAACTGCTGCACCATCTTTCTCCAGAGCCTTGACAAAGTTGTTACATTGGCCTAATTTTATGTGCAGCGGCGGAAGAAGAACGCCATTTGGATCAATTAATGGTTTATTTGAAATGTTTTCCTGGTGAATACTCAGTTCTTTTTGGCCACTCTGTTCTGACGTAATGATGACATGTAGCCCGACTATCCCATAGACAAAGGAAACAACCATATTTTGAAACCTGATTGCATACCAATCAACAATCCAATGACCTGAAACAGGGGCCAAATCACGCCATTCGATATCGAGAACTTTTCGATCGAAAAAACATTTTAATTTTTGTTAATAAAAAATTCAAGATTGTAGTTAATTAAAAACTATCCAGATAAGCTATGTAAGAATTCGACAGAAGTTATACTCTTTTAATGATAATAAAAAACACATCTCGATCGTAAAGTACTCGATATGGAATGTCGTGATTTGACCCCAGAATTATTTACAGTTTTTTACGATAGTCTATACTATATATACAGAGAAATTTAAAGGTCACTGCAGATCTCCCATTTATTATCGTTATATTTGAATTTCAGTCATTGATTGGTAATTTTCCTTTAGTCATGTTTTACAGACAGGAACACAAGCACCAAACTTCATCGGAAACTAATAATGCCCCATACAAATTAAGCACCTATGGTGTAACGAAAACACGCCTTTTGTATTAATGGCTATTGTTTATTTCCGAATCAAAATTCTCTACATTCCGTTACCTCTTTGTGTGGCACCTTCAATTCTACTCCCTAAAATATACAACCCTTAGCTGGTACTAAAAATCCATCGCTGTCAGTTTGACAGTTGTCACAAGACCCGTTCATCACATATGACTTTATTGTAGATTTTCTTCGTCCCCATTGATTTTGTCGTGTACGGAGAAATTAAGTTAATTTTTCAGCAAAAAACATAATTTTTTTGGAGAAAAATTCGCAAAATATAAGCAAATATGTCTGGAAAAGATAGGTTACCCATTTTCCCTTCTCGTGGGTAAGTATTTTCGGGGGATTTTTAGCAAAATACCCTAGATCTAAATTTGTGAGTTGGTGGTTGAAAAAAGAAGAAAAATACAATTGATTTTTTTCTTCTACTCTTTAAAGTGCTCAAATGTTGATGAAGGCTCGTTTGGCTGGTGCACAAAAGGGTCATGGTTTGCTGAAAAAGAAGGCTGATGCTTTGCAAATGCGTTTCCGTATGATTTTGGGCAAAATCATTGAGGTAAGTGAAGAGATTTTTGGATTACTGCTGATTGGTTACGGAGGAGGGGGAAGGGGTAGTGGTCATGTGTCTTACTTGGCGTTTTGTTTTATTTTCTTGGTAGACCAAAACCTTAATGGGGGAAGTTATGAAGGAGGCTGCTTTCTCTTTGGCCGAGGCTAAATTCACAACCGGTGACTTCAATCAAGTGGTGCTCCAGAATGTGACCAAAGCCCAAATCAAAATCCGCACAAAGAAAGACAATGTTGCTGGTGTAACACTGCCCGTCTTCGAATCCTATCAAGATGGTGCCGATACCTATGAATTGGCCGGCTTGGCTCGTGGTGGTCAACAATTGGCCAAGCTTAAGAAGAACTACCAAAGTGCCGTCAAGCTATTGGTCGAATTGGCTTCACTGCAGACCTCTTTCGTGACTTTGGACGAAGTCATCAAAATCACCAACAGAAGAGTTAACGCCATTGAACACGGTAAGCTTTTCAGTGGCATTAAAATTATTTAATTAATAATTATTTGGCAATAAATTTGCTTTTTCTAGTCATCATTCCTCGTATTGATCGTACTTTGGCCTACATCATTTCCGAATTGGATGAATTGGAACGTGAGGAGTTCTATCGTCTGAAGAAAATCCAAGATAAGAAACGTGAAGCTCGTCAAAAGTCAGAAGCCAAAAAGGCTGAACTTTTGAAGAAGGGCATTGATGTGCGCGAAGTCAGCAATATCTTGGATGAAGGTGATGATGATGTGTTGTTCTAAGTTATTTGTGTAACTTTAGAGGATAAATCCGCGCCTATGCAAAGGCAACCAACAGCAGAAAAGAGCAACAATAATAATATGTAATAATAATAAGGCACTTATAGTGTTCTACGTTTAGTGGAAAGAAGAAATGTTGTTGTTTATTTTGAAGATGTTTCTATTATTTTTTGTTCGTTGTATGATTTTCTCTTTCATTACTTCTTCCATCTTCCTTAGTTTCTCTTTATTTGTTTTGTTGTTTTTTCTGTTTCTTTTTGTTTTGCAAATTTAATAATAAAAAAAGACATTACACAGTATTTTTTCTGAAAAGAATGAAACAGCAAAACATCATCTTTCTTTGTATAAGAATATAATGGTTAAATGTGGTTTAGAAAATACCTAAATAAAACAACAATTCCATAAAATTATAGTAATCTACTCCTTGTATTATATTAAAATTTACAAACAAAAAAAATATCTTGTTCAATCGCTATTTGTTATAATTTTTAAGATCGCATAAATCGTATCGTATTCAATAAATAAATATATGTAAATGTTAAACGAAAATTCAAAATTGGTTTTTAACATTTGTCACGACTCTAATTCTCTTTTGAACTTGACTCTTGCGTTCACACGAGGCAAATCTGTTTCAACAATTTCTGTATAAAATAATCGACATCAAGTCAATGAAAAAACGATTGTCAGTGCGAAAACTTTTTTCCCCTTTATTTCGCCTGCCGCCTGCCTCTCTCCTACAAACACAGAATTGCCTCGTGTAAACCGGAACTTTCAGCAATTTTCGATTGCTATTGTTTGGAATGGAATGGTTTTTGTTGGGGAGGGGTGGTTGTTTTATCATATTTCTGGTTATAATTTCTCTCTCGGCGCACTCTCATTATTCTCTACTAAATTTTAACTCAGCTCTCTTCGTCCATCTACGTCATTTGGCTATCGAAGTTCATTAGCCGAAATAGCTCAGTTGGGAGAGCGTTAGACTGAAGATCTAAAGGTCCCCGGTTCAATCCCGGGTTTCGGCAAATCATTTTTTATTTTTTTTTAAATTTTTGATTTTGGAAAATGAAGTAGCAAACAATTATAATCTAATCTACATACATACATAAAAATTGAAAATAATAAATAGAAAAAAAATTGTGGAAAAAAATAAAATTAAAAGCAAATTTTTGATATGAATTCGCAAATTTTTTCGGGGCTACCAGAATGATCTTGGCAAATTTGCATATTTCGAGTTAAACTGTGGATGGTTCAAAACCATTGCACTGGCCCTGTAAGCACTGATATGGGCTATTATTATATTTTGGTACATATATATATATATATATAAAAAGACTATTAAAGTCCTGAAATGCATTTCCGTCAAACACATTTAGGGTCTTTGGTCACTCTTTGATGATATATACCATATCAAATATATATATGATACTAGCTGACCCCAGCAGACGTTGTCCTGCCCGTCCTGTTTAGGATGTATTGGTTTGTTATACATTGATATTTCAATAAAAAATCATACATCCCGAGTTTCAGGAAAAAATCATCAAAAAAATATATTGACCATATGCCCACTACAGCGCCATCTACCGGAGACATAAATACAAACGATTAACAAGACAAACCACTCATACACATTAAATTTAAGTCAAATCGCTCTAGAAATGCGAATTTTGCAAATAACTTGACCACTCTGCAATTTATCGCGGTGAAAATAATTCTAAAACACAAATGACCCCAAACCGAATATATTGTTAAATTTTCAGCCCATTCGCTTTTATGGTTTCGGAGATCATGCGTTACTAACAAACGTACAAAGGATTTTATATATAAAGATAGACTATCCTGCACTAATGGTATATATCCCTTGCCCCCTAGGGACAAAATACATGTAAACCAAGTGTCTCACCGAATTTATATTTGAAATAATATGTATAAATAATAATAATAAAAAATTAAATGAATATGCTTACCTACATATGTAGGTCGAAGTATTGAAGCTGCTGGAAATTTTGCTCATGCGATACCATTTGTAGCCTGCTTCTTATAACATCGCTCTTATTTATTTTCAGTTCATTTATAGCGGAGGCAAATAATCCATAATTTTGCTGAACAGAGGACAATACATTACATTTTGTCGCAGTAGATTGTGATTTTATGGAAGAAATCCCCTTTTTCCAAAATTGTAGAGAGTAGATTTCCAGCTCAAAAGATTTTGTAAGAAAAATCAATTAATTTTTAGCTCAATTCATTGTTTTGTAAGGCACCCGCGGAATTTTCAAATGAATACTACCAACTGAGCTTGACAGATGATTTATTGATAATTCGTAGGGTTGCCAAATTTCATTTTTATTGAAACAGCTGTTGCGACTGAAGTGAAGAGATAGATAGATACACACACAGAAGTAGGTATGTGATAACACGCGTTAACTAACGCACATTTAAGATAACATTTTTTATTGCATAAACTTGATTATCTGAAGAAAATGTGCAGTCAGTATGATTAAACCGTGAAATTACATTAAGAAATGAATTGTTAAAAGAACTCGGCTTATTCCTCCATCCTTGTCAAAGCTACGCTTAAATCGTCACTCATAGTTTAATATATGCGTTTATTTGCCCGCACCCTACACGCCGAAATAGCTCAGTTGGGAGAGCGTTAGACTGAAGATCTAAAGGTCCCCGGTTCAATCCCGGGTTTCGGCATTTTCAGTCTAATTACTATTAGTATTTTGTAATTTCCAAAATAATTCTAGCTATTTTGGGCGAAGACTATCAATAAAATTGTATAAATAAACAGACCCGGCTGGCAGCGACTATCAATGTGAAAAACGTACGATTTTAAAATCTAGAGTTCGGCATTTTCAGTCTAATTACTATTGGTATTTTACGACTTCTAAAATAGGTCCTATCTTTTTTTTATAAATAAACAGATCTTGTTAGAAGGCGCTATCAATATAATTTTATAAATAAACAGACCCGGCTTGGATTGACGCTTACCAATATGAAAATTTTACGATTTTTAAATCTAAAGTTCGGCATTTTCAGTCTAATTACTATTGGTATTTTTTTATTTCCAAAATAGGGTAAGCTATTTTATAAATAGACAGATCTGGTTGGGGGCGCTGCTAATAGAATTTTATAAATACACAGGCCTGGCTTCAAGGACTATCAATTTGAAAATCTTAACATTTTTAAGTCTACAGCCCGAATTACTCGCTTCAGTACAATTATGGTTGGGATTATGTTATTTTCAAAACATGGGCTGTGGTTTTATGAAACAAAAACGAACTGCACTAGGATCTTTACCTACTATATAATCTACAAAGTGATGTTCAAAGGTGGAATTGACGGTGTTTTTTCCAAAATAGATCTAGCTATTTGATAAATAAACAGATTTCGTTGGGAGAACTAAAAAATAACAAATAACTAGCAAATAATATAAAACTACAGACAATAATTACTATTGTTATTTCTCAGAGGGTCTGAGCCAATAGGACAGCCTTATAATTTTTTATATCCAAAATTATGCCAGAAATACTCTCTCTGATGGGCATTTTTTGCATTTTCAGTCAAATTACTATGGATATTTTTCTACTTCCAAAAATAGATTTTGCAATTTTAAAAACTGCCTTGGAGAGACTGTAACTGGGAAATGCTAAGGATTTTTTATATCTATAAGACTTCATTATTCGCACTCGGATATTACTCAGAAGATAGGATTTGTAGTATTTCAGTCCAATTATGATTGCTTTTTTTCATTTTTAAATCTAAAAAAATATTGGTAAAGAAATTTGATTTGTTAAGGGCCTTTTTGCAGAAATTCTTAATATCCTGCATGCCAAATATTAGGAAACTTTTGAAGTATGATATTTATGGAGGTTCCAGAACAATATTGGCGCTTTACGGAGAAAGTTGATCAGACAGGTGATCAGATAAGAACGATAGAAAAATATATTTATTTAAATAACAATGGTGGGAGATATATAATTGATACTGGCTTCATTTTGAAGCTACATTTGTACAATATCACAACATCCAAATATCCACCTCTTCTCCGCTGGCAGTGCTTCATGCGGTCGGTCAAATTTGTCATGACTATGCCCAATACGTGCTACGTTAAACTGGCAATAGCACATCAAGCTCTCCCAAAGTGGTAAAATTGTTAGTATAATCGATTGACATAGCCACGATCAGTTGATTAAACCTCACCGTGAGATGACCCAGGTATTTTTTTTTACATATCTAAGCGTTGCCTCGCTAACATGGCATGTAGCGTTGTCTTATTGTAACCACAGTTCGAATATATCGGCCGAGAACCACAGAGCTTTATCGCTCTGACAAATAATGTCTGTTCGCTACGGAGGCTTTACAGGAAAAATCAGGATCTCCGTCCAAAATATCAGTGCTCAATTAGCGAACATAAGACGTTGCTTCAATTCTTGTTTCAGCGCAATCTTATACGGATGTAAGCCTGAGAGTAGTCTTTAATTCCATTTATTCAATTCAGTTAGTATAGTTTAAACGTTTATTTATAGGTTTATTCAGTGTTAAAAAGATTTGTTGTTAATTTCTGTTTTTTCTTTCATATATTGTTTATTTAAATTTAAATTTTAATCAGATTTTTTTTAATATTTGAGTAGTTTTAATTCCTCCCTATTAATAGACAGCTTTTATCATTTATATTTTTTATGTCTAAATGTTGTAGCCTATATAACCATATAAGGCCATAAGGCATGGTTATAATTTTGAATTAAATAAAAAAATAAAAATAAATAAAACTAACTGCAAAATAAGGCGGATTGACTCCCTGGGGATGCACAAATGAGCGGCTATGTTCTCTTCACTTCGCACCAATCACTGTCTGGTTGGTGGTTTAAGGTCTCACGTGTAGTCACGAAATTAGGATTTGCGTATTTACAACTGTGTGGAGTATCATTTATCCCATCCGACATGACTTCAGGTTGTGGATAGAAGAATGTTCGGTAGATATTCGTGGTAGGTGGGAAATAAAATACCACCCGTGGACAAAAACCATGCACGTTTGATTCACATTGAGGGATTCATTGTAGGCGTCTAAAGAAATTCAAGCCTCATGGCTCAGCTTGCAGCCCTAGCATCAGGATCGGCTTCAGTCAACAAATCACATGCTCACCTTTAGTAAACTGATTACAGAAACCACAACTAATTGTAAAAGATGATGAGTCCCTATGTTAATCTTAAGAATAATCATAATAATTTACAACTGAACCGGAATTTCACCTTCGGGAGGCGTGAAACGACGCATGATAAAAAGACACCTTATTTTGACATTTGGATGGCATTGGTAACTTTGATATCTTCTGAAATATTACAATTAAAAAAACTTATTCAGTCAGAATTTATTTGGTCCAAGACCATATGTTTCATTTAATTTCTGTCTATTGCAAAAAAGTAATAGAAACAAATACAAAAATTGGTAGAGTTTTAATTGCTTGGTAGAATTGACTGCAGTTTCGAAAACTCACTATTATCTGGTCGCCGGGATGATTAGATTTATATAACAGGAAATCAGCTTCAACAATCTAATTAAAAACATAGTTATCCTTCGTTAATTTTCCTAATTTTAATTTCTGATCTAATTAGTGGGAATATCTGCATTTAAAGTTTTATTTTTATTTGATCTTATATGTATTTAAAGTGTGGTATGGAAGGAAGTCTGCTTCCGCATCATTTTACAATTACGGTGGTAAGAATCCACAAAAATGTATTCGAGCACACGGAGGAAAGCCTACGGTTATATCTGTCAGATTGTATGGAATTTATTTTCTTAAAAGTCGGTTATTTCTAGCCCGACATGGTGCAAATAGGGGTTAATTGGAAAAAATCTACTTTAAATGCACCCATCTTATTTTCCTCCCCTTTCCCGTATCATTGTCGTAGCAGCCCTTAAATATTCTCCCTTAGTTTTATGTATGTGTTTTACTTACCCACACCCTACACGCCGAAATAGCTCAGTTGGGAGAGCGTTAGACTGAAGATCTAAAGGTCCCCGGTTCAATCCCGGGTTTCGGCATTTTCAGTCTAATTACTATTAGTATTTTGCAATTTCCAAATTTATGAATTAACAGATCTGGTTTGGAGGTACGATGCCAAAAGAATTTTATAAATAAAACGTACCTGGCTTGCATTGATTTACATTTTCAAGTATACAGTTCGACATGTTCAGTCTAATTACTATAGGTATTTTGCGATTTGCAAAATGGGTCTAGCTATTGTACAAATACACTGAAGATCTAAAGGTCCCCGGTTCAATCCCGGGTTTCGGCATTTTCAGTCTAATTACTATTAGTATTTTGCAATTTCCGAATTTATGAATTAACAGATCAGGTTTGGAGGTGCGATGCAAAAAGAATATATATATATATAAATAAAACGCATTGACAATCAATATGAAAAGCTTAAAATTTCCAAGTCTACATTTCGGCATGTTCAGTCTAATTACTATTGGTATTTTCCGATTTGCAAAATAGGTCTAGTTATTTTGCAAATACACATATGTAGTTGGGAGACGCTACCAAAATAATTTTATAAATAAACAGACACAGTTTTGAGGAATGATCAATATGAAAACCTTACGATTTTAAAGTTTACGGTTCTGTCTGAATTAAAAGTTCCGATGGGCTTTGTATTTTCAGTCCAGTTATTATTGTTATTTTGCAATTTTCAGAGCTCGACTGCGGTTTTATAAAAAAACTTACTGACTTGTGGGAATATTTGCATTTAAAGTTTTATTTAAATTTTTATATTTTTTGAAACTAGAAATCGGCTTATGTGTTCTAGTAAAATCGTACCTACCCTTTGTTATTGTTCCCAATTAAAATTTCCGGATTGATTTGTGGGAATATTTGCATTGAAAGTTGTATTTAATATATGACAGACCGTGTTATACATTTTTTTGAACGATCAATTTCTTGTACGACCAATACTTTAATGTGAATTGACGAAATATACATTTGCCGGGTCAACTTCTTTATCTAATCTAAATATATTTTTTTTGATTCCCTATGAGGGGTTGATCTGTGATTGATATTATTTTATAATTTCTAACTGTGGTGATGATTTGCAAAATATGAGGTATTTTGAATAGACAAGTGATTTTTGTTTAGTATTTTTTATGACGAACACTTTTAGCACCTAATGTAAATTTACTCTGTACATAACAAAAAAAAGAAAATTGTTCATGGAAATGTTTATTGCGAATACTTGTTTATTTTTAAAAAACACTATAATACGTTTCTAAATATATGTGTGTTTATTTTAATCACAAATTTGCCAGCCAAACGCCATAAGCCGAAATAGCTCAGTTGGGAGAGCGTTAGACTGAAGATCTAAAGGTCCCCGGTTCGATCCCGGGTTTCGGCAAATATCTTTTTTTATTATTTTTTTAAATTATTTTACAGCTATTGTTAAATAAATAAAATCGTAATACAACTACACACACCAACACCATATTTTTCGTTTGATATAATCAAAAAACGAGCTTTTAGCTCTCTATTGTATATTCGCTAAATAGTACTTAACATATAATGTACCTTAGAGGCTTAAAAAGAAGAACTTAAAAGAAAATGATTTGCTAATATATGTATAGATACTAAGTATTTCTGTTCGTGGGTTTGAAAGAAAATCAAAAAACATTTTACTTTATATTACATTCGT
Organism: Eudasyphora cyanicolor; assembly: GCA_963930755.1. NCBI lineage: Eukaryota > Metazoa > Arthropoda > Insecta > Diptera > Muscidae > Eudasyphora > Eudasyphora cyanicolor. The sequence goes on from OZ005736.1 coordinate 280,774,440, forward strand.
AAAATGTTTTCAAAATTCTTTCAAATTTGTGTGAGCGAAAAAAGTCAGTATAGGAAAAGTAAAATAAAAAAAATTAAAAAATAAAATCAGTCTTAAAAACGCAAAGTACAGAAATGTCGAAATTTTAAAATTCTTATTACTAAACCATATCAAAAAAAAATAAATATGGATTATTAGCGATTATTCGAAAAGGCGAAAAATACTGGGAATTTCGCTTAAGAGTAAAAATTGTCGTTTATACTACATTATAAATGCAGTTCATTTAAATTAAAATTAAGAAAAACACATCCTTAATACACCCTTCCATAGGGCAGAGTGTTGGGATAATAAGGCATAAAGAATTTAGTGCCAAATCGAGCTGATTGAGCCGATTCACTACTGCAAAATTAAATAAATGAAAGTTTAAAAAACAAACTATTTATCATAACTACTAAACTTCGTCCTTACCTTGATGAAAACATTGAAGTGCAGACTTCGGCGCGATGCAAACGGCTGCTGTTATTCGACAGAGTACCACAATTGTGTATGGCCGATCTCCGTCGTGATCTTATCAAAGATGTTATGGCCACCACCACAGCTATCAGGAATATTAGACCCAATATACAAAATGACATTGCCAATTTTGAGACGGACAGACAGAGAGTACCATCATTTATCAAGGGCCGCACATACGGTGGATATTCTTCTGCTATAAATGAAAATTCAAGAAATAATATTAATTAAATGAGTTTCAATAGATTGCTAGCGCTAATGTTTTTTGTTTTGTATTTTATGACAAAATTATACCGCTCATATTATGCCGACGATCGTAGCGCAAACGATCCACTTCAATTTGTGGCGCTGTCACCGCCAATGAATTGAAGACTTCAATGCGTGCCAAATGTTTATCAGAGCTTAGCACTAATTTCTCATTCGTATGACAATTAACCTGGAAGTAAAAATGGCAAATGCAAACATTAGTTTTCATAAACGTTTAATTGGGAATGGAGGGGGGAGTAAGGAAATGTTCGGGAATACGAATCAAATTTGGAGTTCATTTACATTATTAGCATTAATGGATATATTTGCATTTAAAGTTATACATTAATTCATTTTCGGAAATACGAATGGAATTTAGATGTTTAATTAGACTCGCAGAGGTGCGGGTTGTCATCTGGAACTTTGTGGCTGCGAAGTCGTGGTATATGTGGCCGGATAGTGCGCTGCAATCGCGGTATCCGGCCAATTCCCTAACGTCCTCAAAGCCTTTATACCGGTGGATCTGAACAAATTACCCAAATGGACCAGAATCAGTGGTCTGAGCATTAACCCAAGACGGATACGTTTCTCTTTACTAGGAGGGAATCAACTCTGTGGAGCCTCCTTGAATAAATGGAACTGAGCTAGTTTTGTAAGTGTAAAATTTATAGGTATAATCTAGGATAGGATAGACAGACTTAATGTATTGGAACATGTGAGGAAGGCCAAAGTCGCCTCATATTCCTGTATGAAAACTGTAGGTGCACGTTGGAGCCCAATATTTTTGTTCGGCAATTTGGTGATGTTGACGGCAACTGATAAGTGATACATCACTAAACATTTAAAAAGGATCAGAGAATTACCTGCCTAAGCGCGAGCAGAGCATTAGGTTAAGGTGGATAGGATAGATAGAAAGCAAATTGTTCTTCAGAATTAAGTATTGGAACATGTGAGGAAGGCCAACGTCGCCTTATATTCCTGTACGAAAACTGTAGGTGCACGTTGGGGCCCAATATTTTTTTACGGCAATGTGGTGATGTGTACAGCTACTGATAAGTGATAAATCGCCAAACATTTATGAAGGATCAGAGAACTACCTGCCTAAGCACGAGCAGAGCTTTAGGTTAAGGTGGCAGCCAGTTCACATTTCTACTTCTTCCTCATAACCACAGCTCATGTAGAAGATATTGGACTCAATACCTAACCTTCTGTGGTGTTCGCCGATCAGACAGGGTTCCGTCGAAACTGACCCTAACGTAGACAGTTTTGTCCTATCTAGTGCAAGGAGACATATTAACCTTCTAAGTTCGAATACCGATTTCTGCCCATCTTTCATATATGCAAATTCTTCGAGAATTTGTAATGTCGTCCCTTTCCTAGCAAGTTCACCAGCTTTGCAGTTCTCCGGGATATTCCTATGAGGTGTATGTTAAACTGCTTAGCCATCTAGTTAAGAGATCTGCGACAGTCGAGGGCTGTTTGTGAATTTAGGGATGTGGCCTCCAGAGAATTGATGACAGCTTGACTGTGCGCAAATGTAAATGACAACACCAGTGTTGGTCACTATGTTGGGACTCTGCCACTTGGCGACTTCCCTTATTGCCATTATTTCGGCTTTATAGACACTGCAAGTATCTGGTAGTCTGTGAGCTATATCAATACTGAATTCCTTACAGTGTATCAAGATAATAAATTACTTACACTGCAGGAATTTTCTCAGCATTTTCCGGTCAGATTCTCTTAAATATGTCAGATATGGAAATGTATCTAAACCGCCTTCTATTGATTCAACCCCAGGATTGTGTAATCCTGAATTCAAGAAAAGCCCTCAACTCCCGCAGGTCTCTTAAGAAGATGGTTAAGCAGTTAAAAATCTAACTGAGATGGATTCCGGGCCAAATGGACATACCAGTGAATTGCAAAGCACACGAAATTGCAAAACTAGGAACCACTTTACATGTATCAAGGGATCTGGAATATGTGAGCATGCCTGTAGCAACCAGCAAACTCTTAGAGAGAACACCCTTATGGCACCAATCGCAGGTAGTCTCTGGAACTGCATACATTCTAGACTAATGTGGGCCTGTACATATAATGTAGAAACGCACCAATTCCTTGCTGTGTATTCATAGAGGCCGGAGGTTTCAATATCGTCACGATGGGTCACTGCCTTATTGGACGGCACGCAGAGGTATTGAAGCTAAAGATTTTACGAAATGACTTCTGCAGAAGCTGCGGTGACCAAGAGGGGATGGAATCAATAGAACATCTTTTGTGTCTGCTACACTAGTCTCACACTGGGGATTTAGAAAACATGGCCGATATTAACGTGCAAACTTGTGAGCTTTTTAAAACTATCAAATTAGTTTAATAGGAGGGGTTAGGAGACCCTTTTTCCTCCGGTCCCTGTTGTATTTCAATATAATGCATAGTGTATATTTCATCTATGTGTTGCTTGCAGCTCAGTTTCCGAACCAAGATTACTGATAAGTATTTCATCTTTGTTGCATAAAATAACTGCCTTATTAAGAAACCCTACGGGATAATATAAAACTAATACTAAATCGTGGATATATTTACATTTAAAGTTATACAGTTTGAGATATTAAGAATGTATATTTGGAAATTTAAAATAAATAGTTCTGGTGAACATGTATACAAATCTATAACCCCTCTTAAGCTTTCAATTCATCACTGCCAGATCCTGCAAATGTTTCCATATACCACATGTTTATCTTTGCAATCCTCTACAAAACAGTGCTACCTCATCTTCACAAATAATGAGGCTTAATAAACAGTCTAATCTGGTGCAAATAGAGCTTAAACCATAAAACGACATGAGGTAATATTGCAAATATGTAGCAACATGACTAATCGCATATCTGAAAGTTACATGCGTAAACAGAATGTAATATAACTGCTTCAATTAATTTCGGAGCATTAACTTCACTTTGAGTCTATTAGAAATCGCGTTGATGTAATTAACGCTTTGGTGATTATTTGAAAATGCACTTGCAATTTCATTCGTTGGCAAATCTATGTTGTGCATTTAGTCTTATTTTCTTTTAATTACGTGGAATTGCATAGCGTGTTATTGCCTGCCGTCGCGTTTATTGGACCGTGTTTGTTTTTCTTCATCTCTGAATATGTACACTTACATTGGGACAACGTCCTTTACATAGCTGCACTCCACAGCTAACATGCAGGCGTTCTCTATCGGGAAATTTAAAGGCGGGGAATGTGGCAGTGTAGGTTTTTTCGACCAAATCTTCTTCATTGAGTTTGGACCAGCCCTCTTCAGCGGGTTTGGTGCGGGTATGCAAGGCGGGCATGACCTGGAAAAATGAGACAAAAAGGAAAGAATTTTAGAATTATTTAGTTTTGTTGTCCAAGAAATTTTAGTTTATAGCTAAATGCTTTTATAGACAAAAAGATTTAGATAGGTTGAATAATCTTGTTTTCCTTCAATATGTAAAACAATTTCTGTGATATTTGGGATATTAATCCATAATAAACTAAACACTCAACATTAATGTTCCAATCTCAAAAGATTTAATAAATTTTTTCATCTGAAAACCCTTCAGATTTATTGTGGATATATTTGCATTTAAAGTTATATATGTCATTCAACCCTGTTATCCACAGCGAAATTAAGTTTAGAGTGACAGTCTGTATGTCAGGCTCATTTTGATTATGTAGTCCATTGTGAAACCACAGGGGGATACCTGAGATATTTGGGATAATAATCATTAGAACTTTTTAAATTATCTCAAAATATTTAATAGTTTTTTTTTAACTGAAAACTTTTATCAGTTTAATTTGTGAATATATTTGCATATAAAATCTTCCCTGTTATCAGCGGCGGTCTGTATGTCAGATGCATTAAGATTGTGTAGTCCATTGTGATGCCACAGTAACGTACATATCTCTGATATTTGAGATATTATTACTTAGAACTTTCGACTCTATTTAAAGTTGTGTATTTCATCCGACCCTGTTATCATCTGGGAATTTAGGTTGGGTTAAGTTTATAGTGAGAACCTGTATGTCAATCTGCCTTTAACAATGTGAAATTTTCCTAATCCCTCCATTTTAATCAACTCGATTGCTTTAAAGTCTAAGATTTTACCGATCCTAACATCGGCCAAGCTTGATTCCACCTGCTTCTCTTCGGCGCTGCAGCTTCTGCAAAAGTCATTTCGCAGGACATTCAGTCTGTGCATTCCGTTCCATAAGGGAGTAAGACGTCCTGTCTTGATAACAAAAGAAGAGCATTGGTGCGATTGAAATTTAGGCAGGCCATATTAGCTTCAAATGTATACAATTAATGTGTAGGGAACATTTTACCTATGATGCCTTAAGGTTACTATCCCCAGTGGAGTTTGAAGATCGCCAGAAGCATGTCCTCATTTCCAGTTTCCATGGATCATGTACGGTAGTTAGTAGGCTTTCGAGTTCATCTGCTTAGCAGTTTCCTTGAAAGTACCTGTAGCCCGGCACCTAAAACAGGTGAATATTAAACTACTCGGTCATCTCGCCACACAGACTACGAGCTATAGATAACCCTATTCTTTCAATTAGAACATTTCAGGTTGATAAATACTGCAGAGAAGAGTAAGCCTAAGAGCTATATATAGTCCCTTGCAGTAGATTTGAGAGTGTATTAGCGAACTTCCAACGAAAGCAGAATACAGTTCAGACATCTCAATAGCTTTAGTAGATTTTTCAAATGAACACGGTTCTTAGTTATATTTTGTGGGTATATTTGCATTTAAAGTTATTGATATCATTCACCCATGTTAGGTGTATCATCATATAAATTGAATTCTATAGAAGTGTTCTTTAGTTATATCGTATGGATATATTTGTGTTTAAGGTTATAGATTATGTAAATTATAAGATTTAATAGCTTGCTGTGCTAGGCTTCCTAGTAATAATAATAAAAACACGGTTTAGATTTAGATATCATTCATCCTGTTAACATCATGGAAATTATGTTCTAGAGAAGTGTTCCTTCAGAAGAACAGAATAATTGCAGTACGTATCACTGTTGCAGTGGCTTTATATTTAGCAGATAATAAATTTTATTGCATCTCCTTCACGCCGGCCAACTTTCCCTTTTTATTGCTTTTATTTTTCCTACACCTCAGTTAAGCAACATTTGTACTTGTACAGTGATTAGACCAACAAACTGAAATAAAACTGCATGTAAATATGTACATCGAAGATTTTTCTGTATAAATACTGCACTACACTGCACTTTTTTAATGTTTACCGGCAACATATCAAGCGTAAACTGTTTATACGTAAATAAATGAAAAACAAGATAAGAAATAGTGTAAACTACTTCAAAATCCAAAACGAAAATAATACCTCTACAAAACCTATGCCATAACAGACAACCTCTGTAGTGCAGACAGCGAGAAAAAAGGTAAATGAACTTAAGTAAAGAAGAAGTCTTTAAAGACACTCTATGTAGACACATTACAAAATCGAGGTGTGTAAATGCACACATACAATATGTATATTAAATTACATCATATGTCGTCAGCCGTCCAATGTGAGAGGAGTAATATGAGCATGTTCATAAAAAATAATAACAAGAAATTAATTATTTGATATACTTTTTAATTCATTCGCTCATTCAGACAGCAGCACCACCGCCGGCAATGTAATCAAACTAATGTTCATTTGTAATATTTACAGACAAGCATACATGTACATATATGCGAGAGAGTAGTATGTACGAAAATGCAGCATGTCTTAGGTCTTGTGATTCAACAACCCTGGATGTCAAGTTCAATGCTTCCATATTCTTTCCAAGTTAGTCATGTGAAAATGTGACAATGGGTGGCAACGGAGCACAATGGGCCAAAGCAGAGGACGACAAGGTTGTATAAATCTTGAATCACCTCACTAGAATTTCTAAACTAAGGAATGACAACCTATAACTCTTTCCAACCGAATAGTTTTCATAGATTTTATAACTGAAAATTATTCTTAAATTAATTTGTGGATATATTTGCATTCAAACGAAATTCTTTCCTTATACCTAAATTTGCCTTTCAGCTTAATTAATGGATATATTTGTATTTAAAGTTTTATAATAGTTTAATGTTGAATACCAAGTGACTCCAGGTGATTTCCTATATTCCAAGTACTTATACAGGGGTTTCCAACAAGAGGTGTTATTTTGAATAACCCGGTATTTCGGTAGCTGTCACTTTTGAAGCTTTTATTCTTTGACATTTGACAAGTAGAAACTACGACATTACTAAAAATGGAACGATACACGATTCAACAACGCATTGAAATTTTTAAAATTCGAAAAACATCGAAAAATCATCTTGACTGATGAGGCCCATTTCCACCTCGGTGGCTACGTCAACAAGCAAAATTGTCGCATGTGGGACTCGGAAAACCCAAGAGTTATTGTTGAGAAGCCTCTCCATCCTCAACGTGTGACTGTTTGGTGCGGTGCATGGTCCGGCAGGGTCATTGGACATTACTTTTTCAAAAATGAGGTTGGATCAACAGTTACGGTGAATGGATTGCGCTATCGAGAGATGATCAATGATTTTTATGGTCGGATTTGGATGGTATTGATCTGGACAACGTTTACTTTCAACAAGACGGAGCTACGAGCCACACAATTTTTAATTTCCGTAGGCTACGTGTATTTGATTTTTGATATTTTTGTAGCGTTATGTTGGTACTCATGTCCCTTACTTATGCTGACAAGGTCGGCCATTTTGAATGTTTAGTTAATTTTTGACAGCTGTTGTGCTTGGATGTGTTTTAACTTGTCTTCGAGTTTTATCTATTTCAGAAAATGGATCAAAGAATCTGCATCAAATTTTGTGTGAAAAACAAAATAAAGTGCGCTGACGCATTCCGAATGTTGACTGTGGCATATGGTGAAGCTACCTTGGACCAAAGCAACGTTTATCGGTGGTACAAAATGTTCTTAGAGGGCCGAGAAGATGCGAAGGACGAACAGCGTCAAGCGCGCCAAGTTCGGTCGAACGTAAAGGCTTTGCTCACAGTTTTCTTTGATTGCAGGGGCGTGGTGCATTATGAGTTCTTATTACCTGCAAGTTATGCGCAAATTGCGCGAAGCAATCCGCCAAAAACGCCCGGATTTGTGGAAGAACAAAAACTAGCTTTTGCACCATGATAACGCCTCTGCACACATCGTTGCTTGTGCGCGAATATTTGGCCAAAAACAACACAGTAATGGTGCTGTGACTATTTTTTGTTCCCAAAACTGAAAAGGCCCATGAAAGGACGACGCTACGTCACGACTGAGGAGATAAAGACGGCATCAAAGGAGGAGCTGAACAAGATCACAAATAATGATTATTTGAAGTGCTTCGAGGATTGGAAAAAACGTTGGCAGAAGTGTATTATATCCGAGGGGAATTACTTTGAATGGGACAAAATAGATAATCATGAATAAATAAATACTTTTTGGAAAAAATACAAAATTCGGTATTTTTTGAACATACCCCGTATTGTCAAGTGTCTAGTCTAGTGGTCATTAAGAACTATTAGGAACATGTGGTCATTAGGAATTATTAGGAACATAAAGAACAATGTGGTTATTTATGTTCCTAAAGAACCACATAGGCCCTGCCTATACGCGAAAAGAACCTACGCCCTACGTTATCGAGACAGGATGTCTCACTTATCCTGTTTGTCATGACAGGTCACGGTCGTATTGTAATCACACAGAGAGATTTAATGTCTTGAGAAATTTCTTTTGCTGAAACTACGTCCTGCAAGCCCTTCCTTATGAAAACAAGTGACAGGTGGTCTCTAGTCAAAAACTGTGCACATTCCAAGCTGATGTGGCTCTCGTTATCGAAACAGGACAGCTCTCGTTATCGAAACAAGACGTCTCACTTATCGTGTTTGTCATCATAGGTCACGGTCGTATTGTAATGCACGCAGAGATTTAATGTCTTGAGAAATGAGTTCTGCGGAGCTGTGGTCGGGAATAGGAGGAGGAAACGAAAGAACACCTTTTGTGTGTGTCCCGTTCTCTGTAAAAACCGGTAGGCAACCCAAAGTTCACATTTCTCTGGGGAGCTGGCAAACTTGACTAATGTTAGCATCCGCCAACTCTATAGCTTTTTGAAAAGGAGAATCTCCACTTGTGGGTATATTTGCATTTAAAGTTATTATAAATATAATTTAAAAAAAATTATAACGTCAAGTAAGATTTTAGTTTTTGGTATCATCTGTCCCAATGTGCAACAACGACACTGGTTACGTTTCATTTGAAGAAAGCGCGTGTTAATTGTTACCACACGCACACACACAACAAAAGGGCAACAAGTCTAAAGCAATTGCCAGTTTAAAACTTTTTTTAAGCCGGAGTTAATAAACTAACTCTTGTTTTTCATTTCGAGGAAAATGTGAAGCACTTACGAGCAGTACTGTGTGTACTTCGTAACATGCGTCTGTGTCTGTCTGGTATAGAGCGCAGCCAGCCAACAAAGCACGCTCACACTTCAATGTTCATCAAAGGGTGTTTGGGAGTTTCTCACCGAAGACAAGCAACAAACTACTTCAATTTTATGACATTTTGTCTTTCTGCCTTATGGGATAAATTCACACACACAATTTGTTGTTATTTGCAGTCGCATGTGAAGTGATAAAACTGTGAAATATTTCAAGTTCCAAGTCTACATTTCATTTCATAGAGATACTTCCGTAATATGTGTGAATAACAGTCAGCAAAAAAAGTGAATAAAAGCGAAGATAAAACGGAAGTAAAAATTGACCAAAATTTTCCCAACCATGGAAAATTAAATGTTTATTTTGGTATGGATTGTATATGAAATTAAAAAATTGTTTTTGGACAGTTAACGAATTTGTAACCTAAATATATAAATGTGCAGATTTTTTGCAATTCTATAAACGTTTCTAGCCAATTTGAGAATTTTAGATTTGGTACATGAGATTATTTCCCTTGCAAAAACAAAAGACTTGTAAAAGAATCTTGATACAGATCGCAGTTTTAATATTCTAATGTTTGTGTCTTAAGTCTTTTGTTTTTTTTTAAATAAAAAATTTCTAAGAAATTTTCTATAAATAAAAAATTTCTAAGAAATTTTCTATAAAGAATAAATTTATAGGAAATTTTCTATAAATACAAAATTTATAGGCAATTTTCTATAAATACAAAATATCTAGGAAATTTTCTATAAACAAAAAAAATCCTAACAAATTTTCTATAAATAAAAAAATTTCTAAGAAATTTTCTATAAATAAAAAATTTCTAAGAAATTTTCTTTAAATAAAAAATTTCTAAGAAATTTTCTTTAAATAAAAAAATTCTAAGAAATTTTCTTTAAATAAAAAATTTTTAAGAAATTTTCTTTAAATAAAATATTTCTAAGAAATTTTCAATAAATAAAAAATTTCTAGGAAATTTTCTATAAATAAAAAATTCTATAAATACAAAATTTCTAGGCAATTTTCTATAAATACAAAATTTCTAGGCAATTTTCAATAAATACAAAATTTCTAGGAAATTTTCTATAAACAAAAAAAAATTCTAGGAAATTTTCTATAAACAAAAAAAAAAATTCTAAGAAATTTTCTATAAATAAAAAATTTCTAAGAAATTTTCTATAAATAACAAACTTCTAAGAAATTTTCTATAAATAACAAACTTCTAAGAAATTTTCTATAAATAACAAACTTCTAAGAAATTTTCTATAAATAACAAACTTCTAACAAATTTTGTATAAATAAAAAATTTCTAAGAAATTTTGTATAAAAAAAAAATTTCTAAGAAATTTTCTATAAATAAAAAATTTCTAAGAAATTTTCTATAAACAAAAAATTTCTAAGAAATTTTCTATAAATAAAAAATTTCTAAGAAATTTTCGATAAATAAAATATGTCTAAGAAATTTTCTATAAATAAAAAATTTCTAAGAAATTTTCTATTAACAAAAAATTTCTAGGAAGTTTTCTTTAAATAAAAAATTTCTAGGAAATTTTCTATATATAAAAAATTTCTAGGAGATTTTCTATAAATAAAAGATTTCTAGGAGATTTTCTATAAATAAAAAATTTTTAGGAAATTTTCTATAAATAAAAAATTTCTAGGAAATTTTCTATAAATAAAAAATTTCTAGGAAATTTTGTATAAATAAAAAATGTCTATAAAAAAAAATCTGGAAAATTTTCTATAAATAAAAAATTTCTAGGAAATTTTCTATAAATAAAAAAATTCTAGAAAATTTTCTATAAATAAAAAATTTCTAGGAAATTTTCTATAATTAAAATATTTCTAAGGAATTTCCTGTAAATTACAAATTTCTAGGAAATTTTCTATAAATAAAAAAATTTCAAGTAATTTTTCTATAAAAAAAAATCTTTTTTAATTTTTTTATTAGTTGTTTTTGTTTATTTTTCGACCCATCTATTAATTTTAGAAAATAATAATTTTTAGGATTTTTTTTATAAATAAACAATTTCTAGGAAATTTTCTATAAATAAAAAATATCTAGGAAATTTTCTATAAATAAAAAAATATCTAGGAAATTTTCTATAAATAAAAAATTTCTAAGAAATTTTCAATAAATAAAAAATTTCTAAGAAATTTTCAATAAATAAAAAATTTCTAAGAAATTATCTATAAATAAAAAATTTCTAAGAAATTTTCTATAAATAAAAAATTTCTAGAAAATTTTCTATAAATAAAAAATTTGTAGGAAATTTTCTATAAATAAAAAATATCTAGGAAATTTCTATGAATGAAAAATATCTAGGAAATTTTCTACAAATAAAAAATTTCTAAGGAATTTCCTGTAAATTACAAATTTCTAGGAAATTTTCTATAAATAAAAAAATTTCAAGTAATTTTTCTATAAAAAAAATCTTTTTTAATTTTTTTATTAGTTGTTTTTGTTTATTTTTCGACCCATCTATTAATTTTAGAAAATAATAATTTTTAGGATTTTTTTTATAAATAAACAATTTCTAGGAAATTTTCTATAAATAAAAAATATCTAGGAAATTTTCTATAAATAAAAAAATATCTAGGAAATTTTCTATAAATAAAAAATTTCTAAGAAATTTTCAATAAATAAAAAATTTCTAAGAAATTTTCAATAAATAAAAAATTTCTAAGAAATTATCTATAAATAAAAAATTTCTAAGAAATTTTCTATAAATAAAAAATTTCTAGAAAATTTTCTATAAATAAAAAATTTGTAGGAAATTTTCTATAAATAAAAAATTTGTAGGAAATTTTCTATAAATAAAAAATTTCTAGAAAATTTTCTATAAATAAAAAATTTCTAGAAAATTTTCTATAAATAAAATATTTCTAGGAAATTTTCTATAAATAAAAAATTTCTAGGAAATTTTCTATAAATAAAAAATATCTAGGAAATTTTCTATAAATAAAAAATATCTAGGAAATTTCTATGAATGAAAAATTTCTAGGAAATTTTCTACAAATAAAAAATTTCTAAGGAATTTCCTATAAATTAAAAATTTCTAGGAAATTTTCTATAAATAAAAAAATTTCAAGTAATTTTTCTATAAAATTTTTTTTTTTAATTTTTTTATTAGTTGTTTTCGTTTATTTTTCGACCCATCTATTAATTTTAGAAAATAATAATTTTTAGGATTTTTTTATAAATAAACAATTTCTAGGAAATTTTCTATAAATAAAAAATATCTGAGAAATTTTCTATAAATAAAAAATATCTAAGAAATTTTCTATAAATAAAAAATATCTAGGAAATTTTCTATAAATAAAAAATATCTAGGAAATTTTCTATAAAATAAAAAATTTCTAAGAAATTTTCTATAAATAAAAAATATCTAGGAAATTTTCTATAAATAAAAAATATCTAGGAAATTTTCTATAAATAAAAAATTTCTAAGAAATTTTCTATAAATAAAAAATTTCTAAGAAATTTTCTATAAATAAAAAATTTCTAAGAAATTTTCTATAAATAAAAAATTTCTAAGAAATTTTCTATAAATAAAAAATTTCTAGGAAATTTTCTATAAATAAAAAAATTCTAGGAAATTTTCTATAAAAAAAAATTCTAGGAAATTTTCTATAAAAAAAAAAATTTCTAGGAAATTTTCAATAAATATATAAAAAAAAATTTAGGAAATTTTCTATAAATACAAAATTTCTTGGAAATTTCCTATAAATAACAAAATTTTGGGAAATTTTCTATAAATAAAAAACTTCTAGAAATTTTCTTTAAAAAAAATCTAGAAAATTATCAGTAAATAAAAAATTTCTAGGAAATATTCTAGAAAGTATTGTTACTGAATTCTGAAGATGATAGAGTGGTGTCTATCGAAACTGCAGTCAATTCTACCAAGCTATTAAAACTCTCTAACAATTTTTGTATTTGTTTCTATTTCTTTTTTTGCAATAGACAGAAAGTAACTGAAACATATGGTCTCATACCAAAATAAATTCTGACTGAATAACAAAAGCACAGACCAACAATAAATAACAACAACACAAATAAAAAATTTCTAGGAAATTTTCTACAAGGAAAACATTTTTAGGAAATTTTCTTTAAATAAGACATATCTAAAAAATTTTCTATAAATAAAACATATCTAAGAAATTTTCTATAAATAAAACATATCTAAGAAAATGTTCATCCCATGTCCCACTTTTGTTTAAGATATTTTAAAATCATTAAAATTGTGTCTAACCAATTGATTTCCTGTACTAATCATGTATCTCTGAGTAATCCAAATCATCTATATTTCTCACAAAAAAATCAACAAACATTTATAAAAAATTGTATCCGATAACATTGCAACATTGGAATGGATACTTATGACCAAAGCCATGAATGGCTTCTTAACTTTCTCTTCCTCTTGGTTTGTTGAGGTTTGTTCCCTCACCTCCATTCCATCACCTCCATTCCATCACCTCCATGCTATCAGCTTTCCATGTCATGCCATGGCATGTACCACCTGTTTTGATGTTTGGCTCGGCTTTCGTCTAATCGTCCATCTTCCAGATTATTATCTCTGTCTCTACACTTTTATTTAAATTACAATTTCATGCTCTTTCGAAAGCTAATGAACAAATTATATGGTTTACATCCGTTGCAAAAAAGCTGGGTTTCTTCTCTATTCTTAGTTTTGTACAAAAAAAATACTTAAAGAAGTTGCATCTGTTATTAATAGAATATTAAAATAAAATTCTCACCAATATTGAGTTATGGATATTTAGATCATCATAAGGAGAACTTCAAAAACAAAATAACTTTTTTAACAAGACCGCCTAATGTTTTTAAAACAAAATTACCACTCAGTAGGTACATAATGATGAGCTATCGAATGAAGGCACAGTGGGGGAAATATTTTTTTTATTTTTTATTCAAGTCGATCTCAGAGGTCTTAGATTAGAAATAGAGGTCTTCTTTTATACTCGTACTAGAGGCGACCTCAGAGGACTTCACCTATACTAGAGGCAACCTCAGAGGTCTTCCTCTATACTAGAGACTTCCTCTATACTAGAGACGACCTCAGAGGTCTTCCTCTATACTAGAGACGACCTCAGAGGACTTCACCTATACTAGAGGCGACCTCAGAGGTCTTCCTCTATACTAGAGACTTCCTCTATACTAGAGACGACCTCAGAGGTCTTCCTCTATACTAGAGACGATCTCAGAGGTCTTCCTCTATACTAGAGACGACCTAAGAGGGTTCCTCTATACTGGAGACGACCTCAGAGGTCTTCCTCTATACTAGAGACGACCTAAGAGGGTTCCTCTATACTGAAGACGACCTCAGAGGTCTTCCTTTATAATAGAGACGACCTCAGGGGTCTTCTTTTGTATTAGGGTCGACCTCAGAGTTCTTCTAAGGTTGTCTTCTCCCCCCAAGGTAGTCTAATCTGTGTTGCCTTCTCCACCCAACACGGTCTTATCTACCCATGATGATCTTCTCTACCCAAGGTTGTCTTCGGTACCCAAGTTGGTCTTAGATACCCTAAGTTGGCTGATCTTCTATTCCTATGTTGATCATAGCTACCCAAGTTGGTCTTAGCTACCCAAGTTGGTCTTAGCTACCCATGTTGGTCTTAGCTACCCATGTTAGTCTTAGCTACCCAAGTTGGTCTTCGCTACCAAAGTTGTCTTAGCTACCCAAGGTGGTCTTCGCTACCAAAGTTGGTCTTAGCTACCCAAGGTGGTCTTCGCTACCCATGTTGGTCTTAGCTACCCACGTTGGCCTTAGCTACCCAAGTTGGTCTTAGCTACCCAAGGTGGTCTTCGCTCCCCAAGGTGGTCTTCGCTCCCCAAGGTGATCTTCGCTACCCAAGTTGGTCATAGCTACCCAAGGTGGTCTTCTATTCCCAAGATGGTCTTAGATACCCAAGGTGGTCTTATATTCCCAAGATTGTCTTCGCTCCTCAAGGTGGTCTTCTATTTCAAAATTGTCTTAGCTACCCAAGGTGGTCTTCTATTTCAAAATTGTCTTAGCTACCCAAGGTGGTCTTCTATTCCTAAAATTGTCTTAGCTATCCAAGGTGGTCCTCGCTTCCCAAGGTGGTGTTCTCTACTTATGACTGTCTTCTCTATTTGTGGCTATCTTCTCTACTTAAGGTGACCTTCTCTACTTAAGGCGGTCTTCACTGTCCAAAGTGGTATTCTGGTCTTCACTATCCAAAGTGGTCTTCTCTCTCGAATTGATTGTTAAGAAGAATCTTCCTTATCTCTAAGGGTTAACAATTTTCCTTTTGTCAAATTTGGCACTTTTCTCTATATTATTCTGCCCCCACTGTGGGTGTAATGGCCGCTCCGTTTCTGTTCGATGAGTAGACAGACAGCTGGATATTTGGATGAATGACTGACTGACTGGCGTTTGCTACTTTATGCTTACCATGTTAAGCTTTATCTTAATAGCTTTCTACTCACATCTATCATTGAGGACAACAACAACAACACATCACATCAATGAGAACAACAAATTCGCTGCTAAAGTGTTGAGTCTGAAATTAATCAAATTTGAGTAATTTACTTAGCTAAACGGCTACGGCTAAGACACGCACACCTTGAAGCCCCCAGAGCACAGATGTCGGTCAACTTTTTGCCAAAGTTATGTTCACTCTCGATCATTAGAGGAGACCTTAAGGCCATCCGTTTTTTTTAAATAAGAATTTGACCCAATTCCTCAGGGGTTTTGTGAAACAGCCCGTTACTGTGACCAAAAAGGCGAGGAACCCCCCAAAAAAGTCGAAGCTTCTTTAAATGATGGGGATTAATCATCTACGGAATTATAGAATGGCAAGCAGTTACTACGTACGAGTATTATGTACAAAATTATAGACTATACAACTTTCATTTTTTATCAAAATCTTCTTGTCTTCAAATAAAAAAAACAACAAAGGCCAGCATTTAGTAGAACACAAAAGCAGCCAAATTACGAGAATCGTTTATTTCTTCTTCCTCAGATTCCCAGTTACTCAGATCCATAGCATTAGAGGGGAACAATGAAACTGATATTCAATTCAAACGAAGCATTTAAAAGAGAAGCGCTTGTAAATTATAATCAATTAAAATTTATATTCTTTTTGCCGTTGGATTTTCTTCGCTTGCCTAGATAACTAGAAGTACAGAACAGTTGTGTTTGATGTCTTTTCTGTTTTTCCGTTTTTCGTTTATTGTTTTCGTAATTTCTATTTTAATAGTTTTGTAACAACAGGTTTAACACGAGCTTATCTGCTTTAGGCGGTGTTCCATTACGGTACAGTGGGTCGAGATGGAGAGAGTGGGGAAATAAAACAAGTGGCGCAAGAGAACACTGTGTGGAAAAGGGGGTTAGGACAGAGAAGACCTATTTGAGCATCTTGTGTATAAAAGAGCAATTTGGTTAGAGAAGATATCGCATTGGATAGTGAAGAAGATTGCAAGTTGGTAATGACGGCCTGAAAGCCTAAATTGGGTAGAGAATAAGTTTAGATAGATAAGACCCACACGAATAAAGAAGGCCATCTTGTATAACAAACCTCCTTATGGATAGAAAAACTCCTTTGGTGTAGAGGTACATCTTGTCTAAAAAAGTCCGCCTTGAATATATAGGTAGGCATTCTACCGTGAATAGAGAATACCACCTTTTGACCTTCGATAGAGAAAAGCACAATGAGTATATGGTTAAGTAGTCTGGATATAGAGTACTTATTAGATCTTATGTATCTTTCTCGTATCTACCTAACTTGGGTAGAGATAGTTGTCTTGGGTCGAAACAGTTTTCAAAGGTAGATGAGATCTCCAGGAATAGAGAAGACATCTGTGGGTAGATAAGTTCACCTCATGTAGAGAAGATTATCCTAGGTAGACGATACCACCTCAGGTGTAGAAGACCACCTTAGGTATCTTGGGTAGATAACGTTGCCTTAAGTAGAGTATGTTACCTTGAGTAGATAAATTAGTCACATGTAGATAAGATCGCTATGAACAGGGAAGGAAACCCTGGGTAGAGAAAGTAACCTCATTCGTGGAAAGGTTGGATTAAAGATAACATTGATCGTAGATATGATAACCTTTTTAGTAGTGGAAAACATAACTTAGTGGAAATCATAACTTTGATAGTACGGAAATTGACCTTATTAGTATAGGATACCACACTGTGTTGTAGAGATAACCACAAGATCTCCATCTGCAGAGCTTCGGTAGAGACGTAAGAGCATTAATAGAAAAGATAACTTTGTTTGTATGGTAGATAATCTTGTAAGTAGAGAAGATAATCGTGTTGGTACACCGTAGGAACATATCAGGGAGCAGCAAAGCCGATACACCTGCAAGACTAGGAACTATATTACACGCTCCAGGGGAATTGGAATTTTGTGGGCATGCCTATTGCGACCTACAAGTTCTTCTTGAGAGATAATACCCTAAAGGCAATAAATTACTTACAGGTGGTCAAAATTATTCTAAAATTACAGGTGGTCAGGGGAATTGGAATATTGTGGGCATGCATACAGCGACCTACAAGCTCTTCTTGAAAGATAATACCCTAAAGGCAATAAATTACTTACAGGTGGTCAAAATTAGATACTGTAGATACTCCAAACGAACCAATGCCCTGCTGTGGTTATCCGGTAATCCATGCCGGACATCTCACTTATCGTGTCCGTCATGACGGGTCACTGCCTTATTGAATGGGACGCAGATAGATTGAAGATCTTACGAAATGACTTTTGCGGAAGCTGTGGTGACCTAGAGGAGGATGAATCAATTGAACATCTTCTGTGTCAGAGCGCCGATTTATCTAGAAGGTGACAAGCTACCCTAGTTAGCATGCTTGGCTGATGTTAAAATCTGCCAACATTTGAGAGAAGTCAAATTTGGTTCAACGGGAGCGATTAGCGAATAGTAACATATGTATTCCTTACGTCCCGGTGGTAGTGCTACCACAGGGACATATAGTCTAAGTGAGTCTTTTATACAGGCTGTCACTCTTAACCTAAACTAAACCTAGTATGCAAGATAACCATGGTACTAGAGAGATAACCGTGTTCAGTAGAGAGTTTACTTTGTTATTTTGGCAATGTAGACGAGCTTAGGTTGATAAGACTAGTTTGGATAGGGTTTACCCTCATTGGATAGGGTAAACAATATTGGGTATAAAGGTCACTTTGGTTAGGTTAGTCTAGTTTGGGTTCAGAGGACCGCTTTAAGGTAGTGAAGACACCTTGCATCGATTTAAGTCATCTTTATTTAGCTATGACCAACGTGAGTTAGGGAAGATTACAATGGATTGACTAAGACCAGCGTGACATAGGGAAGATTACCTTGGATTGACTAAGATTAGGTTAAGGAAGACTAGCTTGGATTAGGAAAGACACATTTGATTAGGCAGGACACCTTGAACCTTGGTTAAGTCATCTTGGTCATCAGCTAAGATCAACATGATTTAGGTAAATAGGATTGACTAGCACCACCTTGAGATCGGGAAGATTACCTTAGATTGACTAAGATTATCTAGGATTAGGCAAGACACAATAGATTAAGGAATACGGCCTTTGATTGGTGGGGTCTTCTTGGATTGCTGGAATCATATTGGATTAGTGAAGACCCCTTGGATTGGTGAAGGCATCTTGGATAAGTGAAGACACCTTAGATTGTTGAAGCCATCTTGTATTAGTGAAATCACCGTGGATTAGTGATGTCATCTTGCATTAGTGAAAACACCTAAGATTGGTGAAGCCATCTGGGATTAGTGAAGGCACCTTGGATTGGTGAAGCTTTCTTGGATCAGTGAAGACATCTAGGATTAGTAAAGACACCTTGGACAAGTGAAGACACCTTAGACTGATGGAGTCATCTTGTATTAGTAAAGACACCTTGGATTAGTGAAGTCATCTTGCATTAGTGAAGACACCTTAAATTAGTAAAGACACCTTGAATCAGTGAAGACTCGTTGTATTAGTGAAGACATTTTAGATTGGTGAAGCCATCTTAGATTACTAAAGACACATTGGATTGGTGAAATAATTTCGGATTAGTGAAGACACCTTGTATTAGTGAAGACACATTGGATTAGTGAAGATACCTTGGAATATTTAAATTATTTTGGATTAGTGTATACACCTTGGACTAGTGAAGACACCTTATATTGATGGAGTCATCTTGGATTAGCTAAGATCAACTTGATTTAGGCTAATAGGATTGACTAGCACAAGCTTGAGATTGGGAAGATTGCCTTAGATTGACTAAGATTATCTTGGATTAGACAAGACACTTTAGGTTAAGGAAAACACCTTAGGTTAAGGAAGACGACCTTTGATTGGCGGGGTCATCTTGGATTGGTGGAGTCACCTTGGATTAGTGAAAACACCTTGGATTGTTGAAGACACCTTAGATTGGTGAAGTCGTCTTGAATTAGTGAAGACACCTTAAATTGGTGAAGTCCCTTGGATTGGTGAAATTATCTGGGATTAGTGAAGATACCTTTGATTTGTGAAGCCATCTTGGATTTGTGAAACACCTCAGATAGTTGAAGCCATCTTGGATTAGTGAAATCACCGGGGTTTAGTGAAGTCGTCTTGCTTTGGTGAAAACACCTTGGATTGGTGAAATCATTTTGGACTATTTAAGACACCTTACATTGATGGAGTCATCTTGGATTAGTAAAGACACTTTGAATTAGTAAAGACACCTTGAATTAGTGAAGACACCTTTGATTAGTGAAGACATCTTAGACTGGTAAGCCATCTTTGATTATTGAAGGCACCTTAGATTGGTGAAATCATCTTGGATTAGTGAAGACACCTTGGATAAGTGAAGACACATTAGATTAGTGAGGACACCTTGGAATATTGAAATCATCTTGGATTAGTGAAGACACCTTGAATTAGTAAAGACACCTTGGATTGGTAAAATCATCATGGATTGGTGAAATCATCTTGGATTAGTGAAGACATTGGACACCTTGCGTAAGGAAGACGACCTTGAGTAAGAGAAGACCACTTCTGGTTAAAGAATACTACGTCTACGTTACAGAAAGCTACTATGCGTAAGGGAAGACCACCTGTGGTTAGTGAAGACCAACTTGGTTAAGAAAGAACACCTTGAACAAGTCTCCGTTGGCGGTTGACAATATCCCGCATGAAAGTAAGAGTGTAATTTTGTTAAAGAAAACCTCTTTGGCGGTAGGGAAGACCACTTTAACATCAGATATGTGAGAAGCTCCCAAAATTGGTTTTAGTTAAGAAAACATTAACAAATCTGCGACAACATCAGTTGTATTCATTCATGTATTTTGCAAAAAAAAACATAACCTTGAAGCAAAGCAACCAGAGACTGTCTGGAACTAAACAATATTTATCGAAAACATTTCATTGATGATGAATCAGGGACACAATTTCTGAAAAACAATAATCAATTGGTTATGGCTAATTTATATACATAACTAACCATTGATGTTTATGGAGTTTTAACGAGATTGAATAATAGGTAATCTTTTTATAATTAGGATTTTTTTGTTTGATATTGTCTTTACCATTCCACTGTATCTTTGCTAGCTTTGTGATTAGTTGGGAGGAGTCGTCGTTAGTTGTAGATATAGCGGTTGTGCCACTGCCACTTGCTGTTTAAGCATAATTATGATGTTGCTTTTTGTAAAATGCCACTTTGGGGATTTTGGTACAATGTTTGTCGGAAAGCGTCTGTTGTGAATGGTGAGCAGACCTCCAGGCGTTATTTTTCGATGTTGTGTGACTTTTCCTTTTTTTAAGTGTTTCCTTTTCTTTGGGGGGTTCTTGTGTTTGCTATAACTATGCTAACTGCTTAAAGAACAGTTTAGTTCCATTTTCCCTCTTGTAGCTAGACGGGGGATTTCACAAATTCCCCTCACAAAAAATGTTCACAGAAAAGCTGAAAAACAATTAAGTTGTGATCATCTCTCTTCTCAGCAGAAAAAAGTGACCGAGTTTCAATGGGACAATGAATAACCACTTTGGTGGCGGTGGACCTGCTGCTGAAGTTGATCATCATGCTTGTAGCAATGATGATGATGATGGAGAACAGCAGTTTTTCTGCATAGTTGACTAGATTATGAGGTCACAACAATTAGCCAAGAGTGACGACCGACCAAACCAAGCTAACAATCAGCCATCCATGGCTAGAAAAAAAACATCTAACAACCAACAACACCACAATGCCGAGAGCTCTATTTCCATTCAAGAATAAATAGTTAGTGAAGCAGGGGCTAGATGTACCTGCTGCTACCTGCCGCCATTACCTGCATGCCGGCTCCAATGTAAGCTGTCCGTCCGTCCGTCCATCCATCTATCTGTCCGTCCATCTGCCTATTGCCACTGATGGTTTTGGTCTTATTTGCATTTTGACATAGTTTTCCTTCGGCTTCTTGAAATATATATCCAATAGCAATGGCACAGCGGCAGCCGTAACAAGCCAGCACCGAGTAGATAGACTTTTCTCCCCTTGATTCTAGCCAAAGCGGCGACAACGAAGCTGCATTGTTTCTGCTGAGAGGCGGCAAGGTAGCGAGGCATCGGTATGTGGTCTATGGAATATAGGCCACCAAATTGTTGTCGTTTTTCTTCAACTATTTGCCCGGTATTCACTTTTGTTAAGTCACTCAAGAAAACACCAAACAATGGGAATTAAATTAGAAGAACGCTCTGTCCTATTCACTACGAAAAAAAAACTAATTTACATTTTTATTAAAAAAACAAATACCCATATTACCTGCAACAGCAGAACACCAGTAGTAGTATCTATGAGTAGTAGCTGAAGAAGCTATTCTTTGCAGAACTTCAGAAATTATGCGGTCAGACCAGAATGAATGAAACAATAAAGCAGCAATCATCACACCTTGTTAAAAACTCACACACGCATAAATTAAATCTACGCTTAAGGGGCGGAGCGGTTCTTAACAACAACAAAAAATACATTTCCCTTTCATTGCCGATGTCTGATTAATTTTCGAGAAAGTAAGTTTTTAATTAGATAAAGAGGCCATGAGCTGTAAGACAATGAAATTTAATCTTTTTAAACAGGTGGAACTAATCTTTTCGTTTAATAGCTGAGTGATAATTCAGGCAGAAAATGACTAAGCCAACTTTATTCTAAATAGAAGAAATCTATGTAGGAAAAATACTTTAAGACTCGAAATACTATTTAGGTCAAATATAGAATGACTATTTGGCTCATATTTTTGTCTAAGAAAAAGAAAAATATAATTATTTACATTTACACTAAAGATCTTGCAAATCCTACATTACCAACCATGTTAAAATAGCGCTACCAAAATTTTTGTGGTACACTTTTTGCATATTTAGTGTATGCAAATTTATACAAATTTTTAAGAAGCCAAAGCTATATCCCCAATGAGGTGCCGAATCATATTTATAAGTAATTTTGTTTAGTTTTAACATCCAAAAAATCTTAAATATAATAAATAATAAATATTTAGTAGAAAAATCATTTGTGGTACACTTTTCCGCTATTTATTGAAATCAAATATTAATAAAATTGATATCCATAGAAAACTGTTTCCCCAAAGACGTGCAGAATAATATTTATTACTTATTTTTATTATAAAAAAACTAAATCGTTAAGGCTATAAAAGTTCTGCTTTTTGCCTCTTTAATGCGTTTAAATTTGAATGAAATGTAAATCAAAGGAAACCTCCTTTACCAAAGTGGTGCAGAATTTTAAATAGTTTTGGTTGTTATATATACTCGTAATATCCAAAAATGTCAGCAAATCTAACCTTCAGTCGTTTTACACGGTTCAAATTTTCTTACTCGTAGATAACTTCTTATTTATAGAAAATTTCTTCAAAATTTTGTATTTATAGAAAATTTCTTCAAAATTTTGTATTTATAGAAAATTTCCTCGAAATTTTGTATTTATAGAAAATTTCCTAGAAATTTTGTATTTATAGAAAATTTCCTAGAAATTTTGTATTTATAGAAAATTTCCAGAAATTTTGTATTTATAGAAAATTTCCTAGAAATTTTGCATTTATAGAAAATTTTTGATTTATAGAAAATTTCCTAGAAATTTTGTATTTATCGAAAATTTCCTAAAAATTTTTTATTTATAGAAAATTTCCTAGAAATTTTGTATTTATCGAAAATTTCCTAGAAATTTTGTATTTATAGAAAATTTCCTAGAAATTTTGTATTTATAGAAAATTTCCTAGAAATTTTGTATTTATAGAAAATTTCCTAGAAATTTTGTATTTATAGAAAATTTCCTAGAAATTTTGTATTTATAGAAAATTTCCTAGAAATTTTGTATTTATAGAAAATTTCCTAGAAATTTTGTATTTATAGAAAATTTCCTAGAAATTTTGTATTTATATAAAATTTCCTAGAAATTTTGTATTTATAGAAAATTTCCTCGAAATTTTGTATTTATAGAAAATTTCCTAGAAATTTTATATTTATAGAAAATTTCCTCGAAATTTTGTATTTATAGAAAATTTCCTCGAAATTTTGTATTTATAGAAAATTTCCTCGAAATTTTGTATTTATAGAAAATTTTTGATTTATAGAAAATTTCCTAGAAATTTTGTATTTATCGAAAATTTCCTAAAAATTTTTTATTTATAGAAAATTTCCTAGAAATTTTGTATTTATCGAAAATTTCCTCGAAATTTTGTATTTAGAAATAGAAATTTTGTATTTATAGAAAATTTCCTAGAAATTATGTATTTATAGAAAATTTCCTAGAAATTTTGTTTTTATAGAAAATTTCCTAGAAATTTTGTAGTTATAGAAAATTTCCTAGAAATTTTGTATTTATAGAAAATTTCCTAGAAATTTTGTTTTCATAGAAAATTTCCTAGAAATTTTGTTTTCATAGAAAATTTCCTAGAAATTTTGTATTTATCGAAAATTTCCTCGAAATTTTGTATTTAGAAATAGAAATTTTGTATTTATAGAAAATTTCCTAGAAATTATGTATTTATAGAAAATTTCCTAGAAATTTTGTTTTTATAGAAAATTTCCTAGAAATTTTGTATTTATAGAAAATTTCCTAGAAATTTTGTATTTATAGAAAATTAAAAATTTTGTATTTATAGAAAATTTCCTAGAAATTTTGTATTTATAGAAAATTTCCTAGACATTTTGCATTTATAGAAAATTTCCTCGAAATTTTGTATTTATAGAAAATTTTTTCGAAATTTGGTATTTATAGAAAATTTTTTCGAAATTTGGTATTTATAGAAAATTTTTTCGAAATTTGGTATTTACAGAAAATTTCCTCAAAATTTTGTATTTATAGAAAATTTCCTCGAAATTTTGTATTTATAGAAAATTTCATCGAAAATTTCCTCGAAATTTAGTATTTATAGAAAATTTCCTAGAAATTTTGTGTTTATAGAAAATTTCCTAGAAATTTTGTATTTATAGAAAATTTCCTAGAAATTTTGTATTTATAGAAAATTTCCTAGAAATTTTGTGTTATAAAAAATTTCCTAGAAATTTTGTGTTATAGAAAATTTCCTAGAAATTTTGTGTTATAGAAAATTTCCTAGAAATTTTGTGTTATATTCCGTAGTTATAGAAAAATTCCTAGAAATGCTATATTTATAGAAAGTTTTCTAGAAATTTTTTATTTAATTTTCAAAAAAATTTTATTTATAAAATATTTCTTAGAAATTTCGTATTCAAAGAAAATGTCATAAAATGAAATCTTTAAATTTAATCTCACCTGTTCATCAATGGGACAGCCCCGTTCATCCAGCAGCTGCTGTGTGGATTCACCCAAACCATCCAAAGCAGCACAATCGACAATTTTCAAACCCATAGTACCGGGAACCACAGCACGTACGGTCAAAGTGGTTGCTTGACCTACAACAACTGAGCCGGAACCATCAGGGCCGCCCAATTCCAGCCAAATGCGAACGCGAGGTGTTGATGATGATGAGGGAGAAGATGATGATGACGACGGTGAAGATGGAGATGTATGCCCCGCATTGTGTTGTTGTTGTTGCTGCCGTTGTTGTAGTGATGGAGGTGGGGTTTCGTTTTCCGACTCAACAAAACCGGCCAAATTTAATTGTTGTTTAGTTACAGAAGATTTATTTAAATTGTGAGGGGGAGTTTGCATGCGACCATGTCTACCACAAAGGGAAGGGCACATAGAATGAAACCAAAAAAAACGAAACGAAACATTAAATTAAATTGTCTTAAAATTTAGTATAATTAATTAAATGCATTACTTTAAAGTAATTTTTACCCTAAAACTGTTTTTGATGGAATTTTGGCCTTCTAAACTAGAAAAAAAATACTAATCATTTTTTAGTTATATAAAATTTTTGAAAATTTCATATTTATAGAATTTTTTCAAAAAGTCTTTTTTATGGAGAACTTTCTGTATTATATTTTTAATTTATTTGAAATTTCCTATTTTTTTAATTTACCGGAATTTTCTTAGAAAATTATTATTTATCAAAAATGTCTAATATATTTTTTTGTATAAAGGAAACTTCTTATAATTTGTTTATTTATCGGAAATTTCTTATAATGTTTTTGACATTTTCTTAGAAATTATTTCTTTAACTGAAATTTTTAGATATGTTTATTTAGACCATCTTTTTATTTATATTTTTTGGAAATTTCTTAGACATTTTTGTTTTATTGGAATTTTTGCTTTTATAGAAAATTATCGGAATTTCTTTAAAAAAATTCTTTAAAAAAATTTATTTACAGAAATTTCGTTGGAATTTTAATTTTATAGAACATTTTTTTGTTTTATTTATCAGAAATATTCTATTGATATATTATTTATCGAAAGTGTTTAATTAATTTTGGAAATAAAGGAAATTACCCAGCAAAATTTCTCATTACCAAATAATCCGACGAGTAAGTAAAGTTCGATAATGGTAAGTACTTATTATTTAGCCACTTTTCTCATTATTTTAACATGGGGATGTCATTGGAGGAAAGTACTTCCCAAAAGCATACAATAAAGTAGCATAATAAGTACTTATTTATAGCATAGGCATACATACATACATACATTTATAGCATAGGTATACCTATAATTCGTTTATTTTCGAAAAAAAATTTTCATAAATTTTATAGAAATTATTTATTTAATTGAAATTTCTTAGAATTCTTTGATTATCAGAAATGTGTCTGGTTTTGCTTATTTATCGGAAATTTCGAAGATATTTTTTAATTATCGGATTTTTTTAATACATTTTTATTTCTTTTAAGAAGATTTATCGAAAATTTCGAAGAAGATTTTTTTATTTTTAATTATTATTTATTTCTAGACATTTTTATTTGATCAGAAATTTCTTAGACATTTTTGATAAATAAACGAATTATAAGTATTTTATTTTGTTTCGAAATTAAAGACAATTTTCGAAAAGAAAAGAATTTTAAAATATTTCTGTTACATAAATATTTTCTAAAATAAAGATTCTTAAAAACTAGAATTATCAGATATTTCCTTTATTAAAAAAAAGATATTAGGCATCTTCGATAAATAATAAATTTCTAAAAATATTCCGATAAAGCAAAAAAATTTCTAAGAAATTTTCGATAAAATAATTTTTTTTTTAAAATTAATATTAATAATTTTTTTATGGAAAATTTATTAACTGCCGTTTTTTTTGGAAATTTCCTAAAAAAATTTATACACGAAATTTCCTAGAATTTTGAATTTTAATTTATAAATTAAAAAAATGAATTAATAGGCAATAAATAGTCAAGCTCGAGGTCATAATTTAATTGTCACGCCCACATTTGCGCCGCCCACTTTTTGCAAAAATTTTTTTTCCAAAACCATCTCGGACAATATAGCTTTCAAACAAAAGAAAAAATTTTTAAATCGGTCCAGTGGTTTAAGCGTCTATAAAACACATACATACATACATACAAACATTTTTCCATTTTTATATATATAGATTAAAACATTTTATTAAATATTAAATAAAATGTTTTAATAACAATTAAATTATGACCTCGAGCTTGACTATTTATTGGCTATTAATTCATATCAAAAGGTCGAATAAAAACAAATTATAAAATTATAAAAATGTTTTTAGAAATATTTTATTAAAAGACACATTTTAAGGAAAGTTTTGAATTGTCGGAAATTTAAGAAAAATTTAGTAGTCATTTTTGATTAATAGGAAATTGTTTAGACATTTAAATTTACCTGAAATGGCTTCGAAAAAAAAAGATTTTTTATTTATTTATAGAAAAGTAGTTAAATACTTGTTATTTATAAAAAAAATAAAAATTTTTTAATTATAAAAAAAATAAATTTTTTAATTACATATATTTATCAGAAATTTCTTAAAATTTTTTTCTTAATTAGACATTTTTTTTAATGAAAGTATTCTCAGACATTTTCTATAAATCAAAAAAATTCAACAATTGCCAATTTTCCATACATTTTTATTATTTTTATAAAGAAAACTTTTCTCATTCACTTTTTTAAAAAATATTTGGAAAATATTTTCAACAATTAAAAGAAAATATCTAATACATTTTCGACAAATTACAAATTTCTCAAAAACTTCCTATAAAAAATATGTGTGAGACTTTTTCGATAAAAGACAATAATCTCACACATTCTTTATAAATAAAAATCTCACAAATTAATTTTTTTTTTAAATATTTGGAAGAGATATAGAATAACAAATTTTTTTTTAAAAAAAATTTAAAAATTTGAATTTTTAATTTTTTTTATTTCTTAGTCTATTTTTTAAAAAATATTTTTTAAATATTTTCGATATATAACAAATTTCTATAAATATTCTATAAAAACTTTAAATATTTTCTATAAATTGTATAATTCTCACACATTTTATATAAAGATATTTCTTGAAAAAAAAAATTAAAAATTTTGTTATTTATGGAAAATGTATTACAATTTTTTTATTTCTTAAAAATGTCTTCTAAATAATTTTGAAAGAAAATTTCTGAGAAAAATTTGGTAAAAACAAAATAAAGAAAATTTCCAAGAACAGAAAATTTGTATATCTGTAATATTATTTAGATTAATTAGAATTTATTAAAATTTTTTTTGTTTCTTAAAAGTCAATTTTTTATAATACTTTTTAAAAAATATTTTCGACGTATAAAAAATTTCTATAAATATTCTGTAAAAATTGTAAATATTTTTATATATTGTACAATTCTCACACATTTTCTACAAAGATATGTATTTCTTGAAAAAAATTGTTATTTATGGAAAATTTATTATAAATTTTTTATTTCTTGAAAATATCTTCCAAATATTTTTGAAAGAAAATTTCTGAGAAATATTTTGTAAAAACAAAATATAGAAAATTTCCAAGCACAGACAATTTTAATTTCTGAATTTTTTATTTCTTGAAAGTCGATTTTTATGTAAACTTTTTTTAAATGTTTGAAAGATATTTTCGGTATATGAAAAATTTCTAATAAAATTTTACATCAATAATAAATTTCAATAAATAAAATATATTTTAAATATTTTCTATAAACGACGCAATTCTCACACATTTTTTTAAGTAAACAATTTTAGAAATTTGTGTTTTCTAGAAAGAGATTTAAAAAATTTTGAAAAAAATATAAAATGTTGTTATTTATGGAAAATTTATTAGATTTTTTTTATTTCTTAAAACATCTTTAAATATTTTTTAAAAAAAAATTTTGAGAAATATTTTTTAAAGAAAAGTATAGAAAATAGAATTTACAGTCATAGAAAATTTTAAAGAAAATTTATTTATGTTAAATGGTTCTTTTTTCACTTGGAAACATTAGGAAGATATTTTCGACATGTTCAATTCTCATACATTTTTTATAAATAACAATTTCAGAAATTGTTTATTTTTAAATTCTTCCTTATATTTTTTATTTTAAGTTTTAAAGTAAATAATAGAACATTTATTAATTTTTTTTATTTATAAAAAATTTATTAGAATTTCTTTATTTATAGAAAATTTCTAAGTATTTGTATATTTATAGAACATTTATTAGATTTGTTTATTTATGTAAATTTTTTTAAAATTTTTGTATTTATAGAAAATTTATCAAAATTTTTGTATTTATAGAAAATTTGTTATTTTTGAAAATTTTATAGAATTTTTATTTAAAGGAAATTTATTAGAATTTTGTATATATAGAAAATTTATTATAATTCTTTATTTATAGAGCATTTCTTAGAATTTTTAATTTATAGAAAATGTATTAATTTTTTAGAATTTTTTATTTGAAAAAGTATTCGAATTTTTGTATTTATAGAAAATTTATAATTTTTTTTTTAATTTCAGGAAAGTTTATTAGAATTTTTTATTTATTTATAGATAATTCGTTAGAATTTTTATTTACTGAAATGTATTCGAATTTTATTATTTGAATATTTAATAGAATTTCTTTATTTATAGAAAATTCCTTAGAATTTTGATTTACCGAAAAGTTATTAGGATTTTTTGTTTGAAAAAGTATTAGAATTTTTTAATTTATTAGAATTTTTGTATTTATAGAAAATTTCTTAGAAATTGTGTTTTTGTAAAAAATTTCTTAGAAATTTTGTATTTATAGAAAATTTCTTAGAAATAAATAAAAAATTTTCTTCGAATTTTTATATTTATAGAACATTTATTAGATTTGTTTATTAATGGAAAATTTATTAAAATTTTTGTAATTATAGACAATTTATCAATATATTTATAGAAAATTTGTTGAACTTTTTTTTTTAAATTATTAGAATTTTTATTTACTGAAAATGTATTAGAATCTTTTATTTCAAAATTTAATAGAATTTATTTATTTATAGAAAATTCTTTAGCACTTTTATTTATTAGATTTTTTTGTTTGAAAAGTATTCGCATTTTTTTATTTATAGAAAATTTATTAGAATTTTTATATTTATAAAAAATTTCGTAGAATTTTTTTATTTATAGGAAATTTATTAGAATTTTGTATATATGTATAGAATATTTATTAGAATTGCTTTATTTATTTATAGAAAATTCCTTAGAATTTTGATTTGCCGAAAATTTAGTAGAAAATTTTGTTTGAAAAAGTATTCGCATTTCTTTATTTATAAAAAATTTATTAGAAATTTTTATATTTATAGAAAATTTCGTAGAATTTTTTTATTTATAGCAAATTTACTAAAATTTTTTATTCATATAAAATTTGTTAGAATTTGTTGTTTGAAAATTTATTAGAATTTTTTACTTATTAAAATTTTATTAGATAGTTTTAATTTTTAAAAAAATTGATTTGTCACTAGGATATTCTCCTGGCTCCAGACCATCTTTGCCTCTATTATGTATTATAGAAAGATGGTCTGGAGACAGGAGAATATCCTAGTGACAAATCAATAAAGATTTAAAGACCGAAATAAAAACAAACAAAAATACAATTGAAAAAATTATTAAAATTTGTTTTATAGAAATTTCCTAGACATTTCCTAATTTATATAAATGACAACAATTTTATTTTTGTTAAATTTTTAGGATGTATTTTTTTACTGGAAATTTTCTTTAAAAAGTATTTGGAAGATATTTTAAAAATTTCTAATAAATTTTCCGTAAATAACATACATGTATAAATAAAATATATTTCAGATATTTTCTATAAATTTCCCACATTTTTTTTAGATAAAATGTTTTCTTACAAATTTTCTATAAATTAAAAAATCCAGAAAATGGCTATTTTCTATTTTTTTTTCTTAAAAAAATTTCCTTGTAAAAGATTTTGCAGATTATTTTATAGAAGAAAAAATCTGATTGATTTTCTTTAAATAGCAACAAATTTTTAGGAAATTGTTTATAAATAAAATATATTTCAGAAATTTTCTATAAATGACAATATTGTCATACATTTTCTAAAAATAAAAAATCTCGGAAATGTTTTTTTTTTTTTAAAAAATATTGTTTAAAAAAATGCAAATAAATTTTCCATAAATAACAAAATTAAGAAATTTGGCAATAATAAAAAATGTACTATTTTTGCAGAAAAAAATGCATTAAATATTTTATTATTTTTTTTATTTCTAAAAAATATTTTAAAAATAATATTTTTATTTCTTTAAAATAATCTGCAAACAGAAAAAAAATAGTAGAAATTTGCCGCTTTCTGGGATTTAATAACAAATTTATAGAAAATTGTTTAGCAATAAAAAAATTTTAAAATTTTTTCCTATAAAGAAAACCTAAAAAATATTTAGAAGATATTTTCAAGAAACAAAAAACAGATGTAATAAAATATTTAATGGGATTTTTTTATTTACCCGAAAATTAGTAGTATTTTTTTATTGCCAAATTTCTTAAAAAAATTGAAAGATTTTTTATGATTTTTTATTTATTGGCAAATTTGTTAAAAGTTTTTGCAAATAAATTTTCCATAAATAATAAATTTTAAAAAAAATTGTTTAGCAATAAAAAAATTTAAAATTTTTTTTCTATAAAGAAAAGAAAAAATATATTTGGAAGATATTTTCAAGAAAGATGTAATAAAATATTTAATGGATTTTTTTATTTATCCGAAAATTAGTACAAAGTCTTTAATATTGCCAAATTTCTTAAAAAATTTAAAGATATTTTATAAACTTTTATTTATGGGCAAATTTGTTAAAAGTTTTTTTCAAGTTCATTTATGAACATTTTGGGGGTAAAATTACTTTGTATCTGTAATTTCATAGAAAATTTTTAACATTCTGAAAATTCGCAAATTTCTTAAAAATTACCAAAAAAATTTTTAAATATAAATTTAAAATATTTGTCGGTTTTATTTGGTTAATTTTTTATGATTGTTTTAAAAATTATATTTAATGTGTGATATTGTTTTTTAATTTTTTTTATGATTTTTTTAAAATTATATTTACCTATTGTTGTTTTTCAATTTTCCCTCCTCCTCCATGGACAAACTCATGCCCATGGCATTTAGGGGCAGACGACACTTCACAGTTCTCAAAATATCCGAACTTTGTCTTAATTTCTCCTCCATTTGCATCATTATACGCACCGATAATTCCATAGAACCATCTGAACGTGGCTCCACGCGAACGCCACATCCCGAGGTGGGCAGACGTAGGGTTATATTCCGTTCGGACGTGCCTCGAGCACGACACTCGTGAGGAAACTCTTTGGCATAGAGGAGACCATGAAAGGGTAGATTTAATTCCATACGCATTTCGAATGAGCTTCTCGTGCAATTCGTGAAAACTTTGGCAATTTTATAACGATTTTTTGAGGAACGTTGTGAGTTGGTGTCCATTCCTTTGAGTGGGGGAGTTGTTTTCGAATGTTTTGGCACTTCTGTTTCCGTTTCCGTTTGTTCTTCTAAAGTTATGGTTTGGGTTTTTTTCTTAAAGGGACTGCGATTGTTATCAAATATTGGTGGTGTTGTTAGGAGAGTGGCTTCCGAGGCAGATACTGACACTAAATGGGGCATTTCTGTGGCCTCCCAAGCATGATTTTCTGCCGCCGTTGCTGTTGCTCCTCTGCTGCCATAACATAACAACCAAAGCTCGGTGTGTATAATTAAAAGTAAAAAACATAATTCACGCATTTTGCAATTTCAGTTTCTTCTTGCTCTACTTCTTGAAGTTTAGTTTTTGAGGCAATTGCTCAATTACTTAATAAAATTATGTTTGATTTACAGTTCTTCTTTTGTTCTATGAAGTTTTGCAACTTTATTGTAGTTTTTACGCTGGAGTTGTTAAAAGTTGCCGTTGTCATTTAACGGTTCTTTCGACGTCGTTAGCAAAATTTTGTTGGTTATTTCAAAACTTTATTTTTTCCAAAAATTTTTCTTAACTTAGGCTCAAGTTTGGCAAGTACTCTGATGTTGGAACTACTTGAGATTTCGTCAGTTAATAATTTCTTGCTTGATTGCATTCCTCCTGGGGAGAGAATTGACAAAAAGTGGTTTCTTCTTCAGTTCGACGCTTAGTGGCGTGTCATTGGACAAATTGCAAACGGCAGCTGCCAGTTTTAATCGTTAATTTTATGGTCAAGCAATAGTTGTATGAAAACCTGCAAGAAAAAAATAAAAAAAAAATTAATGATTAATGTGTAAGACAAACAAAGCAACTGAAATCAATTGAGCTAGAAAAAAAAACAAGATTTGCATGAAAAATCTATATATATAAAAATGAAACGGTCCATCTGTGTAATGGCATCACGTCAGAACGGCTGGAGCGATTTGGATGATTTTTTTTTTATTCGATTCTAAATTTTCACGAGATGGTTTATATAGAAAAAAAAATTAATTGGACAAAGGGGCGTGGTACCTCCCATACAAATCGCAGGTTAAAAATCCGATATTTCTGCTCCTATTATAGGTATAGTGCTGAAATTTTGTTTGTATGCATTTAATGGCAGATTATGTGAATTTTCCAAAAATGGGCGGAATCGGACCAATGGGCGTGGCCCCGCCCATATAAGCCAAATTTTGAAATTGAGATATTTTGCACAATTTGTTAGCGAGAGTGCTGGAATTTTGTGTATATGTAAACGGTGGCAGTCTACGTGATTGGTCCAAAAATGGGCGGGATCGGACCAATGGGCGTGGCCCCGCCCACATAGACAAAATTTTTATATCTTGCACAATTTGCTAGCGGGAGTGCTGCAATGTTGCGTATATGTATCTGGTGGCATTCTACGTAATTGGTGAAAAAATGGGCGGGACCGGACCAATGGGCGTGGCCCCGCCCATATAAGCCAAATTTTGAAATTGAGATATTTTGCACAATTTGTTGTGTATATGTAAACGGTGGCAGTCTACGTGATTGATCCAAAAACGGGCGGGATCGAACCAATGGGCGTGGCACCGCCCATATAAGCCAAATTTAAAAAATGTGATATCTTGCACAATTTGTTAGCGAGAGACCTGGAATTTTGTGTATATATATCCGTTGGCGATCTACGTGATTGGTCCAAATATGGGCGGGTTCGGACCAATGGGCGTGGCCCCGCCCATAATGACCAAATTTTGAAATTTTTATATCTTGCACAATTTGCTATCGGGAGTGCTGCAATGTTGTGTATATGTATCTGGTGGCATTCTACGTAATTGGTCAGAAAATGGGCGGGATCGGACCAATGGGCGTGGCCCCGCCCTTATAAGCCAAATTTTGAAATTGATATAACTTGCACAATTTTTTATCTAGAGTGCTGTCATGTTGTAGATATGTATCTGGTGACAGTCCACGTGATTGGTCCAAAAATTGGCGGGATCTGACCAATGGGCGGGCCACCGCCCATATAAGCCAAATTTTGAAATTGAATTATCTTGCTCATTTTGTTAGCGAGAGTGTTGAAATTTTGCGTATATGTATCTGGTACCAGTCTACGTGATTGGCTTTCAAATGGGCGGAATAGGACCAGTGGGCGTGGCCCAGCCCATATTTTGATATATCTTGCAAGTATTATATAGGAAATACATGAACAAAAATGCTCGGTATGCGATAATTACAGCTGCTCACTCCAATACAATCGCAATATGATAATGTGATGCAATATCAATGAAACAAGAATTTGGAAATTTTATAAGTATACATTTCTATTTTCTGGAATTTCCACTGAATTCGGTATTTTTTCATTCAGTGAATTTATTACTAATACCAGTAAGGAAAGGCAGAAAGTCGGGCGGGGCCGACTATATAATACCCTACACCTCCCTAACAATGCGATAAGGGTCATTGCGATAATAATTTGGAATAATTGGTAAATGTATTTTGAACCGCTTTGTAAATGTATTCTATAGCGCTTTGTAACCAAATCTGGAGGAACATATATATGGAGGTTATATATAAATCTGAATCGATTTTCCTAGAATACTCATTCATGTAAAATAGAAACCTGTTTCTGTCGAATTTCGTACTGATCGGATATAAAACACAGTCTCTACAGCGCTTACATGTCAAATTGGGGGTAACATATATATATGGGGGCTATATCTAAATCTGAACTGATTTTCTCCGAATTTTGCGGCATTCCTTCATGTAATAAGAAACCTCTTTCTGCCGAATTTCTTACTGATCGGATATAAAATACAGTTTCTACAGCGCTAGAATTTCAAATCGGGGGTAACATATATATGGGGACTATATCTAAATCTGAACCGATTTTCTCCGAATTTGGCAGTATTCCTTCATGTAATAACAAACCTCTTTCTGCCGAATTTCGTACTGATCGGATATAAAATACAGTTTCTACAGCGCGAATTTTGACATGGGCAGCGAAGCGCACCGGGCTCAGCTAGTGCCTTTAAATAAAAATTCCCAAAAAAAAATAGAAAAAATTCACTTGACTAAAGCCTAAAGGCTTTAAAAAATTTAATTGAATAAAGACAAAATTTATATAAAAATTTTTGGGAGAGAAAAAATCTCTTAATTATTTTCGTAACTAATTAGACAGCCCAAGAAACGTTCAATAGTAAATTTGTTTAAAAAACATCCAACAACCCACAAATTTATCAAACTTGGGTGTGTGTGTGTGAGTGTAAATTTATTTAATAAATTTCACACGTTTTTCAAAAGCCATTTATGTTTGAATAAAAACGC
Source organism: Eudasyphora cyanicolor (assembly GCA_963930755.1). Classification (NCBI taxonomy): domain Eukaryota; kingdom Metazoa; phylum Arthropoda; class Insecta; order Diptera; family Muscidae; genus Eudasyphora; species Eudasyphora cyanicolor. The sequence goes on from OZ005736.1 coordinate 280,810,198, forward strand.
GTTTAATAAATTTCATATAATTAAATAAAAAAATGTTAATGTTTGTAAATTAGGCATAATAATGTTGTCAATTAATCAAAAAAGTGTTTACTTCATTACAAAAAAATTCCTCAATTTTTACGCCTTAATAACTGAAAGAGAAAAAATTGATAAAATTAACGGCAATAGTTTTGCCAAAGAAAAGCTGATAGAAATCATTCAGGCCTAAAATAACGCAATGCCGCAATTTTACTTAGAATTTTTTAACTTTTTAATTTATTAAAAAAAAGAAATATTTAATATTTTTTTTACCTAGAATTTTTTTAACTCCTTAATTTATTAAAAAATATAAAAAATATTTATTATTTTCTTAAGATATTTATTCCATAGGTACAAATTAATAAAAAACTTAGACAACAAACTTCAACTGTATATCACAGTAATGGGTTTGTGCCTTAAGTCTTTTGAATTTACCTTTGCTTAAATACAACAGTTTATTTTTTTAGACCAATTTTAGGATATTTCAAAGATTTTTAGAGAGAAAAATAAAAGCATCCACAATATAACCATTACAGATTTTTGGAATATTCAAAATTAAATTTTTTAAATGTTAAGTAATAAAAAAAAAATTCGAATACATTTTTCTATTATAATAAAATAATTAATTTTTTTCCGATAAATTACAACATTTTATAGTTATATAGAATATATAGAATATATGCAATTTCTGAGATATTTTTATTTGAAGAAAATGTGTTAGAATATTGTCAATTATAGAAAATATATGAAATATACTTTATTTATAGAAAATTTCTTATTTCTTGAAAATATTCAACAAAAATTTTTAAAACAAACGAAAATATAATTTTAAAAAAATATTTGTAAAAAAGAGACATTTTCTGAGATTTTGTCAGAAAATTTACATTTATAGAAAATATCTGAAATATAAATAATTTATTTATAGAAAAAATTAACATTTTTTATAAGAAAAAATTCTGAGAAATGTTTTATTCATAGAAAATTAAGTACAGCAAAATAGGCAAATTCTGAAATTTATTTTTTCTAGAAAATGTGTGAGAATATTGTCATTTATAAAAATATCGAAACTATATTATCTTCATAAAAAAAATACGTTTTTAATTATTTTCTTATTTTTTCAAAATATCTTCCTAATTTTTTATAGAAAATTTCTGAGAAATATTTTGTAAAAGAATTATATAAAAATAATATTATTTTATTATAATATTATATTATATATATATAATATATATATATACTGACAATATTCTCACTCATTTTTTATAATATATCTGAAATATACATAATTTATTTATAGAAAAAATTAAAATTTTTTATAAGAAAAAATTCTGAGAAATGTTTTATTCATAGAAAATTAAGTACTGCAAAATAGGCAAATTCTGAAATTTATTTTTTCTAGAAAATGTGTGAGAATGTTGTCATTTATAAAAAAATCGAAACTGTATTTTCTTTATAAATAAAATAAATTTTTACTTATTTTCTTAATTTTTCAAAATATTTTCCAAATTTTTTATAGAAAATTTCTGAGAAATATTTTGTAAAAGAATTACATAAAAATAATATTATTTTATTATAATATTATATTATATATATAATATATATATAATGACAATATTCTCACTCATTTTTTATAATATATCTGAAATATAAATAATTTATTTATAGAAAAAAATTAAAATTTTTTATAAGAAAAAATTAAAATTTTTTATAAGAAAAAAATCTGAAAAATGTTTTATTCATAGAAAATTAAGTACAGCAAAATATGCAAATTCTGAAATTTATTTTTTCTAGAAAATGTATGAGAATATTGTCATTTATAAGAAATCGAAACTATATTTTCTTTATAAAAGAAACACATTTTTACTTATTTCTTCAAAATATCTTCCAAATTTTTTTATAGAAAATTTCTGAGAAATATTTTGTAAAAGAATTACATAAAAATAATATTATTTTATTATAATATTATATTATATATAATATATATATATATATATAATGACAACATTCTCACTCATTTTTTATAAATAAATAAATCTCAGAAATTTCATTGAAAAAAAACTACTTATTAGTTTTCTATAAATACGAATTTTCGAAAAAAAGATTCTATTTTTTTCTTCATTTATTCCCCGTGTGAACATAGGATTTCTACAAAGTTATTCCATCGTTACATAGGGCCTGTTTCTGTAACTTATTTTCGTTCGTTTACGGAGAACGATCAAAAATCTCTTAACTATTACTTGAATTCTATAAAACGCAGGTTAAAAATATTTTAGGTACGAGCTCTTTACGTGCTTTTCTATAGACACACCGAATTATAAACTGCTGTGACGTATAGATTTCTCAGAATAATTGAGTGATTTTTGATCGTTCGCCGTAGACGAACGAAAATAAATTACAGAAACAGGCCCATAATATTATTATTTCATATATTCTGAAAAAAAAATTCTAATAAATTTTCCATTACCAAAAAATTTGTTTTTTTTTAAATAAAATATAATTTCGATATTTTTTATACATGACAATATTCCCATAAGTTTTCTATAAATAAAAAAATTTCAGAATTTGCCTATTTCTATACATATTTTGCTATTAATAGTTATATTTTTTTTTTTGAATAAAAGTTTATTTATTAGATTTTTGTTTATAGAAAATAACAAGAAAATTTTTGTCCAAGTGATGTGGATAACAGTTTCTGGTGCAATTAGGTGTCACTAACACGAAAAAAATATAAAAAAAAAATTTTATGGTAAATTTGTTTTTTAATTTTTTTTTTAAATTCCAGCTTTCATGGAAGGTACTTTCAGTATTTGGACCATAATTTTTCAAGTATAAGCCTGATTGAGCCGTGTTATGCCTCAAATTAAAGGGAATTATGAGGGCTACATATGCAGCAAATATTATAGTGCAAATACTAAGGGTACCTTCGACGATAATAGTATATTTAATAAAAATTTTTGGTTTTGGTCTAGGACACAAACAATTTTTTTTTTGTTTCGTAGTGTAGTTAATTTTTTTTTTTTATTTCTTGAAAATTTCGAAAACATTTTTTAATAATAAAACTTTATAAATATTATAAAACATTTTATTTTCTTAATAGTTAATTTCTTAATACTTAGTTTATAGATAATATTTTAGTACACAGTTTTTTATTTATAGAAAAATTCTGAAACATTTTTTATTAAGAAAATATCATAATTTTTTTAATTTATAATATTTATAATAAAATTAAGGAGTTTTTTTAATTTATAATATTTATAATATATAAAGAAGAATGTGTGTTTGTTTGTTTGTTTGTTTGTTGGTTTGTTTGTACCGAATAGACGTCTAAACGGCTGGACCGATCTTTTTGAAATTTTCACAGAATGAACATATGTGGGGCGTGGTGAAAATAGGGTACTTGAATTTTCGATATATCAAGTGGGCGTGGCCCCGCCCACATAAGACAAATTTAAAAATTGAGATATCTTGCACAATTTGTTAGCGAGAGTGCTGTAATTTTGTACATATGCATCTGGTGGCAGTCTACGTGATTAGTCCAAAAATGGGCGGGATCGGACCAATGGGCGTGGCACCGCCAATATAAGCTAAATTTTAAAATTGAGATATCTTGCACAATTTGTTAGCGAGAGTGCTGTAATTTTGTACATATGTATCTGGTGGCAGTCTACGTGATTCGTCCAAAAGTGGGCGGGATCAGACCAATGGGCGTGGCCCCGCCCATATAAGCCAAATTTTAGAATTGAGATATCTTACACAATTTGGTAGCGAGAGTGTTGTACTTTGGGGCATCTGTATCTGGTGTACGGGATTGGTCCAAAAAAGGGGCGGGATCGGACTAATGGGCGTGGCCCCGCCCACATAAGACAAATTTTTAAATTGCGATATCTTACACAATTTGTTAGCGAGAGTGCTGTAATGTGGTGCATATATATCTGGTGGAAGTCTACGTGATTGGTCCAAAAGTGGGCGGGATCGGACCAATGGGCGTGGCCTCGCCCAAACTTTGAAATGGAGATATCTTCCACAATTTGTTAGCGAGAGTACTGTAATTTTGTGCATATGTATCTGGTGGCAGTCTACGGGACTGGACCAAAATTGGGCGGAATCGGACCAATGGGCGTGTCCCCGCCCATATAAGACGAAATTTTAAATTGAGATATCTTGCACAATTTTTTAACAAGAGTGCTGTAATTTTGTTTACATGTATCTGGTAGCAGTCTACGTGTTTGGTCTAAACAAGGGCGCGATCGGAGCAATGGGCGTGGACCCGCCTATATAAGCCAAATATTGAAATCTAGATATCTCACACAATTTGTTAAAGAGAGTGCTGCAATTTTTTGTATATATATCTGGTGGCAGTCTACGAGATTGGTTCAAAAATGGGCGGGATCGGACCAATTGGCGTGGCCCCGCCCATATAAGGCAAATCTTGGAATTGAGATATCTTGAGCATTTTTTTTAGCGAGAGTGCTGCAATTTTGTTTATATATATCTGGTGGCAGTCTACGTGACTGGTCCAAAAAATGGGCGGGATCGGACAAATGGGCGTGGCCCCTCCAATATAAGGCAAATTTTGGAATTGAGATATCTTGAACAATTTTTTAGCGAGAGCGCTGAAATTTTTTTTATATATATATCTGGTGGCAGTCTAAGTGATTGGTTTAAAAATGGGCGTGGCCCCGCCCATATAAGGAAAATCTTGGAATTGAGATATCTTGAGCTATTTTTTAGCGAGAGTGCTGCAATTTTGTGTATATATATCTGGTGGCAGTCTACGTGACTGGTCCCGCCCATATAAGCCAAATTTTGAAATTGACATATCTTGCATAAATTGTTAGCGAGACTGCTGTAACTTTCTGCATATGTACATGGTGGTAACCTACGTGATTGGTCCAAAAATGGGCGGGTCGGACCAATGGGCATGGCATCCCAAATAAACCAAATTTTAAAATTGAGATATATGTAGAATTTGTTAAAGATAGTGCTGTAATTTTGTGTATATATATCTGATGGAAGTCAACGTGATTGGTCCAAAAATGTGCGGGATCGGACCAACTGGGCGTGGCCCCGCCCATATAAACCAAAGTTTGAAATAGAAATATCTTGGTAATTTGCTAGCGAGAGTTCTGTAATTTTGTGTATATGTATATTGTGGTAGTCCACGTGATTGGTCCAAAAATGGGCGGGGTCGGACGAATGGGCGGGGTCGGACGAATGGGCTTGACCCTGCCCATATAAGCCAAATTTTAAAATTTAGATATCTTGCACAATTTTTTAGCGAGAGTGCTGTAATTATTTGCATACGTATCTGGCGATAGTCTACGTAGTTTGTCTACAAGTGGGCGGGATCGGACCAATGGGCGTGACCGCGCCCTTATAAGCCAACTTTTGAAATTGAGATACCTACTGCCTCTATCTACTTCCAAGATTGGGATTGGACCGTGATCTCAGATGTCCCACCACTCATGGACTTTCTGGGATCCATCTGAAAGTAGCTGAAAATCTACGTGATTGGTCCAAAAATGGGCGGGATCGTACCAATGGGCGTAGCTCCGCCAATGTAAACCAAATTGCTAAATTGAGATATCTTGCATAATTTGTCAGAGAGAGTGCTGTACTTTTGTGTATATGTATCTGGATCAGACTACGTGATTGGTCCAAAAATGGGCGGGATCGGAACAATGGGTGTAGCCCCGCACATATATGCCAAATTTTGAAATCGGGATATCTTGCACAATTTGTGTGCGAATGTGCTGTATTTTGTGTATATGTATCTGGTGGCAGTCTACGTGATTAGTCCAAAAATTGACAGGATCGGAAATCTGAAATCTGGGCCAACGAAGTGGACCGGGTCAGCTAGTTTATAATAAAATTAAGGCATTTTTTTATTTATAAAACATTTAGAAACCTTTTGTTTGTAAAAGATTGTTTAGAAATTTATTTCCAGAAAATTTTATAAAAATTTTACTTTATGAACAAATCTTCTTATTGTCATGTTTTGTGATTAAATCAGAAGATGTAAGAAGAAACTTGAGCAGAGAAAGACTTAAGAAACGAACTTTCTATAACATCTTCGGAGAAAAGGACATCAAGTTTGTGTCTTAAATCTCTTGTATTTACTACAGCCGCCGCCGCGTGAGTATAGTTTGAGTAAAGCAAATGTTTTAAAAAATTTGTCATTTTTTCAAATTTTTTGATTAAATTTTATTATTATATTAAACCATGTTTCAAAAATTTGAAATATTTAAAGATTTTAATAATTTTGTTGAATAAAAAAAATCTAATTAAACAGTTTAATATTTTTACAAATAATTTTATATCCCATTTCAGTCGTTGTTTGCCACCAAACTGACTATATTTGTATAATTAATTGGATTTTGGCCAAACCTGATCAAATTGGACTTAATAGACTTCATCATCAATAATGGATTTCCTCTAACTCATTTTTCCATTTTACTCAAATCCCAAAGACTACCAAACGAGGCAATGTAATGAACCTAACACTTTACAACACTCGACTTTAGTTTTAAAAATGTACGCAATTTTTTCACAGTTGTTTTTATTTAGGAAATTATGAAAATTATAAAAAAAAAACTAATCAAGTCACTTAACTAACTAGTGCTACAATAAATGGGATAGGCTAATCTTGCCATAATCATGCCATGGATGATAACAAATGTTTCAATGGGCCAACAACAACAACAACATATGATGAATAATCACAAATTGTATGAACGAACTAAATAGTAAACACGAAATAACTAATACCCAAAGGTGTATAACAATCTATATACATACATACATACACACACACGCATAAAACAAACATTTATGCTAAAATTTGCCATTGGCAATGATTGTATTTATGTTGTTGTTATTATCTTACAACAACGCCTAAAACAACATATTATGTCAGTCATAATCAAATCAAATAAACAAAAAACCTAAATGAAGATCTCTTTAGAGTGTTGAAGATCACACTTCGAGCGATCAAGACAACGACGACAACGACGATGACGGCAACGAAGTCAACAAAAAACCCTTTCTAATAAGATGTGTCTTAACAAAAACAATCACTACATAAAACAACAACAACATCGGATACTAAAAACAATACAGCATCATTGCATACAGCCAACAACCAACAATAGATCAATATTATTAACATGATCCGCCTCATCATCAGTATCATCATCGTCATCTCCATCATCGCCTTCATCATCACCAACCATCCATCCATCTGCACCGCCGACATTCGACATCAGTCCCAGCATCCCAATACACCAACCCAACTCCCAACAATTCTCTCTCGTCATAACCATGATCTTCATTTCTTAACTGCTTGTTCGATAAAAGAAACAAGCATCTCTGCTCTATCCCATTGATCGCGTCTCTCACGATCATAAACTGCATCTTCATACGAAGAAATACAAAACAGAAAAACCACCGAAGAATGGCTATAACAATTGACACGAGGGTGAATCGGAAAGTACAGGAAATCAGCAAGGAAAGCATTAAAAAAATGTCGAAGACATTTTCTGTAAAAAAAACTTCTATAATTAAAAAAAATTCGGATATACAAAAAATCAATAAATAATAAATTAAAAAAAAATCTGCAGGAAAATTTCTTAATGTAGAAAATGTCTGAAAAATAATCCAGAAACAAATTTTTATAAATAACAAAATTTTTGAACAAATTTAACCAAAATTTGAGATTTCAGAGATTTTCCTAAATAAAAATTTTAGAAAACTAAATTAAAAAAAAATCAATATTTAATAACGGGTGGTCCATATTAAACGTACGATGTTAATTGTAAATAAAAAAAGTTTTCAGACATTTATCTTAATATTTTTTATTATAATAGAAGGTCTATGACTATTATGTGTGAAAAAAAATATCGGTCAAATGCTCGCCACGGTGACTCACAATTAACATCGTGGATTATGGATGGGCCACACTTTTTATGTAGATATTTATAAACTGAAAATTTCCAAAATAAATTAAAAAAATTATAAGAACATTTCTTTAAATAAAAAATGTCCGAAAAATGTTCCTCAAATAAAAACTTTCCCAGAAATGTTCAATAAATAATAAATTTCTATAAATTTAAAAATCTAAAACCAATCTCAATAAAATTAAAAAATCTATAAGAAATTATAAAAATTCATTAGAAAAACTTTCTCAGACATTTTCTATAAATACACATTTTTAAATAAATTTCGAAAAATGTACATATTTATAAACTGACAATTTAAAAAATTAAAAAGAACATTTCTTTAAATAAAAAATGTCCCAACAATTTTCCTCAAACAAAAACTTTCCCAGAAATTTTCAATAAATAATAAATTTCTATAAATTAAAAATATCTAAAACAAATCTAAATAAAATCAAAAATCTATAAGAAATTATTAAAAATTATCTTATAAATCTTCATCAAAAAAAACTCTGACATTTTCTAAAAATAGAAATTTTCAAATAAATTTTAATAAATGTACAATATAAACTGAAAAAATCAAAAATAAATTTAAAAAATTTTAAAAAAAATTATAAGAACATTTCTTTAAATAAAAAATGTCCGAAAAATTTCTCAGAAATTTTCTTTAAATATATATTAAATTAGTGAAAGTTGTTCTATAAAAAATACAAAATGTGAAATAATTTTTCTATAAATAAAAATTCCGAAGAAATTTTCATTAGAATTTTCTAAGAAATTTAAATAAAATATCTAAGAAATGTTCAAAAAAATAAAAAAAAATTACTACAATTGAAAATGTAAAGAAATTTTATAAAAATGTGGAGAAATTTTCTGTATATTATATATTTAAAAAAAAATATATATAATAATAAATTTTAAAAATTAATTTTTTTTTACAAATTTCAATAAATAACAAATTCTAAAAAAATCTATAGGACATTTTGTTAAAGTAAAAAATATCAATTTGAATTTTCGTAGATGTTAGATTTTTCAATTTGAATTTTCTATAATTAGAAAATTTTAAAACAAATCAATTTAATTTTCTATAATTAGAATATTTTAAAAAAATTTCCAAGAAAAATCTAAGAAATTCTCAAAAAATAAAAATTTATAAATTGAAAATTTTAAAAAAAAATCTAAGAAATTTTCAAAAAAATTATAAATTGAAAATTTAAAAAAAAATTTGTAACAAAATTTTACAAAAAATCAAAATGTAAAGAAATTTTATAAAAATGTGGAGAAATTTTCTTTAAAATGAAATTTTAAATTTAAATTATCAATTTGAATTTTCTATAATTAGAAAATTTTAAAACAAATTTCGAAAAAATTTTCTAAGAAATATAAATAAAAAAAGAAAAAGAAATTTTCAAAAAAATAAAAAATTATAAATTGAAAATTTAAAAAAAAAATTATAACAAATATAAAAAATTAAAAATGTAAGAAATTTTATAAAAATGTGGAGAAATTTTCTATATATTATATTTTTAAAAAAAATTATATATAATAATAAGTTTCAATAAATTAAAATTTTTATAAATTTCAATAAATAAGAAATTCTAAAAAAACTATAGGACATTTTTTTAAATTAAAAATATCAATTTAAATTTTCTATAATTAGAAAATTTTAAAACAAATTTCGAAAAAATTTTTTAAGAAATGTAAATAACAAATTTTTAAAAAATAAAAATTTATAAATTGAAAATTTTAAAAAAAATTTATAACGAAATTTTACAAAAATTAAAAATGTAACGAAATTTTGTAAAAATGTGGAAAAATTTTCTGTATATTAAATATTTAAAAAAATATATATATAATAATAAATTTTAATAAATTAAAATTTGTTAAAAATTTCATTACCTAAGAAATTTTATTTTTTATAAAAATGTGGAGAAATTTTCTATATATTATATATTTAAAAAAATTATATATAATAATAAGTTTCAATAAATTAAAATTTTTAAAAATTTCAATAAATAAGAATTTTAAAAAAAAACTATAAGACATTTTTTTAGAGTAAAAATATCAATTTCAATTTTCTATAATTAGAAAATTTTAAAACAAATTTCGAAGAAATTTAAATAAAAACTGTAAGAAATTTTCAAAAAGTAAAAAATTTATAAATTGAAAATTTTAAAAAAATTAAAAATGTAAAGAAATTTTATAAAAATGTGGAGAAATTTTCTATATATTAAATATTTAAAAAAAAAATTATATATAATAATCAGTTTCAATAAATTATTTTTTTTTAAAAATTTCAATAAATAAGAAATTCTACAAAAACTATAGGACATTTTTAAAGCAAAAAATATCAATTTCAATTTTCTATAATTAGAAATATTAATAAAAAATGTAAAAAAAATTAAAATTTATAAATTGAAAATTTTAAAAACAATTTTACAAAATTTAAAAATGTAAAGAAATTTTATAAAAATGTGGAGAAATTTTCTGTTTATAAAATATATATAAAAAAAATTATTTATAATTTTTTTTTAAATATATATAAAAAATTATAATAAATTTCAATAAATTAAATTTTTTAAAAAATTCAATATAAAGAAATTCTAAAAAGATCTATAGGACATTTTTTTAAGTAAAAAATATCAATTTCAGTTTTCTATAATTAGAAAATTTTAAAACAATAATTGTAATATTCACAAAATAAAAAAATTTTTAAATAAAAAATTCTAAAAAATCTTCAGGAAATAAAAATTTTTAAATATTTTGTAGAAAGTGAAACATAATTTTATAAAAATTAAAATTTTCTAGAAATTTATATTTTTAAGAAATTTTCTAGAAAAAAAAATGCTCAAGAAATAAAGTAAAAATTTCCAACACAAATAACAAATAAAACATTTCTAAAAAATTCACAAAAAATATTCTATTAAAATTTCAATAAATAAAATAATTCATGAATAATAATTAGAATTTTATAATTTCTTAAGAAATTAAAAAAATAAAAAATTATTTTTATATTAATTTTTTATATAAAATTTTTCTATAGATACAAAATTCGAAAATATTTGCTATAAAAAATAAATTAAAATTTTTTAAAAAAATTTCAATAAATGAGACATTTTTATATATATAAAACATATTTTTAAAGTAAAACATATCAATTTCAGTTTTCTATAATTAGAAAATTTTAAAACAAATATTGAAATTTTGACAGAAAAATAAATTTTTAAATAAAAAATTCGGGAAAATCTTCTGAAAATGAAAATTTTAAAATATTTTGTAGAAAGTGAAAAAAAAAAATTAAATTTTCTAAAAATTTAAATTTTAAGACATTTTCTAGAAATAAAAAATGCTCAAGAAATAAAGTTCTAACAATTTCCAGTAAAAAATAACAAATAAAACTTTTCTAAAAAATTCACAAAAAAATAAATACAATAATGCAAGAAATGTTCTATGAATAAAAATTAGCATTTTAAAATTTCTTAAGAAATTAAAAAATCAAATATTATTTGTATATTAATTTTTATATTTTTTATTAGACCATTTTTCTATAGATAAAAAATTCGAAAAGATTTGCTATAAAAAAGAATATTTAAAAATAAATTATGTATAATAATAAATTTTAATAAATTAAAAATTTTTAAAAATTTCAGTAAATAAGAAATTCTTAAAAGATCTATAGGACATTTTTTTAAAGTAAAAATTACAATTTTCTATAATTAGAAAATTTTAAAACTAATATTGAAATTTTCACAAAATAAAAAATTTTTAAATAAAAAATTCTAAAAAATATAGTAATTTTCACAAAATAAAATATTGTTGAATAAAATATTAAAAAAAATCTTCTGGAAATAAAAATTTTTAAATATTTTGTAGAAAGGGAAACTAAATTTTATAAAAATTTAAATTTTCTAGAAATTAATATTTTAAGAAATTTTCTAGAAATAAAGTTCTAAAAATTTCCAATAAAAATAAGAAATAAAACTTTCTAAAAAATTCACAAAAAATATTCTACTAAAATTTCTATAAATAAAATAATTCAGGAATAAAAATTTGCATTTTAAAATTACTTAAGAAGTTTAAAAAAATTAAATATTATTTGTATATTCATTTTTATATTTTTTTATTAGAAAATTTTTCTATAGATAAAAAATTCGAAAAGATTTGCTATAAAAAGGAATGTAAAAAAAATTATATATAATAATAAATTTCAATAAATTTATTTTTTTTAATTTTAATAAATAAGAAATTCTAAAAAAACCATTGGACATTTTTTTAAAGTAAAAAATATCAATGGCCGACTTTGGCATTAATCTTATCGAAAGCTAATTTGGTAATACACTGGAGAAAAGAACTCTCTGGGGCATATAAATAGGTTTGTGTCTTAAGTCTTTTGTATTTACTACAGCCTCTGCGCCGCGCCACATCTTTGATGGAAAATGAAAAATATTAATATTATCTTTTTATTCATGGATTTTTTATTTATAGAAAAATTATATTATAGAAAATTTTATAAAAAATTGCATTTATTGGATATTTCATAGACATTTTTTTAGAAAAAATATTAAAGTTATTTATAGAATTTATTCTATAGACATTTTTAGTCGTGTTATTTTTTAAATGAAAAATTGCTTGAATATTTCTTGACATATTTTATTATCCATCCCATACATTTCATCATTGACAAAAATATGACTATTCTATTTCTATATACAATTTTTATATAATCTGCTTATCGATCCTCCCTCGTAGATGCGAGAGCTGCAACTAAACTCTAGCGATTGTCTTAGTTATTATTTTTTCATCCTAACGCCAAGCCACCGGGGAACACGTACATACTCGTATATGATTCTGCGGTTTATAAACAAAAACTTTATTAATATTGTTTTATTTGTACCGACTGATTGGCCAAGTTTGTGCGCTGCTGTTGTTACCTCATTGTTCTTCAAATAAAGCTAATAAAGAAATGATTTGTAATGCCAGACGATATTTACGTAGTCGTTGTAAGTACTGACTGACCATAGAGCTCTCTGTGGCTCTGTGGCGGACGCCTGCGTATGTAGGTTGATTTCGGGCCATCCATTGGTGCGTTTTTGGCCAAATAACTAATCTGGTTAACCTTATGAGTTTTATTGATTTTAACTTTTTTTCAGTTTTGCCACAAACGTTTAAACATTTAATCTTGCGATGCAAGACAACAAGACAAGAGAGGCTTTGTAAACAATCGATCATTGTTTGGTTTTATTTTTTTATCTGTCTTGAGGTTTGTGGTTAATAGGCCGCAAATGAAAGTCCGTTCATGGTTAACTATTTATATGTGCGTTTTTTTTGTTCTTCGGCCCATAGTTGAATCCATGAACAATTAAAACACTTCAATGTTAAATATACATAGATAGGGTAATAAAAATATGTTTGGACAATACTGAATAGTTATAATAAAAATCTAAAAAAACAAGTGTTTAAGAATTTAGGTCACGGTTTTCAGCTTAGGGTTTCAAGATGCACATTGTTTGTCTGCAAGTCATGTACATATTAGAAAAAAATATTATATTTACCGAAAATTTCTTTGCACTTTTTTAGTTATAGAAAATTTCTTAGAAATTTTGTATTTATAGAAAATTTCTTAGAAATTTTGTATTTATAGAAATTTTTTATTTATAGAAAATTTCTTAAAAATTTTGTATTTAAAGAAAATTTCTTAGAAATTTTGTATTTATAGAAAATTTCTTAGAAATATTGTATTTATAGAAAATTTCTTAGAAATTTTGTATTTATAGAAAATTTCTCCGAAATTTTGTATTTATAGAAAATTTCTCCGAAATTTTGTATTTATAGAAAATTTCTCCGAAATTTTGTATTTATAGAAAATTTTTCCGAAATTTTGAACTTATAGAAAATTTCTCCGAAATTTTGTATTTCTAGAAAATTTTTCCGAAATTTTGTATTTCTAGAAAATTTCTCCGAAATTTTGTATTTATAGAAAATTTCCCCGAAATTTTGTATTTATTGAACATTTCTCAGAAATTTTGTATTTATAGAAAATTTCTTAGAAATTTTGTATTTATAGAAAATTCATCCGAAATTTTGTATTTATAGAAAATTTCTCCGAAATTTTGTATTTATAGAAAATTTCTCCGAAATTTTGTATTTATAGAAAATTTCTCCGAAATTTTGTATTTATAGAAAATTTCTCCGAAATTTTGTATTTATAGAAAATTTCTCCGAAATTTTGTATTTATAGAAAATTTCTCCGAAATTTTGTATTTATAGAAAATTTCTTAGAAATTTTATATTTATAGAAAATTTCTTAGAAATTTTGTATTTATAGAAAATTTCTTAGAAATTTTGTATTTATAGAAAATTTCTTAGAAATATTGTATTTATAGAAAATTTCTTAGAAATTTTGTATTTATAGAAAATTTCTCCGAAATTTTGTATTTATAGAAAATTTCTCCGAAATTTTGTATTGTAGAAAATTTTTCCAAAATTTTGTATTTATAGAAAATTTCTCCGAAATTTTGTATTTATAGAAAATTTCTCCGAAATTTTGTATTTATAGAAAATTTCTCCGAAATTTAGTATTTATAGAAAATTTCTCCGAAATTTTGTATTTAAAGAAAATTTCTCCGAAATTTTGAATTTATAGAAAATTTCTCCGAAATTTTGTATTTATAGAAAATTTCTTACAAATTTTGTATTTATAGAAAATTTCTTAGAAATATTGTATTTATAGAGAATTTCTTACAAATTTTGTATTTGAGAAAATTTTTTACAAATTTTTTATTTATAGAAAATTTCTTACACAATTTTGTATTTATAGAAAATTTCTTAAAAATTTGTATTTATAGAAAATTTCTTAGAAATTTTGTATTTATAGAAAATTTCTCCGAAATTTTGTATTTATAGAAAATTTCTCCGAAATTTTGTATTTATAGAAAATTTCTCCGAAATTTTGTATTTATAGAAAATTTCTCCGAAATTTTGTATTTAAAGAAAATTTCTCCGAAATTTTGAATTTATAGAAAATTTCTCCGAAATTTTGTATTTATAGAAAATTTTTCCGGAACTTTGTTTTTATAGAAAATTTCTCAAAAAATTTTGTATTTATACAAAATTTCTTAGAAATTTTGTATTTATAAAAAATTTCTGCGAAATTTTGTATTTGTAGAAAATTCATCCGAAATTTTGTATTTATAGAAAATTTCTCCGAAATTTTGTATTTATAGAGAATTTTTTACAAATTTTGTATTTGTGAAAATTTTTTACAATTTTTGATCTATAGAAAATTTCTTACAAATTTTGTATTTATAGAAAATTTCTTAAAAATTATGTATTTATAGAAAATTTCTTAGAAATTTTGTATTTATAGAAAATTTCTTAGAAATTTCGTATTTATATTTAGAAATTTTGTATTTATAAAAAATTTCTGCGAAATTTTGTATTTGTAGAAAATTCATCCGAAATTTTGTATTTATAGAAAATTTCTCCGAAATTTTGTATTTATAGAGAATTTTTTACAAATTTTGTATTTGTGAAAATTTTTTACAATTTTTGATTTATAGAAAATTTCTTAAAAATTTTGTATTTATAGAAAATTTCTTAGAAATTTTGTATTTATAGAAAATTTCTTAGAAATTTCGTATTTAGAAAAAGTCTTAAGACATTTTATCTTATCAAAAATTTAATACAAATTTTGTATTTATCACAAATTTCTTGGAATGTTTTTTATCAAAGATTTCTCACACTTTTTTTTGCAAATTTTCTATTTACTGAAAACTTCGTAGAAATATAATATTTAGTTTTTATAGTGAAAAATTTCTCCGAAATTTTGTATTTATAGAAATTTTCTCTGAAATTTTGTATTTATAGAAATTTTCTCTGAAATTTTATATTTATAGAAAATTTCTCCGAAATTTTGTATTTGTAGAAAATTTCTCCGAAATTTTGTATTTATTGGAAATTTCTCTGAAATTTTGTATTCATAGAAAATTTCTCGAAAATTTTGTATTTATAGAAAATTTCTCCGAAATTTTGTATTTATAGAAGAATTCTCCGAAATCTTGTATTTATAGAAAATTTTTCCGAAATTTTGTATTTCTAGAAAATTTCTTAGAGTTTTTAATTTATAGAAAATTTATCACAAATTTGGCATTTTGATATTTTTTTACAAATTTTGTATTTATAGAAAATTCCAAACAAATTTTTTATTTTCGATTTGTTTACAAATTTTGTATTTATAAAAAATGCTTAGAAATTTTATATTTATAGAAAATTTGTATTTATAGAAAATTTCAAAGTAATTTTTATTTATAGAAAATGTCTTAGAAATATTTTATTTATAAGTTTTTTAGAAAATTTATTTTTTATAGAAATTTTAAGAAATATACAATAATTTTTTATTTTAAATTTTTCTTTCAGAGAATTGTTATATCTAATTATTTGGTAGCGTTTTACCTATATATTAGCCTAATCGTTTATATTAATTTAATTAGTTCGAACCTTTGGCAATTCTTTCATTAAACCTATTATTACTGTTACATTTATTTGACCTAAATAATTAGCAAATACAAACTAAAACCAAAAGTTTGCAATTGCGAATAGTGCCAATCAATTAACACGATTAACTAATCCCAAAAATTTATGCAACTTAAACTTCATCATCATCGCACCTTTGAAATGTGGGTCAGATAAACAACAGATACTCGTACAGGCAGATGGACAGACAGACAAATTGATGGACAGGTAACCAGATGGACAGACAGACAGACAATATGACAAGCCAGACGCACTGTCATGTCATACAAACACGGGTCTTATTAATGGTGATCGCCTTCAACAATTTCTTAATTTTGTATATGGATTTTGTTAGACCTTTTGTTTAAAATTGCAAATCTTTTAATTGTTTATCAACAAACATAAAAAGATAAAAATTTGCTCTAAAAAGTATTTACTTTCCCAGCGAAAAAAAAATCGGGAAAAAAATAAAACAAACAAACCTTAGGATGAAAAGAAAAATTGGCCATCACAACTCCCGGATAACGTAATCAATGTATATCCAAAAAAAACATAATATATGTGAATAGATTCGAATGTATTCGATTTTATTCGCATATATTTGAATTGATTTAATTTATTAGAAGACTAACCGTTTCAAAGTCACACAAAACCTCATTAACGAATTGATATCATAAAACATAAGATTATTTATAATTGACATATATTAAAGGGAATTACCCTCGACAAAAAAATTTAATTTGACAAGTTTCTAATAAATTGGTCAATAAAAACATAATTTCTCAGAGAAAAATACATAAAATTTTAATATTTATAGAAAATTTCAAAGAAAAATTTAAAATTTATGCAAAATTTCTTATAACCTTTTTTTAAATAAAAATGTCTTAAAAATATTGTTTTTACTGAAATTTTATATTTATTGAAAAGTTTTCAGAAATTTTTTATTTATCGAAAATGTTTCAGAAATTTTGTATTAATTGAACATTACTTAATTTTATTTTATCAAACATTTCTTAAAAGTTTTATTTATCGAAAAATTCTTAAGACATTTTTTTATTATAGAAAATTTCTTAAAACTTTCATTTATCGAAAAATCTTTAGAAATTTTGTATTTATTGAAAATTTCTTAAATACGTTTTAATTTATCGAACATTTCTTACAGATTTTTTATTTATCGAAAATTTCTTAAAATATTTTTTATTTATCGGAAATTTCTTAAGACATTTTTTAATTATTAATAAATTCTACATTTTTATTTTTTCCAAAAATCTTTAGAAATTTTGTATTTATTGAAAATTTCTTAGATACTTTTTATTTACAGAAAATTTCTTACACATTTTTTATTTCTCATTATTTCTGTAAATTTTCTATTTTATTCCACTTTTATTTACCGAAAATTTCTTCCACATTTTTTATTTCTAATTTTTTCTGGAAATTTTCTTTTTTAGAAAATTTCTTAGAAATATTATGTTTATTGAAACTTTTTAATAATTTTTTATGGAAAATTTCTGAAAAATGTTATTCATCTAAAATTTCTCGAAAATATTTTATTTGTCGAAAATTTCGTAGAAATTTTGTATTAACCGAAAACAATCATTTGAAAATTTTATGGACATTTTTTATTATCGACTTTTTGTAGAAAATCGGTATTCATCAAAAATGTCTTAGAAATTTTGTAGATATTTTTTATTTACGAAAGTTTCTTAACCATTTTATTTAATGAAAAATAAACTGACATAGAAAAATCTTTAAAGATTTTGTATTTACAGTAAATTACTTAAATATTTACTTTATAGAAAATTTTTTAGAAATCTTTTGTTTATGTTTATCGACATTTTTTTTTTGTCATCGATAAACATTTTTTTTTTGTTTTATTTATCGAACATTTCTTTTTAAAATTTTTTATTTATGGAATTTTTTGATAAATAAATATATGTAAGAATTTTTTTTGATTTATCAAAAATGTCTATTTATGGACAATTTCTTAAAAATAATATATTTATTAAAAGTTTTTAATAGTTCTTTATTGGGAATTTCTTATACATTTGATATATTTTATTTATAAATATTTGTTTCCAAAATATTCTTAGAAAATTTTCCAGAAATTTTATTTATTGGAAATTTTGTATAAATGGAAAAAATGGTTTGAAAATTTTAAATAACTTTTTTATTCATCGGCTTTTAGTAGAAAATCTGTAGTTATTCGAAGATGTTAAGAAATCATTTTGTATTTATAGAAAATTTCCTAGAAATTTTGTATTTATAGAAAATTTCCTAGAAATTTTGTATTTATAGAAATTTTATATTTATAGAAAATTTCCTAGAAATTTTGTATTTACAGAAAATTTCCTAGAAATTTTATATTTATAGAAAATTTCCTAGAAGTTTTATATTTATAGAAAATTTCCTAGAAATTTTATATTTATAGAAAATTTCCTATAAATTTTATATTTATAAAAAATTTCCTATAAATATTATATTTACAGAAAATTTCCGATTTTCCTACAAATTTTGTATTTTTAGTATATTACTTAAATATTTATTTTATCAAAAATTTTTTAAAAATCGTTTGTTTATCGAAAAGTTATTAGACTTTTTATTTGTTAAAAATTTATTAGAAATTTTGTATTTAATGCAAATTTCTTAAAACATTTAAAGAACTTTTTTATTCATCGGCTTTTTGTAGAAAATTTGTATTTATTCGAACATTTCTTGACATTTTTATTTATCGAAATTTTCTTCGACATTTTTTATTTACCGAAATTTTTTTAGAAATGTTGTATTTATAGAAAATTTCCTAGAAATTTTGTATTTATAGAAAATTTCCTAAAATTTTGTATTTACAGAAAATTTCCTAGATATTTCGTATTTATAGAAAATCTCCTAGAAATTTTATATTTATAGGAAATTTCGTTAATAATTACTTTACCGAAAATTTGTTAGAAATTTCATATTTATCTAACAATTTTTGGACATTTTTTTATTTGTCAATAATATCTTAGAAATTTTGTATTGAACATTTTTTAGACATATTTTATTCTTTATTATTAAAATTTTTTTAATATTATTTATTTATCGAAAATTCTTTAGAGATTTTGTTTTTATGTGTTGTTGTTATTTATTGTTGGTCTGTGCTTTTGTTATTCAGCCAGAATTTAATTTGGTTTGAGACCATATGTTTCAGTTACTTTCTGTCTATTGCAAAAAAGTAATAGATACAAATATTAAAATTGGTAGAGAGTTTTAATTGCTTGGTAGAATTGACTGCAGTTTCGATAGACACCACTCTATCATCTTCAGAATTCAGTAGCAATAGTGTATGTCTTTAACTTAAATCAGCTGAAATACTTATAGAAGCAGTAAATTGAATTTAACAAGAACTGCTAACCAAACCCGTATTTTTATGGAAAATTTCTTGGACTTTTTCTTTTATAGAAAATTTCTAAAAAATTTAAAAATTTTGTAGAAATGTAGTATTTTTATATGTAGAGAAAACTTCTTTATTTTTTGGAAATTTTGTATTCTATGAACAATTTTAAAACAATTTAATTATCGAAAATTTCTTAGAAATTTTTTATTTACCGGAAGTTTTTAACATTTTTAGTTATCGACGATAAAGTGACATGGAAAATCCTTTAGAAATATTGTATTTATAGAACATTTCTTAAATAATTATTTTATAGAAAATTTGTTAGAAATTTCATATTTATCAAAAAGATTTTAGACACTTTTTTTATTTGTTAAAAATTTTGTTTTTTTATTTATTTTATTTAATGGAAATTTTTTTATTTATCAAAATTTTTATAGATGTTTTTTATATAACGCAAATTTTTTGACATTTTTAATTTATCGCAATTTTATAGCAATTTGTTATTTATCGACATTTTTTAGAAATTATTTATTTATATAAAACTTAGCAGAAATTATAACTTCTTACAATTTTTTAATTTAATTTCTTCGAAATTTTTTATTTATTGTGAATTTATTAGATATTTTTTATTTAAAGAAAATTTCAAAGAAATTTTGTTATTTAAGTACATTTCACAGAAATATTTAATTTATAGAAAATTTCATAGAAATTCTGTATTTATAGATAATTTTATAGAATTTTTTTATTTGTAGAATTTTACTTAACAATTTTTTATTTATAGGAAATTTCTTAGAATTTTTTTTATTTATAGAAATTTTTATAGAATTTTTGATTTAAGAAAATTTTTTAAATTTTTTTATTTATATAAAATTTCTAAAATTTTTTTTTTTAGAAAATTTCTTAGACATTTTTTATTTATATGAAATTTCATAGACATTTTTTATTCATAGAAAATTTCTTGCAATTTTTTATTTAGGTATTTACAGTACAAACCAAAGCCTTTGATTTTAATCGAACCCACCACCCCCAAAATCATAGGCGTGCACGCTATCATCTCACCTACTGGGGTGCTCCAATTTTTTTATTTATACAAAATTTCTTAGAATTTTTTTATATATAGAAAATGTCTTTAAATTTATTTTTATATATAGAAAATTTCTAAGACCTTTTTAATTATAGAAATTTTAGGTAATTGTTTATTTGAAGAAAACTTCTTAGAAATTTTTTCATTTTATTGATATAAATAAAAAAATTTTAAGAAATTTTCTATAAATAAAAAAAATTTAAAAATGTTCTGTAAATATAAAATTTCTACAAATACAAAATTTTTATGAAATTTTCTAAATTATACAAAATTTCTTAATTTTTTTTTAATTTATAGCAAATTTCTTAAACATTTTTTATTTATAGAAAATTTCGTAGACATTTTTGTATAAAATTTTTTATTCATTTTAGAAAATTGTTAAAGACTTTTTTCGTGAGTGTATAATCTGTGACACGGGCATCTCTGCAGTGCATTCGTTTGGTGTGACCACAAAACTGTCAAATTGACCAACTTTCCGTTTGTCAGTTGGTTTAATTTGACGCTTTGTGATCTCGATTCGTTCATCGCACATTGTGCGATTTATTGTTTGTTCCTCTTTGTTTCTGCATTTGTGTGATAAAATATTCGAAATCCAGTTTATTGGCATTTTAAGTTTATCCACATGATTGGATGGATGGATGGATGAATGGATGGGGCTTGGAATGGTGGAATGGAATGGTCTTTGATGACATAGATGATGGATATGTAATCAAGAGATAATGGGTAATCAATTTGCTGCGCTGTGAACGGGATCAAAATGAAGTGTTAAAGTGAACTAAAATGGTCAAAGAAAAAGTGCACATCAAGTTTAATCAACAATTAACCATTTTTTTTTATAATCGATTAGAGTAATTTTTTCGGAAATCATTTTGTGGTGTTGATGAAATGGTTTTAATTGGTAAAATATTTGGAAAGGAGTTTTGCAAACCATTTTAAATCATCTGTCATAACAGTGTGCAAGAGTTTGACAATATAAATATTTAGTCCGCCATAATAAATGGGTGCGGAATTAGAAATGAAGTGTGACATTTACATAATACTGTGCGATAAGGCTGAATCTTCAATTCGTCTGTATACGAGTACTCCATACATTTCGCTAAATAAAAATATCACAGAACATTTAGAAAAATCAAACATTTTGGAAAATTTTCTATAAAAGAGAGAAAAAATAATTCTAAAATACAAAAAAAAAATGTATATACACAACAAATATCTTAGAAATTTCCTATAAATCCAAAATTTCTAAACATTTTTCTATAAATACGAAATTTCAATAAACACAAAATTAAAAACTAACTTTTATTTAAGTTAATTTGGATAAAATTAACTCAATCTCCCTCATATGTACTGCTATTTTATCGTTTTTTATAGAAATTTCTCTTAAAGAGAATATTTAACAATAATTAATAAACTTTCTTTCCTAATAGATTTATTAGTCAGTCTTTATTTATAACAGTTTTTGTCGGGAATTATTATTAATGATCACAACTGGCGTTCGATACCTTAAGGAAATTATTATTATTTTTCCATTCCACTCCATTTTAATCCCCGCATTTTGATTTGGTTTATGCAAAATGAAGTAATATATATTAACAAAGCGAAAACATAAAATATTAAAACTTATTAATTTCACAGATCGACCAATAAACATTAATGTTCGTGTCTTAAAGTCATTTCTTCTTTTACCCCTTTTCAGACAAAAAAGACAATTATCTATTTAGGTTTTTTTAGCGGATGCAAAATGTACGAAATTACGGTCTAACATGAAATTTACTATCAACACTTTCTCTAAAATAAAAAAAATACTCAAAGGAAGTATTAAGTATGGATTTCATTCTCGGGCTGCTTTCTTACTAGGAAATTTTCTATAAATACAAAATTTCTAAGAAATTGTCTATAAATACAAAATGAATACACAATTTTTAAGAAATTTTATATAAATACAAAATTTCTAAGAAATTTTCTATAAATACAAAATTACTTAGAAATTTTCTATAGATACAAAATCACTAAGAAATTTTCTATAAATACAAAATCACTAAAAAAATTTCTATAAATACAAAATGTCTAAGAAATTTTCTGTAAATACAAAATTACTAAGAAATTTTCTATATATACAAAATTTCTCAGAAATTTTCTATAAATACAAAATTTCTCAGAAATTTTCTATAAATACAAAATTTCGAAGAAACTTTCTATAATTACAAAATTTCGAAGAAATTTTCTACAAATACAAAATTTAGAAGAAATTTTCTATAAATACAAAATTTCGAAATTTTCTAATAATACAAAATTTTGAAGAAATTTTCTATAAATACAAAATTTCTCAGAAATTTTCCATAAATACAAAATTTCTCAGAAATTTTCTATAAATACAAAATTTTTCAGAAATTTTCTATACATACAAAATTTCTCAGAAATTTTCTATTAATACAAAATTTCTAAAAAACTTTCTATAAATACAAAATTTCTAAGAATTTTTCTATAAATACAAATTTCGCAGAAATTTTCTATAAATACAAAATTTCTAAGAAATTTTCCAAAAATACAAAACTTCGGATAAATGCAAATCTAAGAAATTTTCTAAAAATACAAAATTTCTGATAAAAGCTAAATTTTTAAGATATTGTCTATAAATACATTTCTAAGAAATTTTTTATAAATACAAAATTTCTCAGAAATTTTCTATAAATACAAAATTTCTCAGAAATTTTCTATAAATACAAAATCTCTCAGAAATTTTCTATAAATACAAAATTTCTCAGAAATTTTCTATAAATACAAAATTTCTCAGAAATTTTCTATAAATACAAAATTTCTCAGAAATTTTCTATAAATACAAAATTTCTCAGAAATGTTCTATAAATACAAAATTTCTCAGAAATTTTCTATAAATACAAAATTTCTCAGAAATTTTCTATAAATACAAAATTTCTCAGAAATTTTCTATAAATACAAAATTTCTCAGAAATTTTCTATAAATACAAAATTTCTCAGAAATTTTCTATAAATACAAAATTTCTCAGAAATTTTCTATAAATACAAAAATTCTCAGAAATTTTCTATAAATACAAAATTTCTCAGAAATTTTCTATAAATACAAAATTTCTCAGAAATTTTATATAAATACAAAATTTCTCAGAAATGTTCTATAAATACAAAATTTCTCAGAAATGTTCTATAAATACAAAATTTCTCAGAAATGTTCTATAAATACAAAATTTCTCAGAAATTTTCTATAAATACAAAATTTCTCAGAAATTTTCTATAAATACAAAATTTCTCAGAAATTTTCTATAAATACAAAATTTCTCAGAAATTTTCTATAAATACAAAATTTCTCAGAAATTTTCTATAAATACAAAATTTCTCAGAAATTTTCTATAAATACAAAATTTCTCAGAAATTTTCTATAAATACAAAATTTCTCAGAAATTTTCTATAAATACAAAATTTCTCAGAAATTTTCTATAAATACAAATTTCGCAGAAATTTTCTATAAATACAAATTTCGCAGAAATTTTCTATAAATAGAAAATTTTGCTAAAATTGTCTATAAATAAAAAATTTCGCAAAAATTGTCTATAAATACAAAAATTTGGCAGATATTTCTATAAATACAAAATTTCGCAGAAATTTTCTATACATACAAAATTTTGCAAAAAAAAAAAATAAGAAATTTTCTATAAATACAAAATTTCTAATAAATTTTCTATAAATACAAAATTTCTATAAATACAAAATTTTTAAGAAATTTTCTATAAAAACAAAATTTAAAAAAAAAAATCTAAAAAAGTCTAAATACAAACAATCTGAGAATTTTCTTTTAATTTCTAAGAAATTTTCTATAATTTAAAAATTTCTAAAAAATATTCTATAAATAAAAAAAATTTTAAATTTATTGAAAATTGTTAATAAATTTAAAATACCTAAAAAAATTTCAGTAAAATGAGTTCTTAAAAAAATGTCTATAAATAATTTTTAATCTAAGAAATTTTTAAAAAAAAATCTTTAAAGTGAGTTCTTTAAAAAATGTCTATAAATAATTTTTTTAAAATAAAAATTCTATAAATGAAATTATATCTTTCGTAGAAGGCCTCTAAATCTTTTCTTAAATAAGACGGTCCTTAAAGTCTTCAAAATAATAAGACATTACTCAGGATCTTCTGCAGTATAATATCTTCTAAAAGGTTTCCAGTGAAAAATAGAAATGTCTTCTACAAAAGAACCTCTTCCGAAAGGTCTTCTATAAATGATAACCATCCAAAAGGTCAACTGTGAAAAAAATTATCCCTTAATGTTTTTTATAAAAATTATAAAGACTGTTTTATAGGCAAAAATGTTGTACAGATTTCCATTGTTTGAAATTTTCAAAATTAATTTCGATATTTTCATTGTACAGGATGGTCCATATTAAACGCACGATGTTAATTGTAAATAAAACAAAAAGTATTCAGAGAATTATCTTAACATTTATTATTATGATATAAGGATCTATGACAATTATGTGTGAAACAATATATCGGACAATTGCTCGCCGCGTGTGGCTCACAATTAAAGTCGTGTATTATGGTTGGACCATCCTAAAATAATTTAAATTTTAACATTTACAAATATTCATATATAAACCATAAAAATTTTAAAAAAACTATTTTATTGGGAAAATTTTGTTTGTGCAGACGTCCATTGTTTGAATATTTCAAAACTTAATTTTATTTTTAGAAAATTTGTTAAAGTAATCTGAATAAATGAGGTCCATTCGTTGGATCGTTTTTCTTGCCATAATGTTAACGTTTGTTAAGACATTTTGAAATTTGTCACTATTTTTCTCACAAATCTCGTGTATGAAAAAAAAATCACACGATCATTTTTTCGAAACTGTCTCGTTATTCTTCATCCCGCCAATTATAATAGCGGTTAATTAAAGAAATGTGTTATTAAATATTTTTGGGCAGTTACCGTTTAGCCAAAGCTATAATTTAGCACAGGTCCCTCTCTCTCTACTCGCTACTCTTAGTGATTAAAATAAATGTGGGGAGGGTCAGTTTTGAGTGGTGGTGATGGTTTAAAGGTTTTCCCATTGGTTGTGCATGTCTAAGTGTTATGACTAGAGCAAGTGAAAAATTTTTTTAAAAATAAAATTGACCCCAAAAAAATACAAACAAAATCATTTTAAACAATGAGAGTTCGGCTGACCGCCCTAAGTGAACACAAATGGCAGATAATTTATAAAATAGAAAATAAAAGTTACTGTTTTCCATTTCTGAATTTGTTCGCTTTTTCTTGGGGAGCAAACTAACATATTTGACGTCAGAAATTTCTCTAACTATTTATCAGAATGACAAATGGTTTTAAACGGCAGCGCAGAATAATAGAGGGACAATCTAGCTTGACTCATTTTAGACAACGCTGTGTGGATTTTAAATAAACCGGAATAAAAAATTAAATCCCTTAAGGTTTTCTGTGAAAGAATACCTTCCTGGAGGTGTTCTTAAAATAATCTTTCTTAAGATTTTCTGTCAAAAAATATCGTCCTTAAGGTAATCCACAAAAAAGGCCATCCCTAAGGCAGAAGAACTCCCTAAAGGTCTTCAATAAAAAAAGACATTTCTAATTTTTTTTATAAACAAGTAAAAGCGATAATATCGGATTAATATCGTTAATTAACACCATGGATTGCATTCAATTCTATTACTGGAAAAATCTTGGGATATGGAACAAATCTTAGATTGTTTTTGTTTAAGCAAATTATTAAAAAAAACGAACGCTGCAATTTTTAATCCAAATTTTTGGCACAAATTCTTAAGCCAAACTCTTCATCTGAAAAATGTGGTATTTGAGGCTTAAATTAACACATTTGAGGGCTACCTATATACGGGGACTGCAACAAAATATAAACTACATAGTTTGTATAAATTTTATTGCGATGAATTCTTGCCGAAATATAATACAAACTGCAAAGTTTCAACTAAATTGCTTAGAAAATGTTGTGTTTATGGTTTAAACAAGCCTTTTTGGGAGCGACATATATAGGTGGATAATACCAGAATATGAACTGATTTAAAAAATTGTACTGTGATGAATTGTTGTCTAAATAAAATACAAACTGCAAAGATTCGCTTAAAATGCTTAGAAAATGTGGTATTTATGGCTTAAATAAGCCTATTCTGGAGCGACCTCTATAGGGTGACTATAACAAAATATCAACCGATTTGTAAACTGTTTACTGTGATTCATTCTTGTCAAAATAGAATACAAACTGCAAAGTTAAAGCAAAATTGCTTTAAAAATGTGGTATCTATGGCTCAATAACCGTATTTTGGAGCGACCTCTATAGGGGAGCTGTATCAAACCATTGACCGATATGGCCCATTTTCAATCCCAAACGACCTGCAACTATAAGAAGTATTTCTACCAAATTTGATCAACCTAACTCTATTAGTACGGACTGTAGCGTGATTTCAGACAGACAGACAGACGGACATGGCTAAATAGTCTTAGAGTTTTATCTCGAACAAGAATATATATACCTTATGGGATCGCAAATCAATATTTCAAGGTGTTGCAAACGGAATGACAAAGTTAGTATACCCCCTTCCTATGATGGAGGGTATAAAAAAGGAACTTCTTACAAGTCTTCTATAAAAATGCGTTCCTTAAAGTATTCTATAAAAGACGTTCCTGAAGGTCTTCTGTAACAAAAGCCTTTCAAAAAGTCTTCTATAAACGAAGACCTTCCTTCTCGACTTATTTTATACAAGTCTGGCGGGTTTTTAAATAATCCCGATTAAAAGAACAAATTCCTTAAGGGGTTCTGTGAAAGAAGGCCTTCCTTGAACATCTGCGGTGAAATAAGGCTTTCCTGAGAAGGTCTGCCGGAAAAGGAGATGTTCCTGTGAAGGTCAGTCATAAAAGAAGACCTTCCTGTAAAGGTATGCTTTAAAAGAAGACCTTCCTATGAAAATCTACTGTGAGATAGGATCTTCCTGTTAAGGTCTGCTGTAAAAAAGTCGTTCCTATGAAGGTCTGCTGTATAATAAGAACTTCCTGTGAAGATCTGCTATAAAATATGACTTTCTTTTAAAAGTCTGCGGTAAAATAAAGCCTTCCTTTGAAGGTCTGCTGTAAAAGTAGATGTTCCTGTGAAGGTCAACCATAAAAGAAGACCTTCCTGTGACCTGCTGTAAAAAAGATCTTCCTGTGAAGGTCCACTTTGAAAGAATACCTTCCTATGAAAATCTAATGTAAGATAAGATCTTCCTGTTAAGGTCTGCTGTAAAAAAGTCTTTCCTATGAAGGTCTGCTGTATAATAAGAACTTCCTGTAAAGGTCCGTTTTAAAAGAAGACTTTTCTGTGAATGTCTGCTGTAAAAGGAGTCTTTCCTATGCAGTTCTGCTGTAAAATAAGGTCTAAAAGAAGGCCTTCCTGTGAAGGAAGGTCAGCCGTAAAACCTTTTTGTGAAGGCCTGCTATAAACCATTACTTTTCTGTCTGCTGTAGAAGAAGACTTTCCCGTGAAGGTCTGGTGTAAAAGAAGTTTTTCTGTGAAGGCCTGCTGTAAAGGAAGGCCTTTTTGTGAAAGTCTGCTGTAAAATAAGGCCTTCCTGTGAAGGTCTGCTGTACAAGGAGACGTTCCTGTGAATGTCAGCCGTAAACTAACACTTTCCTGTGGCCTGCTGTAAAAAAGATCTTCCTGTGAAGGTCCACTTTAAAAGAATACCTTCCTATGAAAATCTACGGTGAGATAAGATCTTCCTATCAAGGACTGCTGTAAAATGAGGCCTTCCTGAGAAGGTCTGCTGTAAAATAAGGCCTTCCTGTGAAGGTCTGATGTAAAAGGATACCTTCCTGTGAAGGTCTGATGTAAAAGGAGACCTTCTGTGAAGGTCAGCCATAAAAGAAGACATTTCTGTGAAGGCCTGCTGTAAAACAGGACCATCATGTGAAGATCTGCTATAGAAGAAGACGTTCCCGTAAAGATCGGCTGCAAAATAAATCTTTCTGTGAAGACCTGTTGCAAAACATGACTTCTGTGAATGTCTGCTATAGAAGAAGTTTTTCCTCTGAAGGTCTGCTCACAAATAAGGACTTCCTGTGAAGTCCAGCTGTAAAACAGGACCATCATGTGAAGATTTGCTGTAGAAGAATACCTTCCCGTGAAGATCGGCTGCAAAATAAGTCTTTCTGTGAAGGCCTGTTGCAAAACATGACTTTTCTGTGAATGTCTGCTGTAAAAGAAGTTTTTCCTCTGAAGGTCTGTTCAAAAATAAGGCCTTCCTGTGAAGTGCTGCTGTAAAAGGAGACCTCCCTGTGAAGGTCAGCCGTAAAAAAAGACCTTCCTGTGAAGTCCAGCTGTAAAACAGGACCATCATGTGAAGATTTGCTATAGAAAAATACCTTCCCATGAAGATCGCCTGCAAAAGAAGTCTTTCTGTGAAGGCCTGCTGTAAAACATGACTTTTCTGTGAATGTCTGCTGTAAAAGAAGTTTTTCCACTGAAGGTCTGCTCCAAAATAAGGTCTTCCTGTGAAGGACCGCTGTAAAGGAGACACTTTTTAAAACATGACTTTCCTGTGAATATCTGCTGTAAAAGAAGACCTTTCTGTGAATGTCTGCTGTAAAAGAAGACCTTTCTGTGAAAGTATGCTGTAAAACAAGACATTTTTGTGAAGGTCTGTCGTAAAAGAAGACTTTATCTGGAAAGTCAGCTTTAAAAGAAGTCCATTCTGTTAAGATCTGCTGTAAAATACAACTTTCCTGTGAAGGTCTGCTGTATAGCACGACTTCGCATTGAATGTCTGCTATAAAAAAAGTCTTTCTTATAAAGGTCTGCTATGAAAGAAGACCTTTCTGTGAAGGTCTGCTGTAAAATAAGACCTTCCTGTGAAGGTCCGCTGTAAAAGAAGACCTTCCTGTAAAGGCCTGCTTTAAAAGAAGACCATTCCTGTAAAGTACTGCTTTAGAAGAAGACCTTCCTGTGAAGATCTGCTGTAAAAGGAGATCTTCTTGTGAGGATCTGCTGTAAAAGAAGTCTTCCATAAGGTGTTGACAAAAGACGAAAATCCATAATATATTTTCTATAGAAGACTTCAAGGATGGCGTTCTTCTTTGTAGAAGGCCTTAAGGAAGGTTTCTTTCGCGGAAGACTTTAAGAAAAGGTCTTCTTTTATTGAAGACCTTAAGAAGGTCGTATTTTATAAAAGATCTTAAGAAGGACGTAAAATAGACCTTCTTCATAGGATATATTTAGGATGGTCGTCTATTTTAGACCTAATGAAGGTGTGATTTTAAGACCTAAGTGATTTTATGAAAGACATTAAAGTAGGAGTTATTTTAGATAAGGCCTTAAAGTCGGTCTTCATTTAGATAAGACCTTAAAAAGACCTTAATTTAGAGAAGATCGGAGGGTCTTCTTTTGTAGTTGGTGCTTACATTAAGGCCTTGTTCATAGTACACCTTAAGGAAGGCAGTATTTTCTAGAAGACTTTAAGGAACGTCTACTTTTGTAGAATAGGAATAAGGAATGTCTTCTTTTATAGAATACCTTAAGATAGGTCTTCTTTTATGGAAGTCCTTCTTTTATATAATACCTTAAAATAGGTCTTCTTTTATAGAAGTCCTTATGGAAGGTCTTCATTTATAGAAGACCTTCACAAGAAGGTAATTTTATACGAAAAGTCTTCTTCTATATAAGAGCTTAAGAAGATCGTATATTATAGAAGACCTTCAGGATGGTCTTCCCTTTTTAATGGAAAACTTGAAGGGGAATATTTTATAGAAGACCTTTAAGAAGGTCGTATTTTATTGAAGACTCTTTAGGAAGGTCGTGTAAAGCAGGTTTGATTTTATAGAAGACCTAAGGGGGGTCTGATTTTATCAAATACCTTAAAGTAGGTCGTCTTTTAGAGAAGACCTTAAAGTCGCTCTTCATTTAGAAAATACCTTAAAAGGTCTCCTTTTAGAGAAAACCTTAAGGATGTTTATCTTTTAGAGAAGTCCTTTAAGAAGGTATATTTTGTATAAGACATTAGAGAAGATTTTCTTATTATATCAGAGCTTCACAGAAAGTCCTTGTATATAAATGACCTTAAGGAAGATCTTTTTTCGAGACGACCTGTAGGAAGTTCTTCTTTTGTAGAAGACCATAAGAATGGTCTGTTTTACAGAAGATCTCAAAAAATGTTTTATTTTATTATAAAGCCTTTAACGATGATCTGCATTAATACAAAACTTTTGGCAAGGTCATTTATAGAAGATGTTAATTGAAAAACATATTTCTTTTTCTCACAAATTGTTGTTATCTAAACTTACCAATTTTTTGTGTTTTATATTCCAAAGGTAATCCAAGGGTAATAGTTATCCTGTGTTAAGTTGGTTTTTTATTTCCTGAATTAGTTTTCACCAATTTCAGTTTTGTTTTTTTAATGTTTTTTTGTTAGTTTTCTGATTTTTTTTCCACAAACTTTTCTTTTTGCACTTCACGAAATGCTGCAGATTTTCTATTATTTTTTTTTTTGTTTTTAGAAAATAATTTGTAACACACTTTTCAAACTGGACAACCGGTACACTTGCAACCAACAACAAACCTGAGGTGGTGCATTTGCTGTGGCTGCTGCTGCTGCTTCGACTGTTGGTGATATTGGCGGTGGTGGAGTGTATGTAGCATGTTCCACTTAGAATTGACACAATTTTAAACCGGCATCAAGTGAAGACAAGACAAGGTAACACAAAAACAAAACGAAGAAAAGACAACAAAAGCAGCGGCGCGGAGATCGGCTCAGTGCAAATACTCATATTTTTTGTCTTTCAAAACATTCACAGGAATAAACGGAATTTTAACAGATGACGACGAAGACGACGATGAAGACGACTTTCCAGATGATGATAATGATGATGAAGGACGGACGACCGACCGACCAAGCTAAACGAGAATCTTTTGCTGGTATTCCTTACTTTTGCCGCACATTAAACTGTTTTGGTGGAACGTAATTGTTTTGTTTCGTTTCGTTACGTTTTGTTTAACTCGCACTAGTCGTCGTGGTGGTTGTTGTGAATGAGTACTACGCGCATGCGCACTAGAGAATGTGGTATAACTTTACTCAAGCGCGTTTAAAACCGTAATAACATAAGCTTATCACTTAACCAAGCTAAGAAGCTCTGGCGCTCTGTCTCTGGCGGCGGCGGCAAACTCCATATGAAACCCCCCATTTACCATCACCGCAATTGTTGTGGTCGTGGTCGCGGTCGTCATCATCACCAGCAGCAGCACAACCCCATGCCAAGCCAAGCCATGATGGTGCGGATGATGACGATGATGGAGAATTACTACCAAAACAGAAACAAGAAATGCAAACAAAAGTTAAAGAGTTTAAGTTTCTTGGCTTCAAAAATCGCACACACAAAATAAAAGATGTTCCTCCCAAAGTAAAAAGCCCCCCTCAAACGTATGCCATAAACTTGAATGAATGAGTGACTGACTGACGGCCAGAGTAAGTGGCTGGCTGGTCGGCTGCTCTGGCGGCCGCTGACAGTAACTGGTGTTTGTTTGTCGAGGGGTTTTGTGGTATGTAACCCCCTTTTTAGCCTATGCAAAATGATTGAATGTCTAATAGCACAAACATGTTTTATTAGCCGCCGCATATCCCCCATCACCAAAAGCCGAACCGAGTCAATGCAAAATAGTTTACAGTTGTAAAATATAGCCATAGCCATAGCCACGGCCTCTTCCTTCCTTCCTTCCACCAGCCATCCACCAACCGTTTGCTCAACGAATGGCAAAATATAGCATTGACCGTTAAGAGAGTAACATCACTTAGCCGCCATAAGCACCTGTTTTAATACGGCTTAAGAAGATCTGTTAGTTACACTTGGTCTAATTAAAAGGCTCATAACAACAACAACAAAAATAATAATAATAGGAAAAAACGGCAAAATAACCAGATTTAAAACAAGGGATACAAAACAATTATAAATGGGCGATAAGACATAAAGCTAAAACGAAAGACTTAAGAAACGAACAACCAAAGAAAAGTTCTGTAAACAAAAAATGAAGAAAATATTTTCTAAGAACAATTTCCAAACATTTTCTGAAACACAAAAATTCACAACGAAAAATATTAATATATTTTCTCCAAAAAATGTTTCAAAGTTACTTTAAATCAAAAAATATCGAATTTCCTGTAACTTAAAAAATGTTTAAGATATAATTTTCTATAAATAAAGAAATTCGAAGAAATTTTTTATAAATACAAAACTTCGAAGAAATTTTCTATAAATACAAAATTTCGAAGAAATTTTCTAGAAATACAAAATTTCGAAGAAATTTTCTATAAATAAAAAATTTCGAAAAAATTTTCTACAAATACAAAATTTCGAAGAAATTTTCTATAAATACACAATTTCTAAGAAAATTTCTATAAATACAAAATTTCGAATAAATTTTCTATAGATACAAAATTTCGAAGAAATTTTCTATAAATACAAAATTTTGAAGAAATTTTCTATAAATACAAAATTTTGAAGAAATTTTCTATAAATACAAAATTTAGAAGAAATTTTCTATAAATACAAAATTTCGATGAAATTTTCTATAAATACAAAATTTCGATGAAATTTTCTATAAATACAAAATGTCGAAAACAATTTTCTTAAATATAAAATTTCGAAGAAATTTTTTTAAATACATAATACCGAAGAAATTTTCTATAAATACAATTTTTTGGAGAATTTTTCTATATATAAATAAAAAATTTCGGAGAAATTTTCTATAAATAAAAAAATTCGAAGAAACTCTCTATAAATAAAAAATGTCTATGAAATTTTCTATAAATAAAAAATTTCTATGAAATTTTCTATAAAAAACTTCGAAGAAATTTTCTATAACTAAAAAATTTCTAAGAAATTTTCTATAAATAAAAAATTGTGAAGAAATTTTTTATAAATAAAAAATTCGAAGAAATTTTCTATAATTAAAAAATTTTGAAGAAATTTTCTATAAATAAAATTTTTTTGGAGAATTTTTCTAAATATAAATAAAAAATTTCGAAGAAATTTTCTACAAATAACAAATTTCGAAGAAATTTTCTATAAATAACAAATTTCGAAGAAATTTACTATAAATAAAAAATTTTGAAAAAATTTTCTATAAAAATTTTTATAAATAAAAAATTTTGAAGAAATTTTCTATAAATAAAAAAATTCGAAGAAATTTTCTATAAATAAAAAATTTCGAAGACATTTTCTATAAATGAAAAATTTCGAAGAAATTTTCTATAAGTAAAAAGCTTAGAAGAAATTTTCTATAAATAAAAAATTTCGAAGAAATTTTCTATAAATAAAAAATTTTGAAGAAATTTTCAATAAATAAAAAATTTTGAAGAAATTTTCTATAAATACAAAATTTTCTAAGAAATTTTCTATAAATAAAAAATTTCGAAGAAATTTTCTATAAATAAAATTGTTTGGAGAATTTTTCTAAATATAAATAAAAATTTTCTATCCTTCGAAATTTTTTATAAATAAAAAATTTTGGAGAAATTTTCTATAAATAAGAAATTTTTAATAAAAAACTTCGAAAAAATTTTCTATAAATAAAAAATTTAGAAGAAATTTTCTATAATAAAAAATTTTGAAGAAATTTTCTATAATAAAAAATTTCGAAGAAATTTTCTATAATCAAAAATTTCGAAGAAATTTTCTGTAAATAAAAAATATCTAAGAAATAATTTTATATAAATACAAGATATCGAAGAAATTTTCTATAAATAAAAAATATATAAGAAATTTTCTATAAATACAAAAATTCGAAGAAATATTCTATAAAAACAAAATTTTGAAGTTTTCCAAAACTTTCGAAGAAATTTTCTATAATAAAAAATATCGAAGAAATTTTCTATAAATACAAAATTTCTGAGAAATTTTCTATAAATACAAAATTTCTGAGAAATTTTCTATAAATACAAAATTTCTGAGAAATTTTCTAAAAATACAAAATTTCTGAGAAATTTTCTAAAAATACAAAATTTCTGCGAAATTTTCTAAGAATACAAAATTTCTGAGAAATTTTCTAAAAATACAAAATTTCTGAGAAATTTTCTAAAAATACAAAATTTCTAATAAATTTTCTATAAATACAAAATTTCTGAGAAATTTTCTATAAATACAAAATTTCTGAGAAATTTTCTATAAATACAAAATTTCTGAGAAATTTTCTATAAATACAAAAATTTCGAAAAATTTTCTATAAAAACAAACTTTCTACGAAATTTTCTATAACCACAAAATTTCGAAGAAATTTTCTAGAAATACAAAATTTCGAAGATATTTTTTATAAATAAATAATTTCGAAGAAATTTTCTACAAATACAAAATTTTGGAAGAAATTTTCTATAAATACAAAATTTCGAAGAAACTTTCTACAAATACAAAATTTCGAAAAAATTTTCTATAAATACAAAATTTCGAATAAATTTTCTATAAATACAAAATTTCGAAGAAATTTTCTATAAATACAAAATTTCGAAGAAATTTTCTATAAATACAAAATTTTTAAGAAATTTTCTATAAATACAAAATTTAGAAGAAATTTTCTATAAATACAAAATTTCGAAAAAAAATTTCTATAAATATAAAATTTCGAAAAAATTTTTTTGAATACATAATACCGAAGAAATTTTCTATAAATACAATTTTTTGGAGAATTTTTCTATATATAAATAAAAAATTTCGGAGAAATTTTCTATAAATAAAAAAATTCGAAGAAACTCTATAAATAAAAAATTTCTATGAAACTCTATAAATAAAAAATTTCTATGAAATTTTCTATAAATAAAAAGTTTCTATGAAATTTTCTATAAAAAACTTCGAAGAAATTTTCTATAAATGAAAAATTTCGAAGAAATTTTCTATAAGTAAAAATTTCGAAGAAATTTTCAATAAATATAAAATTTCGAAGAAATTTTCCATAAATATAAAATTTCGAAGAAATTTTCTATGAATAAAAATTCCGAAGAAATTTTCTATAAATAAAAAGCTTAGAAGAAATTTTCTATAAATAAAAAATTTCGAAGAAATTTTCTATAAATAAAAAATTACGAAAAAATTTTCTAAAAATAAAAAATTTTGAAGAAATTTTCAATAAATAAAAAATTTTGAAGAAATTTTCTATAAATACAAAATTTTCTATAAATAAAAAATTTCGAAGAAATTTTCTATAAATAAAAAATTTTGAAGAAATTTTCTATAAATACAAAATTTTCTATAAATAAAAAATTTCGAAGAAATTTTCTATAAATAAAAAATTTCGTAGAAATTTTCTATAAATAAAATTTTTTGGAGAATTTTTCTAAATATAAATAAAAATTTTCTATTCTTCGAAATTTTTTATAAATAAAAAATTTTGGAGAAATTTTCTATAAATAAAAATTTTCGAAGAAATTTTCTATAAATAAAAAATTTCTAAGTTTTTAATAGAAAACTTCGAAAAAATTTTCTATAAATAAAAAATTTAGAAGAAATTTCCTATAATAAAAAATTTTGAAGAAATTTTCTATATTAAAAAATTTCGAAGAAATTTTCAATAAATAAAAAATATCTAAGAAATAATTTTCTATAAATACAAGATATCGAAGAAATTTTCTATAAATAAAAAATATATAAGAAATTTTCTATAAATACAAAAATTCGAAGAAATCTATATATATAAAGAAGAATGTGTGTTTGTTTGTTTGTTGGTTTGTTTGTTTGTTGGTTTGTTTGTACCGTATAGACGTCTAAACGGCTCAACCGATCTTCTTGAAATTTTCACAGAATGTACATGTGTGGGGCGTGGTGAAAATAGGGTACTTGAATTTTCGATATATGAAGTGGGCGTGGCCCCGCCCACATAAGACAAATTTTAAAATTGATATATCTTGCACAATTTGTTAGTGAGAGTGCTGCAATTTTGTACATATGTATCTGGTGGCAGTCTACGTGATTGGTCCAAAAATGGGCGGGATCGGACCAATGGGCGTGGCCCCGCCCATATAAGCCAAATTTTGAATTTGAGATATCTTGCACAATTTGTTAGCGAGAGAACTGTAATTTTGTTTATATATATCTGGAGGCAGTCTACGTGATTGGTCCAAAAATGGGCGGGGTCAGACTAATGGGCGTGGCCCCGCCCCATTAAGCTAAATTTTGAAATCGAGATATCTTGCACAATTTGTTAGAGAGAGAGCTGTAATTTTGTGCATATGTATCTGGTAGCACTCTACGTGATTGGTTCAAAAATGGACGGAATCGGACCAATGGGCGTGGCCCCGCCCATATAAGCCAAGTTTTGAATTTGAGATATCTTGCACAATTTGTTAGCGAGAGAGCTGTAATTTTGGGTAAATATATCTGTTGGCGACCTACGTGATTGGTCCAAAAATGGGCGAATGGGCGTGGCCCCGCCCATATAAGCCAAATTTTGAAATTGAGATATCTTGCACAATTTTTTAACTAGAGTGCTGTAATGTTGTACATATGTATCTGGTGGCAGTCTACGTGATTCGTCCAAAAATAGGCGGGATAGGACCAATGGGCGTGGCCCCGCCCTTATAAACCAAATTTTTAAATTGACATATATTGCACAATTTGTTAGCGATGGTGCTGTAATATTGTGCATACGTATTAGGTGGTAGTCTACTTAATTGGTCCAAAAATGGGCGGGATCGGACCAATGGGCGTGGTCCCGCCCATATAAGCCAAATTTTGAATTTGAGATATCTTGCACAATTTGTTAGCGAGAGAGATGTAATTTTGTTTATATATATCTGTTGGCGACTTACGTGATTGGTCCAAAAATAGGCGGAGTCGGACTACTGGTCGTTGCTCCACCCCTTTAAGCCAAATTTTTAAATCGAGATATCTTGCACAATTTGTTAGCGAGAGAGCTGTAATTTTGTGCATATATATCTGGTGGCAGTCTTCGTGATTGGTCCAAAAATGGGCGGGATTGGACCAATGGGCGTGGCCCCGCCCTTATAAACCAAATTTTTAAATTGATATATATTGCACAATTTTTTAGCGAGAGTGCTGTAATGTTGTGCATATGTATTAGGTGGTGGTCTACTAAATAAGTCCAAAAATGGGCGGGATCGGCCAATGGGCGTGGCCCCGCCCATATAAGCCAAATTTTGAAATTGAGATATCTTACACAATTTGTTAGCGAGAGTGCTGTAATTTTGTGTCATGTATCTGGTGGTAGTCTTCGTGATTTGTCCAAATATAGGCGGAATGGGCGTGGCCCCGCCCATATAAACAAAGATATTAAATTGACATATCTTGCACAATATGTTAGCGAGAGTGCTTTAATTTTTGTATATGTATTAGGTGGTAGTCTAATTGGTTGGTGCAAAAATGGGCGGGATTGGACCAATCGGCGTGGCCCCGCCAATATAAACCCAATTTTGAAATTGACATAACGCGCACGAATTATTAGCGAGATTACTCTAATTTTGTGCATATATATATGGTGGCAGTCTACGAGCTTGGTCCAAAAATGGGCGGGGTCGGACAAATGGGAGTGGCCCCGCCCATATAAGCTAATTAAATTTTGTGTTTGATATATCTTGAGCAATTTGTTAGAGAGATCAATGTAATTATGTGCATATATATTTGGTGTCAGTCTACGTAATTAGTCCAAAAATTAACGGGATCGGAAATCTGAAGTCTGGGGCAACGAAGTGGACCGGGTCCAGCTATCTATATATATAAAGATGAATGTGTGTTGGTTTGTTTGTACCGAATAGACGTCTAAACGGCTGGGCCGATCTTCTTGAAATTTTCACAGAATGTACATGTGTGGGGCGAGGTGAAAATAGGGTGCTTGAATTTTCGATATATCAAGCGGGCGTGGCCCCGCCCACATAAGACAAATTTTAAAATGGAGACATCTTGCACAATTTGTTAGCGAAAATGCTGTATTTTGGGTATATGTATCTGGTGGCAGTCTACGTGATTAGTCCAAAAATTGACAGGATCGGAAATCTGAAATCTGGGCCAACGAAGTGGACCGGGTCAGCTAGTATTCTATAAAAACAAAATTTTGAAGTTTTCCAAAAATTTCGAAGAAATTTTCTATAATAAAAAATATCGAAGAAATTTTCTATAAATACATTTCTGAGAAATTTTCTATGAAAACAAAATTTCTGAGAAATTTTCTATAAATACAAAATTTCTGATAAATTTTCTATAAATACAAAATTTCTGATAAATTTTCTATAAATACAAAATTTCTGATAAATTTTCTATAAATACAAAATTTCTGATAAATTTTCTATAAATACAAAATTTTTGAGAAATTTTCTATAAATTTTCTATAAATTCAAAATTTTTGAGAAATATTCTTTAAATTCAAAATTTTCTATAAATTCAAAATTTTTGAGAAATTTTCTATAAATACAAAATTTCTGAGAAATTTTCTATAAATACAAAATTTCTGAGAAATTTTCTATAAATACAAAATTTCTGAGAAATTTTCTATAAATACAAAATTTCTGAGAAATTTTCTATAAATACAAAATTTCTGAGAAATTTTCTATAAATACAAAATTTCTGAGAAATTTTCTATAAATACAAAATTTCTGAGAAATTTTCTATAAATACAAAATTTCTGAGAAATTTTCTATAAATACAAAATTTCTGAGAAATTTTCTATAAATACAAAATTTCTGAGAAATTTTCTATAAATACAAAATTTCTGAGAAATTTTCTATAAATACAAAATTTCTGAGAAATTTTCTATAACTACAAAATTTCTGAGAAATTTTCTATAAATACAAAATTTCTGAGAAATTTTCTATAAATACAAAATTTCTGAAAAATTTTCTATAAATACAAAATTTCGAAAAATTTTCTATAAAAACAAACTTTCTAAGAAATTTTCTATAACCACAAAATTTCGAAGAAATTTTCTATAACCACAAAATTTCGAAGAAATTTTCTATAACCACAAAATTTCGAAGAAATTTTCTATAACCACAAAATTTCGAAGAAATTTTCTATAACCACAAAATTTCGAAGAAATTTTCTATAACCACAAAATTTCGAAGAAATTTTCTATAACTAAATAAAAAAATTAAGAATAATTGCTGTAAATAACAAATTTCCTGTAAATAAATTTTTTTTAAGATATTTGCTGTGAATACTAATTTATAAACAAACTTCCTACAACAAAAAATAGCCATAAAGTTTTTGTAAATACAACATTTGCAAGAAATTTTCTATAAATAAATTTTTTTTAAAAAATTTTACAAAAATAAATAAAATCTAAATCTAATTAATTTTTTTTAAAAAAATCTAATAATATCAGAAAAAATGCAAAATAACCAGATGTAAAACAAGCCTTTGGTATTACTAAATAAATGAATGAATAAAATAAAGAAAAGCCATAAGCCAAAACGATAGACTTAAGAAACAAACTTCCAAAGAAAAAGTTAATAATAAAATTTGCAAAACAAATATGAAATATTGCTACAAGTATGTTTGTTATTATTATATAAACAATTTTCTAATAAATTGATTATTTTATTAATTGAGCTCGAGGCCAAAGGGATCAACTTAAGGATCGAAATATTGAAAAAAATAAAAAAAATAAAAAAAATAACAACAAAATATTATTAAAAAAAGGTCGAATAATAAAAACGAAAATTATATCTAAATAACCAATTTTCTCAAATAAAAACAAACCAAAATTTTTTTTTTCAAAAAAGTAAACAATTTTTTTTCAAATAAAAAATTTCAAAATATTTTCTGAAAAAGTTTCTAAATTTTTTAAATGGAAAAATAACAAATTTTTAAGCTATTTTCTATAAATATAAATTTTTTAACAAACTTCCTATATATATAAAAATAACCGAGAATTTTCTCCAAATACAAAATTTATAAGAAATAAATTTTTATAAAATATTTTTCAAAAATATATAAAATCTAAAAACAAGGTTTATGTATATTTAAAAAATTTTCAACAATTTTCTAAAATAAAAAAAAAATTTCAACTGAAAAAAATCAAAAAAATTTATAATTTCTTTAAATATAAAAATAACAAATTTTTAAGATTTTTATATATAAATGCTATGTTTTTAACAAACTAAGTACTAGTACAAAAATACCAAAAAATTTCAGTAAATACATTTTTTTAAGAAATTTTCTATAAATAAAA
Source organism: Eudasyphora cyanicolor (assembly GCA_963930755.1). Taxonomy (NCBI): domain Eukaryota; kingdom Metazoa; phylum Arthropoda; class Insecta; order Diptera; family Muscidae; genus Eudasyphora; species Eudasyphora cyanicolor. Next base: position 280,851,303 of record OZ005736.1, read on the forward strand.
AATTTCTAAGAAATAGTTCAAAAATGAGTGAAATCTAAATAATTCTTTTTAAGAAATTTCCTGAGTATGTATGTTTTTAAAAAATTTTCTAAAATGAAGAGTATGTAAATAAAAAATATTTAAGAATTATCTACAAAAAATCTATAATTAAATTCTCTATAAATAAAAGAAAATTAACAAATTTTTTTGTTTTACAAAAAAAAAATAATCATAAACTCTTTTATTCCCCCAAATTATAACGGTTTTTAATGTCAATTCAAAAGAAAAAATGCCGGCGCCCATGCGCACTTTCAAGAGATTCAGATTCGTCGTCACATACAAAGGAGTAAACAAAAACTATAATCTACGTGCAATGAACGCATTAAAACATCCAAAGTAGTGTTGCAAAAGCCGGTCAAGTGTAACAGAAGTGGTGGCACCGCGACCAAAGTGAAGTGCTTTATAAATGACAACAATAACAAGGCAAAGAGACAGACAGACGCGGACGAAAGAATATACAAATAGACATATGAGCACATGTAATATATACATATGTATATATGTAAGTAAGGTATGTCCGGTGTACACATATAAATAATACGCTTATTTATGTACGTACTTATAATAAATACTTAGAATTGCGCCTGCGCAACACTTCACCGAGTGTGTACGAGTATGTTTGTCGGCAATGTGAATGAATGGTGTTTATTATTGTTTAATTAGTAAACTTGAGAGTTTTGTTTGTTTTACAGATATATTGGCTAGGAAGAAGAAGAAGACATCATCATGAAGTCTTCCTTCAAGGTGAGTGGGTGGGAGTATGTAGCCATTTGAAGATAAGCAGAATTAGTAATGCATATTACTTATAAAAATATCATACAAATACTTTGTACAACAAATTACGTTACAAAAAGTCACAAATGGTAAAATAAAAGCTTTGATTTACAAAAAATATCAAAGAATAATGCTCAGAATTATTAATTTATATAAAATTTCTTAGAAGAATTTAGTTTGTATAAAAAGTTATTAAAAAAAACATTTCTTAAATTTTTTCATTGTGCAATTTTTTTTATCAATTATTATTAATTTACAGAAAATTTCTTAGAAATTTGTTTTTTTAGAACGTTACTGAAAAAAAAAACAATTTATTTATTTATAGACAATTTTTTATATATTTTTTCTTTATAGAAATTTTTTTTTAGAAATATTTAATACGTGAGAAGTTTTTTTAAAAATTCGTAATTTTTTTTTAAAAATAAAATCTTTAGGAATTATTTTTATTTGTAGAAAATAACTTATTTTTATTTTTATAACATATTTTTCTTTAAAAAATTCCTGAAATTTCTTAGAAAGTATTTTTCTTAGGGTGATTTCGATTTTGAAAAAATTTAGCCCCGTCGACGCCTCATAGTAGCTCCTATTTCAAAATTGTGGTATAAAAGTTCAGTTTTCGGGAAAAGGGTAACGAAAATGTTGCAGAAACGAAATCCCCATTAGATTATATTAATCTAAACAAATAACCGAGTATTTTCATATTTATGAAAAATTCCTTAGACGTTCTTTAGAGACCAATTTATAGACAGTTTTTTATCAATATAGGAATTTTGTCTACAAAAAAATTCAAGAAAATATTTTTATTTTTTTAGTCGTATTTCCCGATTTTTTTATTAAAAAAACTATTTAAGAAAATAACTTTAAAATTTTAAATATAAGGAATTTTCAAAATTTCTCATTTTGGGTTCACGTTTTTAAATTTTGTTACTAGATTTTGTTTTATTTGTAGAAAATTTTCTAAAATATATAGTCTTCAGAGTGTATTTTATTTGGAAATTTCTTATAGCAATTAGAATTTTTTATTAACAGAAAACATTTTATAATTTCTAGACAATTTCTTAAAAATATATTCAACATTTTTATATAGCAAATTTTCCAAGCATTTTTTATTTATAGAAAACTTTTTATTTAAAAATTAGGGGAAAACCCATAATTAAATTCTTTTTTTATTAAAACAAATTTCAGAAAAGTTTTTATTTATAATAAATTTTCACAATACAAAACATCTTGCGAAATTTTGGTAATAAATGACATTTTTTATTAATAGAAAATTCTCTACGATTTTTTCACGAAATGTCTCATAATTTATTTCTTCAGGATTTCTTGTTATAGAAAATTTCTTTAAAAAATAATCTGTTTTGTTTCAAAATTTTGTATTTATAGAAAATTTTGTAGAAATTTTGTTTTTACAGTAAAAGCCTTAGACTTTTTTAGAATTTTTTTATTTATAGAAAATTTCTTAAATTTTTTTTAATTATAGAAAATTTCTCAAAAGTTTTTTATTCATAGGGAACTTGTTTTTTATTTATGAATTTTTTCATATAAATCAAATGTGTTTGATTTGACTCACGTTTTTTATTTTGCCTCTAGTACGTTACGCTTCTACGTAGTTGCACTAACCAAATTTTTAGTGTTTTTACGGTTACCGTTTTCCGATAACATACCTGTTATCTAGCACAGTAATAAATTTAATTAAATTTCGTAATTGATTTTAGAAATATAAGAAAAAGCCTAATTGGAAAATTTTCGAATATATCAGAAAAATATTTTAGACAACACTACTATATTTCTAAAGCCCCATTTATCAATTTACCTCACGTCACATCCATGAACTTTTCGATAATAATCGGTTCACTGAGCAATTAATCGTTGTCAGCTGTTTTATTAAACGACAACACTAGCGGACAGGCAGCGTTGGTAATTTTTTCCTGCCGCTAAAAAATTCACACAAAAATCATCGGTGATTTTTTGAAAATCAACAAAATAATGAGCGAAACTGAATCCATCGTTGAAGAGGAATATATTACCATTGACTCAACAGGATATGTAGTCCTGGCCGAAGGCGAACAATTGGAACAATGTGAAGATGGCTCCTCCCAAATCATTGTATTGCATGGCGATGGTCAAGAAATTGCTACTGAAGTGGAGGAAGAGCACGAAGATGGCCAAATGCAAATGATAACTGAAGATGGCCAAATGATGTTCGTTGAAGAGGTACACGACATTGTGGAGGAGGAGGAAAGTGGTGAACAGTTGGAAGTATATCAGCACGAAGAGGTCGTGGAGGAGACCCCCACACAGTCTCAGCTCCAGCTCTGGTCGGAGCTGGAAAAGAAACGAAAGCGTTTAAATGTACCCAAAGTACCTAGGAAATTTATGTTATTCGATGGTATTTGCGCTGAGATTGTAGACTACGATGACGAAGACGAAGGAGCACCAATAGTAGAGTTCTCTATGGTGGCCGACGACAAAGAGGCAGAGCGTCTACCCGTTGAATGTGGTGTTTGTCCCGATATTATGCACAAATCCAAACTTGACGCTCATTTAAAGACGCATTTGAAACCAGGCACCAAAAGATTTAAATGTATTTATTGCGAGGATGACTTTGTAACGCGTGCTTATGCTTCCGGCCATGCACGAAGGCACATGGGTATTCGTCCGTACGTTTGTGCGCCCTGTAAGATGTACTATTGCACAAAACAAGATCTGAAAGTGCACGAGCAAAGACGACACCTGGCCAAGGAACACATCTGCGAGCATTGTGGTAAAACATTTGCCCAGAATACTTCCTTGCGACACCATCGCATGTTGGTACACGAACAACAGCGAAATTATGAATGCGAACATTGTGGAAAAAAATTCTTAAGGAAATATGCTATGAATGAACATGTACGAAATGTCCATTATGGCGATCGGCGCCTGCTGGACTGTCCCTTCTGTGATTTGCGTTTTAAGGATACTCATAAACTGGCCCAACATCGCAAGCAGATGCATTTGAACCAAAGTAAATTTGAATGTCGCGTTTGTGGTCTGGAATTCAATCACATAGACTTCTTTGATGCCCACAGACGTTCGTTGCAATGTCGCAAAAAGTTAGGACGCCATCTGTTTCAACAGAAATCGGATCATTTGGAACAGGAGCACGAGCACCATCACCGCCATCATCATCACCACCAGCAAGAACAGCAATTACAAGGGGAGCATTATCATTATGACGAAAGCCAACAATATCAAGCCGAAGAGCAACTAATGCAATTGAAACAAGAACAACTGGAACAACAAGAAGTCGTAGTGGAGGAAATGACCCATGATATGCATAATGAAATAGTCAACGAAGAAGATCTTGAGGATGAGCTGGACGAACAGGATAGCATTGAAGTGGATGAACATGAAAAGGTTAAGGCCGAACAACAGTTGCTATATGAAATTGCCGCAATGGACAATGCCTAGAAAGGAGGAGGAGGTGGAAGAAGCGTAGAGGAATTAAAACAATATCGAATTATTAGAACATGTACATAGAGCATTCTCAACTGTAATTCGAAAAATATCAAATAGAATTCGGAATATCTGGTTTTCTGGAATAACCGTTTATATCAGAAAATTTCGATTGCGGGTTTTTGCACAAATCTATTCTGCTTGACTCATCTCAGAGGATAATGGCTGGAAGATACTGAGAAAATTCATGTATAGTACCGATTTTCTGTAACTCATGCGGTTTAAAAAGATCATAAATACAATTTGATTTTTTAAATGTGCTGTTATTCCAGAAAACCACAGAAGTTACATATATTGTAATTTCAATGAAAATTGAAAATCTAAATTCGTAGATATTCCAGGTTATTGTACCATTATTTCTTATGAATAACAATAATATTAATATCAATAATAATAATATCAATAATACTATTATTAATTAAAATAATTCATTTTGCTTCAAAAGTGTGCGGACATGCCAAATGTTGAAAGAAATTGTCATGCAGCTGATCCGAAAGCTAGACAGCATTGGTTTTGTAGTAAACAGTGTTTGCTGTGACATGCAAGCTATAAACGAAGCATTTTATAGACGCGAGGCAAGATTAACAGAAGGTGGTTGGTGTTGCCAAGGCAAAAATATAAATTCGACATCCTTTGTTTGCATGACTTGCAACATTTAATTCATTTAACAAAAAGATCCATACTAGGCAATTGTTTACCCACTCCATTTATTACACAACTTTTGGAAGATGCGGCTTCATCTGCCAATTTACCGCCATTTGCGTTTGACTGCCAAGCGTATTTCTGCGACAGTGGAATAGGCACTTATGGCATGTCGGCTTCTTTTTTTTTCGCAGAGGTTGGCAGATGAAGTCCAAAGCAAAATTGATAGTACTGAAGATGCAACCTTTCTATTAATAAATTACATAAATTAAATTGTTGCATCAAAATAACATAGTGTCTCTAAATTCAAAATTCCACGTTAACAATAATATTATAGGACATTCCATAGACTTTTTTAAAAATTACATGTTTAACCCGTTATGTTTTGTCTATACTACAACACTTTCTGGCCTATTACACCTTTCCAACTTTTTTTTACAAAATTACGGCATCGAGGAAATTGCCATTGGCAAAATTTCCACCATAAATTTGGAGAATGGTTTTTCCTTCCTAAGAAGAAACGTAAACCGAACACCATGCCTTCAAGATGTCGAATTTTTGTTAGGCAGGTGTGTAGACATGCAATTCGACATTTGTAAGCAACAATTTTTGCAAGATTTATACCTTTATTTGGAACAGCTACTACAAAATTAATATCAAAATTGTAACGTTTTTCGAAAAAAATTATTGTATGTATGTATATCACATATACATATCTTGAAAAAATTAATTGTGTGATATCTTCAAAAAATATCTTTCTTTTACTGGGGGATTTTGGCTTCGGAAAAATTTTGTTTAGCTTTTATTATTTTATTGTATAATCATTATTACTCGAAATCTTCACTCGTGTCGCCGCACCAATATATCAATATATATAGCAATATATATCAATTGAAATTTAGTCAATGAATCACAATTTCAAATGAAATTATGCCGCCACTTTAAAATGGAAAATCTCATTTTAAAATGAAATTATGCCAATATAAAATGGAAATTCTCATGATATGGGTTGAAAATTGAACAATATATTCAGTTTGGGGACATTTGTGTTTTAGAATTATTTTCACTGCCATAAATTGCGTAGGGGTCAAGTAATTTGCAAGAGTCGCATTTCCAGAACGAAAAATGAAAAAATTAAAAAAATGTCAACCTAATTAAATAATTGTGTATTATTCTGTTTTATTTTTTTAAGAATATTATTTTTAAGAATTATTATTACAAAATATTTTAAAATCTATAAAAGCTTTTTGAGGGCATTGCATTTAGGTTGGAAATTGCAGAAGGGTCGGGGAAAATTTGTCAACTCTTTGTCAAATTAGAGTCGTTGCAAAAGTAATCTAAAATATCGATTTTTTAGATAAGATATTGAAATTATTGTTACAGAAGATATGATACTTTATAAAAAGTTTGTATTTTTTCTTAAATTTTACTTGAACCACCACTTCAAAATGACCCAAAAACACAAAAATTAGGTCAAAATTTCTTTATGTCCATATATAGAAAATTGTCTTTATTTTCTTTTTGAAGATTTTGAGGGGGTCGCATGATATGTTGACCCAAGGTCTATTTTTCATGGCCCTGTAGGGCCTTCCCAAGATAGCGCTTGAACTTTATTCTTTCTTCTATGGAAAATTTCCTTTAATTTGAGCGGTCGCATGATATGTGGACCCAAAGACCATTTTTCAAGGCCCTCCAGGGCCTTCCCTTCATATTTGTAATCTACGGACGATTTCCTGTAATTTGGGTATAATACCGTCCGGGAATGGGTCCCTTTTTGGGTCTTGAGGGCCCCCATGGGTCCGACCGACAAATTTTGACCTCATTTTTGTTGTTTTGGGATCATTTTGAAGCGGTGGTGGAAAAATTTGTAATTTCTGAGCTGACCTCTATAAACTGCACTTTAGCCTATTGTAAATATATGAAATTGTAAAGTTTTCTTGCAATCGTCTGAACTGTCAATTCACCTTTGCCTAACAATCTGACATTGCCCGTATATTTGCAGCAATTTAACAGGGTTGATAACGTTTGCCGATCTGGCAATCTTCTATACTCAGCTTAACAAACGTACAAAGGATTTTATATACATATAAAGAAGATATGGATAAAGCAAATAATTTTCTTTTAATTATTTGCAGTTATTTCAATAATTCTCTTTCTTACGACGAACGCTAAACGTCGCACGCTTTTCATTTAGACCCCTTTGTTTTTATTTCGCCAGCTGTCAAACATGTGCCACTATTGTGAATGGTATGCTGACGCCTGAAAGAAAAAAAGAAAAAGATTGAAATTTTGGCGAAGAAATTACAAATAATCGGAGATTTATTGAAAATTTCCTAAACAAAAACCACGAAAGCATCATGTGTGATACAGCCGAGGATATGGATGATTTCATAGAGTTCGAATTAACCCGCGACGATTGCATAGAAATTGATGATAATGGAACTTTAGTCGACCACGATGAGTTTCTTTATACTGAGGAAGACTATGAAATTGTAGAAACACTCGAAGATGAGGACGAACATATATCACATCATGCCATTGATATTAAGCCCGAGATATTACATTCACACGAGTCGGACGTAGACCACCATAATATGAATATGATGACTATGAAAACGGAAAAATTGGAAACCGACGAAATTGGCGAGGAACATCATTTGATAGACGACGAGGCGGCAATAGAGAATGGCTATGATAATAATCTTACAAATGAGGACTATGAATACGTAGAAGAACAACTTGAACAGGAACATCTAGTGGATACAAAGGGGCCAATTGAAACTATAGTACCTGAAAAAGTGGTGGAACCTAAGGAGGAAACCGAAACCCCGACTGAAGACGATAAACAAAAAACAACGTCACAACAGAGTCCACACAGACGGTATATGTTATTCGACGAGCTGGTGGCTTGTATAGTGGACTACGACTCTGACGGTACACCCATAGTCGAGTTTTCAATATCAAATGCAGAGGCAGATGAAAAGCTGCCCGTGGAATGTGGCATTTGTCCAGAGATAATGTCGCGCAACAAGATTTCCAAGCATTTAAAGACTCATCTGGTGCCGGATACCAACCGTTATCAGTGTGTCTACTGCGATGAAACATATAAAGATTGCAAATATCTGGCGGGACATGCCAGAAGGCACATGGGTATACGTCCGTATGTCTGCGAACTATGCAAGCTATATTTCTCCACCAAGCAAGACTTAAGGGTACACAACCAACGCCGTCATCAGGAAAAGGATCACATTTGTGAGGTGTGCGGCAAGACTTTTGCCCAGAACACACAGCTTAAAAGACATCGTGAGGCGACTCACGAGAAGAAACGAAGGTTTCAATGTGAACACTGTACCAAGTCGTATTACAAAAATTTCAGTTTACAGGAACATGTCAGAGCAGTACATATGGGCAAGCGGCGTATGATAGTTTGTCCTTTTTGCGGTATGCAATGCCGTGATGCCCACAAAATGGCCAGACATCGTAAACAGATGCATTTGCATCAGACCCACTTCGAATGCCACATTTGTAATGAAGAATTTACTGATATCAACTACTTTGATGCCCACAAACGATCCATACAATGTCGCAACAATACACGGCGTAAACTGGAAGAAGAAGCCTTATTGCAAGAGCAAAACGACCAACAGGAGCAAAAGCAGCAACAAGAATTGGCAGCGCAGCAACAGTCACAGCAGCTGGAGCATAAGATGGAATTAATTGACAATGATGAAGACGAATCAACCGAACACTACATCAATGAATTCGACGAAGATGGAGGGGACGACGACGGCATGGAACAGACAGTACAAATTATCACCGAAGAAGACATCAAACATTTACTGCCCCATCACCAACAGACGGCGGGGCAGTTCATTTTGAACAATCAACTGCAGCATCACAAAGTGGAAATTGTAGAGGGCGAAGATGTGGCCGGCGATGAGGAATTAGTTTATGAAATAACTATAGATAGTAATGAATAATACTAAACCCCACCCCATAGATATAATAAATATTAATTTTAATTTCAATAAAACTTGGGAGAAACCCCAGCAGGAAAATAGCCCATTAGATGGTCTGAAATTGACACCTTGGCTCGGGGACAATTTGTTTCCTCCCCATTTAAAAAAAAACTAGGTTTCAATTCCAGACCCATCGCCTACTGAACTTCTACTAACTACAACAATATCATTGTAAATTATTGAAAATATTAAGTATGTTTTAATTGCTTATTTTTTATTTTAAACTTAAAATAGGTATATGTATACAACTTCTCATACATACTTACATATAAATACTTAGTAAACAAACTGCGATATGAATCGTTTTTCTAGTTTACGATCCTTCCCCAAAAATGTGTGTAGTCGACAAGGATAAGCATATTATTATTTTCTTTATTAAAAATAAAAAAAATGTAGTTATATTTTTAATAAATCATATAATTTGCTAGAATTTGCCTTTCAATAAACGAAACGAAAATGATTTAATGCCAAATTAAAAAATAAATATTTGGTGAAAAAAAGTTTGTGAAAATGAACTTTATAATAAATTTATTGAGAACTGGGGGTGTGATTTTAAAAGGGAATTTCTAAGGAATTTCAAAGAAATTATAAATAAAAAATTTCCGAAATGTTTGTGAATAAAAAAATTTCCAAGAAATAGAAAAAAAAATTGATTTTAATAAGCAAAAAAATATTTCTATAAAGAAAACATTTCGGAAAAAATTTTCTATAATTAAAAAATTACTAATAAATTTTCTATAATTAAAAAATACTAAGAAATTTTCTATAAACAAATAATTTGTAAGAAATTTAGGTATAACTAAAAATTTCTAAGAAATGTTCATTAAATAAAAAATTTCTAAGAAATTTTCCATAAAAAAATTCTGAGAAATTTTCCAATAAATAAAAAATTTCTAAGAAATTTTCCATAAATAAAAAAATTTCTATAAATAATCTGTAAACGGTAGGTTAGGTTGAAGAGAGGAGACGTTTAAACGTCTCATGTCCATGGACATACATTTAAGCCAGTGGTTCGGCCTGTTGTGCGCTCCTTATTTATGATCTTTTTATACCTCACGAGTTACAGAAAATCGGTACTAGACAAGAATTTTCCAGTCTTCTATCTATCTTCCAGTCATATCCTCTGAGATGAGTCAAGTCTGGTAATATGTCGGACCCGAAATGTTGGGATCTTGCATGTGTGAAAGCCGGGCAGTGACACAGAAAATGTTCCATCGTTTCGATATTTTCCCTGCATTCTTCGTTTCCTGCCAGTCCTATGCGATGAATATGTGGTTGTAAGCTTGAGTGTTCCGTTGAACACTCATCATCTTTAAAAAATAGTTCTATGAAAATTTCTATAAATAAAAAATTCTAAGAAATCTTCTACAAAAAAATTTCTAAGAATTTTTTTATAAATAAAAAAAGAAATTTTATCTATAAATAAAAAAATTCTAAGAAATTTTCTATAAATAAACTTCTAAGAAATCTTCTATAAATAAGGATTTCTATGAAATCTTCTATAAAGAACAGATTACGGAAAGTTTTCCATAAATAACAAATTTCTGAGAAATTTTCTATTAATTAAAAACTTCGGAGAAATTTTCCACAAAAAAAAAATTTTGGAGAAATTTTCTATAATTTTTTAAATCTATAAATAAAAAATTTCGGATATTTTCGATAAATGAAAAAATTCTGAGAAATTTTCTATAAAGAAAACATTTCGGAAAATTTTCTATAATTAAAAAATTACTAAAAAATTTTCTATAATTAAAAAATACTACGAAATTTTCTATAAACAAGAAAATTGTAAGAAATTTTGGTATATATAAAAATTTGTAAGAAATTTTGCTATAAATACAAATTTTTTTGTATATATACAAAATAAAAAATTTCTGGGAAAATCTATAAATAAAAACTCTAGAAAAATCTATAAATAAAATCTTTCTAGAAAATTTTCTATAAAAAAAAATTTCGGAGAAATTTTCTACAAAAAAAAAATTTCGGCGTATTTTCTATTAATAAAACAATTTCTGAGAAATTTTCTACAAAAAATTGTTCGGGGAATTTTCTATAAATAAAAAATGTTGAAGTACTTTTTTTAAATAAAAAATTTGGGATAAATTTTCTAAAATAAAAAAAAAATTTTGTTTCTGACTATTGAGACTATGATAAAAAAAATTTGGGAGAAATTTTCTATAAATAAAAAATTCCGAGTATTTTTCTATAAATATAAAACTTCGGAGTAATTTTCAATAAATAATAAATTTCTAGGAAATTTTCTATAAATGAAATATCTAAGAAAACTTCTATAAATAAAAAAATTTCTAGGAAATTTTCTATAATAAAAATTTTTTTATATATAAAAAAATTTTAGGAAATTCTATAAATAAAAAGTTTCTAGGGAATCTATCAATAAAAAATTTCTAGGAAATTTTCTATAAACAAAAAAAATTCTAGAAAATGGTCTATAAATAAAAAAATTCTGAGAAATTTTCTAAATAAAATTTCGGGGAATTTTCTATAAAAAAATTTCTGAGAAAATTTTCTAAAATAAATTTTCTACAAAAAAATTTCGGGGAAATTTCTATAAATAAAAAATTTCGGAGTAATTTTCTATAAATAAAAAAATGGGAAAAATTTTCTAAAATAAAAAAAATTGGGAGACATTTTCTATAAATAAAAAAAATTGGAGTATTTTTCTATAAATAAAAAAATTCCGAGTAATTTTCTATAAACAATAAATTTCTAGGAAATTTTCTATAAATAAAATATTTCTAGGGATTTTTCTATAAATAAAATTTTTTTATATATAAACAATTTCTGGGAAATTCTATAAATAAAAAGTTTCTAGGAAATTCTATAAATAAAAAATTTCTATATAATTCTATAAATAAAAAATTCTAGAAAATTTTCTATAAACAAAAAAAATACTAGAAAATTTTCAATAAATACAAAATTTCTGAGAAATTTCATAAAATAAATTTTCTAAAAAAAAAAAATTTGGGAATTTTCCATAAACAAAAAATTTCTGAAAAATATCCTAAAATAAATTTTCTACAAAAAAAAATTTTTGGAGAAATTTTCTATAAATAAAAAAATTGGGAGAAATTTACTATAAATAAAAAAATTTGGAGTATTTTCTATAACAAATTTTATATAAATGAAATATTTCAAGGAAAACTTCTATAAATAAAAAATTTCTAGGAAATATTCTATAAATAAAAACTTTCTAAAATAAAAATTTTTATATATATACAAAATATCTGAGAAATCTTCTAAAATAAAAATTTTTCTATAAAAAAAAAATTTTGAGAAATTTTCTGTAAACAAAAAAATTGCGGAAAATTTTTCTATAAATAAAAAAATTGAGAGAAATTTGCTATAAATAAAAAATGTTAAAAAATTTTTTATAAATAAAAAAGTTCAAATTTTCTATAACAAAATCTATGAAACTCTATAAATAAAATTTTTTTAAGAAATTTTCAAAAATAAAAAAATTAGTATTTTTTAGAAATTCTGTCAAATAGTGTAATAGTTGAATATTATCTGACACCCGATTGAAAATAAACCTGTCGATACTAATCTCTATGAATAATAAAAAACAGTTATTCAAATAAGGCAATAAACTTGTTTGTTTCCTATTCCCTTAGAAATTATTAAAACTACTTCGATAAGGAGTCGTCGTCAACAATGGGAGTATTGCTTATCGCAAGAAGATATACATATGTACATACGAGTATGTATAATATTATATACTCACTTCTAAAATTGTTTGAATACAGTACGAAACGAACTACCGGCCAACAGAAATTATCTTATCACATATTTAGCCTTTTTTTGTATTGCAAAAATAGAAGGAATACAGTTTGGGCCGAAAAATAAATAATTTAACCGTTTAGTTTTGGGACAACACGCGAAACGCCGAGTATATAAATGTGGGCGCTATTTTGAATATTTTAATTAGTATTTACAAAATATTGAAACAAGAAATTTGCAAAAAAATTAAATCGGAATTATAAAGATTAAGAAAAAAACTCCAAAAATTATAAGAAAATATTTAGAAATTTCAATATGACTACCACAGCTTCAAATATGGAACAAGTTTTCTCAAATATACTCCTGGATTTCATAAATCAACACGAGGAAATCGGCTATGATATTATAACGGAATTGAATAGATTCGATCAGTATATAACGGGACGCAGAAATCCTATCGCTTTGGCCGGTCTCGAAAATCTAAATGAACCCGATGTAAATGTGCAATTCGTGGAGGAGTCGAATATCGATCGTCTCTTAATGGAATATGCCGATTACTCTTGGAATAACTGTGATCAGCCCACATACACATGTAAACTGTGTACGTCGTCGGCGAGGACAGGCAAGAAAAAGACGACGTTGGAGAAGAAGGAGGTGGCGGAGGAACAGGTGCAATTCACCACTCTCGATCAGTTTCTCAAGCATCTGAGACGGGGTCATGTGGAGAATATCAACGAAGAGCAAAAACAATATTCGATCGATCGCCAATGCGAACAGTTGTGGGTTGGCGAATTGGAGAAAATGAAGCAATTGGACTTCAAACATCACAGCGATGAATTTATGAAGGAAATCGATGAGGTAGGTCAAAATAGACTACAAATGACAACTAAGAGAAACTTTAATTCATTAAACTAACATTTGAGAGAACAAATATTGAAAAGAATAAGCGAAAGTTCGTTGAACGAAAACAAAAATATTAAATAAAAAACAAAATATGCAATAAAAAGAATTATTAAATTATAGATTTAAATTTAGAGAAAATTTCATTGAAATATTTTTTTTATTTCTTTTTATAAAAACTGGTATTTATAGAAAATTTCGACAAAAAATTTTGTTGATTGAAAATTTCTTAAATTTTTTTTTATATAAATTTATAAAAAACCTGCAAATTTTCTATTTTTGAAGGAAACACTGATGAAAATAACTTAGAGATTTGTTATTTACAGAAAGTTTCTTAAACAAATTTTATTTAAGAAAATTTTATAGACATTTTTTATTTAAAGAATTTTTTTAATTTTACTTGGATTTTTGTATTTTTAAAAAATTAGGATTTTTATTTATTAAAACATTCTTACAAATTTTTTTATTTATCGATTTTTTTTAGAATATTTATTAGAAATTCTTTTAGACATTTTTATTTATAGAAAATTTCTTAGAATTTTTTATTTATAGAAAATTTTGTGGAAATTTATATTTATAGAAAATTTCTTAGAAATTTGTATTTATAGAAAATTTCTTAGAAATTTGTATGTTTAGAAAATGTTATAGAAATTATTATATTATTATAACAAATATAGGAAAGAGAATATCTTATAGTTTTTTTCTTTATAAAAAGTTTACTTATTTTTGTATTTTTAGGAAATTTAGAATTTTTTATTTATAGGAAGTGTTTTGTTTAAATTAAATAAAATTGAAATACAATTTCGTGGAAGATTTTATTTAAAAAATTGTTTATTTACTGAAATGTTCTAAAACATTTTTTATTTATAGGAAATTTGTTATCAATTTTTTATGTATAGAAATTTTAAAGAAATTTTAATCTATAAAAAATTAATATTTATAGAAAACTTAAAATTTTTTTTTAGACATTTTTGTTTAAGAATATTTCTTAATTTTTAATTTATAAAATATTTTTATTTATAGAAAATTTCTTAGCAAATTTCATCGAATATTTTTATTTATAGAAACTTTCATTTATAGAAAATTTCGTAGAAATTTTTGATTTAAATCAAATTTTATAAATTAATAGCAAATTTTTATTTATAGAAAACTTCCAAAAAAATTTTATTTATACAAAATTTCCAAGAAATTTGTATTTATAGAATGTTTATTATTTATAGAAATTTTTCATTTTTTATTTATAGAAATGTTAGAACTTTTTTATTTTTAGAAAATTTCTTAGAAATTTTAGTTTTAGAAAATGCCTTAGAAATTTTATTTTTAGAAAATTTTGTAGACATTTTTAGGTATAGAAAAATTTTTTAAAAAAATTATTTATAGAAAATTTCATAGTAATTTGTATTTGATTTTTATAGAAATTTTTGTTTATAGACAATTTGCGTAACAAATTTCTTCGAATATTTTTATTTATAGAATTGCGGTGACAACATATATTTTACAATTCAAAAACTTTTAATAGTTTCCTAAAATAATGTAATAATATAATTCTGCACTTGCTTGTTTTGGATTAAAAAATCTTAGAAATTTATACAAAAATTTCTTAAACAAATTTTATTTAAGACAATTTTATAGACATTTTTTATTTAAAGAAAATTTTCGTTTATATTGTTTTTTTTCAAATTTTACTTGGATTTTTGTCTTTCTTAAAATATGGATTTTTATTTATAAAAACATTTTTAGAAATGTTTGTATTTAGCTATTTTTTTTACAAAATTTCTTAGAAAAATTTTTTTATAGAAAATATTTTAAAAAATTTTAGTTATAGAATATTTCTTAGAAATTTTTATTTATACAAAATTTTGTAAAAATTTTTATTTATAGAAGATTTCTTAGAAAAATGTATTTATAGAAAATTTTTAAGAAATTTTTATTTTTGGAAAATTTATAGAAATGTCACAATACAAAAACCAAACAAATTATTTATTTATAACAAATATAGAAAAAAGAATATCTTAGATTTTTTTTATTTGTAAAAAATTTACTTTTTTTGTATTTTAAATTTTTTTATTTATAGGAAGTGTTTTGTTTTTACATACATTCTTATTTTTTTTATTTATACCAAATCTCTTAGAATATTTTTATTCATTGACAATTTGTATTTGTAGAAAAGTACATTAATTTAAATACAATTTCTTAGAAATTTTTGATTTATATGCAATTTTTTGGAAGTTTTTATTTAAAAATTGTTTATTTATTAACTTTTAAAACATTTTTTATTTATAGAAAATTTCTCCGAAATTTTTTATTTATAAACAATTTTTATCTATAGAAATTTTTTTAAAGAAAATTTCTATAGCAATTTCTTCGAATATTTTTATTTATAGAAACTTTTATTTACAGAAAATTTTTGATTTAAATTAAATTTTATAAATTAATATCAAATTTTTATTTATAGAAAACTTCCATTTCCACACAATTTTTATTTATGCAAAATTTCAAAGAAATTTTTATTTATAGAATGTTTATTATTTATAGAAAATTTATTTTTTTTATTTATAGAAATATTCTTAGAACTTTTTTATTCAAAGAAAATTGTTTAGAAATTTTATTTATAGAAAATTTTTTAACAGCCTGTTTCTCTATTTCGCACGAAAGCGATGCGAACGAAAAACAGCTGATTTTAGACCTACTTACTGGCATCAGCCATTATGTTTGCAGTCACTTTGTCGTTCTGATACCTTTTAGTCGGTCTAAAATCAGCTGTTCTACGTTCGCATCGCTTTTGTGCGAAATAGAGAAACGGGCTGTAAGACATTTTTATGTATAGAAAAATTTCTTAAAAAATTTATTTATAGAAAATTTCATAGTAATTTTTATTTGTAGACTATTTTATAGAAATTTTATATTTATAGACAATTTGATAACAAATTTCTGCGAATATTTTTATTTATAGAATTGCGGTGACGTATATTTAAATAATGTAATAATATAATTCTGCACTTGCTTGTTGAATGTGTTTTCTAGTGGTGTATATTGTATTATAATTTGAAAACATTAAATATCCTAAAAGTGCACCACAACAATCTGAGTAGGTCTTCTGCACATCTCCGTTGAATGAGTTCTGCGGTGGTGGATATTTCAGTACATTTTGGGATTAATAAATATGTACCACAAAAAGTCTAGAGTTTAGAAGGATATAGCACATTGAATAATATGTATTTAAAATTTACACAGAGTGACTCAGATGATTAAAACGTAAATTATTTTAAGTTCTTCGATAAAGAACAGAAACAGTGATTGGATACACAACACACAGTGGAGACGAAGAAAAAAATATTTCAAAGAAAATCCAGACATTACAGACATTACCACAAAACAAAATCAATCATTTATTAATCTCTCTCAAAATCGAAAAGAAGCATTGCTTTCTTGCAAAACCTAAACGTGGTTTTTGTTGTCGCATTCTCGGTTTCTTATCTAATCTTTTTGTTAGTAGAAGAACCAACGAAGGCAGTCGAAAAAAAGAATTGGCAAATAAAATAAAACAAAATTTGCAAACAAATCAAACACAAATGAATTTTTCAATGAAAGCAATAAATTATAAATATTCGAATCATGATGATGGAACACTTTTTTATCTCTTTTTTTTTGTTTCAAAAACTTTATTGCAGTTGCAATATTGATTCTGAAGATATGCAAAAAAACACTATGTGACAAGAAATTCAGGAAGTTCTCTGCTTAAATGAAAAGGCCATTTATATTATACTCTACTTCCAGGCAGAACTTTGAATCGAAAAATGAGCGCTAATCAGATTTGTGGTACATTTTTAAGGCGATTAATACATAAAAGCTTACTAAAATATATACCACTAGAAAGGTATATTCCCCAAATAATGCAGCATTTTAACATTATAAAAAAATTGTTCAAAAATGTTTGTTATGCAGGAGTAGGATCAGGAGCATATCAATATTCAAACCTAAAAAGCTACGTCAATTTTTGTGGTACACTTTTGTGGTATTTATTGCATTAAAAGTAAAATAAAAAATACATCACTGGAAAGCTCTTTCATTAAAGATATGTCGAATTATAACTATTATTATATTAAAACATGTTAAATATACTTCTGTACTGATTCATACCCACACATAAAAAGCCCTGCGCAAATTTTTGTGGTACATTTTTAGGGTACGAGTATTTAATGCTTTCGAATTCTAATAAAATCTACATCACTAGAAAGCTCTGTCATCAAAGATTAAAATTAATACACAGATTTTAGTACAAAATCACTTTTGCCCTACGCAGATTTTTGTGGTACACTTTTTGGTTATTTAACGCCTTCAAATTATAATAGCATTTACCTCACTGGAAAGGCCTGCCACCGAAGATGTGCCGAATTATAACCTAAGTAGATTTTTGAAGAAGATCCATAGCATTAGATAATCTGAGAGCTACGCAGAACTTTGTGGTACGCTTTAAGGGTATTTAATGCTTTCGCATTATAATTGCTAAAAAGCTCTGTCATCAAGGATGTGCCTAATTTTATTATTACTTTCAAAGCATTTTTGGGATATTTGCTGCTTTCCAATTGTAGTAAATTCTGTTTTACTCGAAGCCTCTTTCATCAAAAATGTGGAGATTCATATTACTTTATTAAAAATTCTACATAGACTTGTGTGTAGAATCATACTAAAATATTGTAAGAACTACGCAGATTTTTGTGGTACACTTTTACGATACTTAATGCTTTACAATTTTTACAAAATGTACATCACATGAAAGCTCTTTCATCAAAGATGTGCCAAATTTTATTATTACATATTTGTGGTACGTTTTTAGGATATTGGTTGCTTTCCAATTGTAGTAAAATATGTTTTACTCAAAGCCTCTTTCATCGAAGATGTGCCGATTTATATTACTTTATTAAAAGTGCTACATAGACTTGTGAATAGAATCATACTAAAATATTGTAAGAACTACGCAGATTTTTGTGGTACACTTTTACGGTACATATTGCTATAAAAATTTTACAAAATGTTCAGCACATGAAAGCTCTTTCATCAAAGATGTGCCAAATCTTGTTGTTGCATTAAAGAAGCCAAGTAGTTTTTTTGTACAGTATCATACCATTATATTAATAGTCCCACGAAGATTTGTGTGGTACACTTTTAGGGTATGATTCGATGTCCACTTGTAATAAAATATATATAATTGGAAAGCCCGTTCATCAAGGATGTGTCCAAACATATTATTACATTAAAAACTCTACACAGATTTTTGTATAGAATCACACTAAAATATTGAAAGCCCTACGGAGGTTTTTGTGGTACACTTTTTTGTTATTTAATGCTTTCGAATTGTTATAAAGTGTACATCACACGAAAGCACTTTCATCAAAGATGTGCCAAATACTAGTATTGCCTCCAGAAGAGTACACATATTTTTGTGTAGAATCTATTCAATATATTAAGGGCCCTACGCAGTATTATGTGGCAAATTTTTAGGATATTTATGCTTTTGAATTGTAATAAAATACACATCGCTGACAAGCTTTTCCATCACAGATGTGCAGAAGCTTATTTATTTTTCAAAAGCAGTACACAATTTGTTGTAATGCATAGTCATACCAAAATGTTAAAGAACCTACGCAGATTTTTGTGGTACTCCTTTAGGGCATTTAATGGTTTAAAAATCTCCTAAAATGTTCATAAATGGAATTTCCGTTTATTACAGATGTTCCGAATCATATTATTACATTAAAAACGCTAAACAATTTCTGTAGAGGACCGTACCATAACATTAAAAGCCCTGCTCAGATTTTTGTGGTACATTTTTAGGACAGTAAATGCTTTCCATTTTAAAAAAAAACTATATCAAACCTGTGCAGAATCATAATGTTTCATTAAAAGAGTACACAGATTTTTGTGTGTAGAATTCTATGTATATGTTAAGGGCCCTTCGTAGACGTTGTGGTACATTTTAGGGAATTAAATGCTTTTCAATTGTTGTAAAATGTACTACGCTGGGAAGCTCTCTCATCCAAGATGTGCAGAATGGCATTATTACATTAGTCATATTATTTCATTTGGCGTATATATTTGTGGTACATTTTAGGGTATATTTAATGATTTTCCATTTTTATAAAATGTACATCACTGTAAAGCTCTCTCATCCAAGATTAAAAACCCAGTACAGATTATTGTTTGGAACCTTACTAACATATCCCCTATGCGCGGAATTATCGTATGTGCCAAAATCTAAATTTTACAGGAGAGCGTTTGTTCTACTTTTCTCTGCTTTCGCAAAAATGCAATGTAACATACGATAGAGTATATAGTAATTTTGCCAAGTGACTGGACTATGAATGTAGAACAAAATTGCATCAAAAACTCAATATTGAAAAAAATGGCATATACGATAATTCCGCGCACAAGGGTCGATATTAAGGACCCTGCGCAAATATTTGTGGTACAGTTTTAGGGCATTTAAGGTTTTCTAATTTAATAAAATGGGCATCACTGGAAAGCTTAAAAATCAAAGATGTGCAGAGTCATACTAAAAAGTTTTTTTTTGGAAAAGTGCAATTTTAAAAAATTGTCGTAAGAAAATATTTTTTGGTCTAGATGGAAAAAATGCAGTTGAGAAAAGCTTTATAAAAAAATGTTTCCGTAAACCAGTGTAATTTGTCCCATTATAACGTCACACTAGAAAAACGTACGATATTTTGGCATAGATACATCTTAGTACAAAACTATCTTGATTAAGATTATGAAACTCATTGACCATGTGTCGGTACGCCAAATTCTCTACACTCAAAAAATAGATTGATTAAAAATGTGTTTAAAATGTAGGAACAGATATAATGTAATATTTGTACTTACCTAAATAATTTTTTTAAAACTAAGAAAATATGTTTAAAATTATATATTTTTGAAAGAAGTCAGAATTTAATTAAATTTTAAAGATTTTTTTTGTGTAGGTATTACATTAAAAATTCAATTTAAAAATTTACAAATTTTTAATTTACAAATTTTATGAGCAAGTAAAAATTTAATTGATTTTTTTAGAATTATTTTATATACATTACATTAAAAATTGATTTTATATTCTCAATTATCTATATGTATATACGAGTATAAACATTTATATTTATACGCATATGTATATGTATTAAATTTTTGAAATTTCCTAATCTTAAGAAGTTAAAGTGGAATTTAAAAACTTTGCTGTTCAATTTCTTTTCGTTTATTTTATGACCCTTTTTTGTTGTTTAGCATTTATTTTTCACGAGTGTAACATGCGCGACCTTCCAAAGGCCGTTTGAATGTTCGCAATTTTAAAAATAAATTAACCAACAGATTTGGTAGCCTATCAGTATTATAAAGCAATATTCCACTAACAAATCGTCATACGATATTATAGCTGTTTGTTGTTTCTAATTTTTGCATATTTCTGTGTTACCAACAATTGATTTGCATCACAATCAACGGCAGCAGCTGTCATAACGAGTACATTTCATATAGAGAGATTATGTTAGCGCAAAAACATTCGCAACAACAAAACATAAGTACTAAAAAAGACAAAAAACACAATGTCGCATTTGGGGAAGAGATCAAAAAGATAAGTATTCTAATCAATATCGAATTTCGATTACAAATATTTCGTGATTATTAATAGTGATAGTATACGTAGATTCTTTAAACTACCCTCAGGTGGTCTTTTTAGAAACTAATTGAAAATCTGATGTTAATTAATAGTTGGAATAAAGAAATCTAAAATCTTCAAAAATCTTCTAGTAATTAATAGGAAATTAATTAATTGATTAAGTAAAAAAATAAAAAATCTAATAATTTTCTTTCAGTAGATTAAGAATCATTGTAATATTTTTAAAAATAAAAACACAATTATCCATTGTGACGTAAGATTATTATTCACATTCGTAAAAATAATAGTCATACGACACCAATTTCCATTAATCTCCATTTTTCATACACAACCCAGGGTTACATGATGTACTCTTCTACCATTAATATCAAGCTTCATTTAACATACTGTGGCGTATGAGTATTATTGTCATTCGAATCGATAATAATCATTCGCCACCAAATGCCCTTTTAATAGCCTCCATTATTCATACACGACGCAGGGTTCTATGATGTCCTTTCATACTTCATTCACAATAGAAGTTTATTTCCTTAAATAATATTTCTGTATAAATAATCTTTTTAAATACCAAGGGTCACTTTTAGGGTATTTCATGCTTAAGAATTTAAAAAAATACACCACTGGAAAGCTTTTTCATCAAAGATGTGTGATAATTACATTAAAACAATTTCACAGATTTTTACATAGAATCATAGTAAAACATTAAAGACCCTACGCAAATTTTTGTGGTACACTTTGTCTTCATTGCCCTAAAATTACATTCAAAAATGCATCGCTCGAGAGCTCTTTCATTAAAGATGTGCACAATCTTATTAATAAATAAAAAGATCTACGTAGATTTTTGTACAGGAATTAGCATTATAATAAATGCCCTAGGTAGATCTTTGTGGTACACTTTTAGGAATTAAAAAACTTTGGTGTTCAATTTCTTTTTGTTTATATTATGACCCTTTTTTTGTTGTTTACCATTTATTTTTCACGAGTGTATCCTGTGCGACCTTCCAAAGGCCGTTTGAATGTTCGCAATTTTAAAAATAAACTAACCCATTGATTTGGTAGCCTATCAGTATTATAAAGCTATATTCCACTAACAAATCGTCATACGATATTATAGCAGTTTTTCTAATTTTTGCGTATATATGTGTTACCAACAATTGATTTGCATCACAATCAACGGCAGCAGCTGTCATAACGAGTACATTTCATATAGAGAGATTATGTTAGCGCAAAAACATTCGCAACAACAAAACATAAGTACTAAAAAAGAAAAAGAACACAATGTCGCATTTGGGGAAGAGATCAAAAAGATAAGTATTCTAATCAACATTGAATTTCGATTGAAAATATTTCGTGATTATTAATAGTGATGGTATAAGTAGATTCTTTAAACTACCCTCAGGTGGTCCTTCTAGAAACTAATAGAAAATCGGATGTTAATTAATAGTTGAAATAAAGAAATCTAAAATATTAAAAAAACTTTTAGAAATTAATAGGAATTAAATTAATTGATTAAATAAAAAAATAAAAAATCTTAAAAAATCTTAAAAAATCTAATAATTTTCATTGGAATTTTTAAATAATCATTGTAATTTTTTTAAATAAAAATACAATTATCCTTTGTTAAGTATGATTATTATTCACATTCGAATAAATAATAGTCATACGACACCCAATGCCATTAATCTCCATTATTAATACGCCACCCAGGGTTATATAATGTATTCTTCTAACAAGCTACATTTAACGTACTGTGGCGTATGAGTATTATTGTCATTCGAATAAATAATAGTCATACGCCACCAAATGATAAATAATCTTTTTAAATAACAAAGGTCACTTTTGAGGGTATTTCATGCTTAAGAATTAAAAAAATACACCACTGGAAAGCTTTTTCATTAAAGATTTGTGATAATTACATTTAAACCACTTCACAGATTTTTCCACAGATCTTAGTAAAACATTAGAGTGTAGCGCAAATCTAATGTCACTGATACCGACACACAGTTAACTAAAAGAGGATATCAAATTACCTCGACATGCAGACAGTCACTGTCCCATGTGAAGGTTGTTCATTGACGTTGGAATTTGACGACGCCAACATAAATGCATATTTTGAATAGGAATAGTACATACATACATATATAAGTAAATATATTAATATGTAAATTAACATTAAGTAAATCCATAAGAATAGTATGTACATACATATATATATATTAATACGTTAATCAGCGTTAAGTAAATCCATTTGAATATGGTATAAAAGGGAGGCATTTCGCTTCCCAAAAATCAATTGTCAATTGTCAAGATATCATCAAGTAATAAAAACGGGCGACTAAAGTTGCCCTCAAAAAAATACAAACCATTCATTTACTACGTCCAATCATTTACATGGCGATCCTGCCAGGTTATTAGCTCCTGGTTGAGCTACGAACATAACCACAAACAGCTCCCTGCTGAGCTGATAAAGAATAAATTTTTGAAGATACTGATAAAACCTCAGTCCAATCCAAGCCGTGGATTGTGAAAAAAAGGAAAAATTGTCTTGCCTAAAAGATAATGCCAGGACAACAGAAGACGCATCTACCCGGACCACAGCCGTTGACGATCCAGCAGTATCGACTACGCCAGCAACTAGCGACTGAACAAAAATTGACGGCAATACCGCCTACAGGAAAACCAAAACATCGAAGAGGAGGTAAAACTGTGCGGCTAAGGAGGAGATTGGCTTTCCTGAAAAGCATTATAAACGCGGATCCACCACCACCATGGTACCTATCAGGCGAGATGTGGTTAGAGGTTGAAGCAATTGAAAAAGAATTACATCCGGGCAAGCAGAAAATTTAGAATAAATATTATAATATTTTAAAATAATATATGTAAATTTGTCTTGTCTTGGCACTTTTGAGCGCCGACAAGATAGATACGGCCACAAGGCGTTTTTAAGCGCCGGCAATGAAAAAATATAGGTAGAAAATAGAAATAAATACATTTTTTTTATTAATTGTATGAAAAGGAAAATATAAAAGGAAAAACCGTAGAAACTAATAATAATTTGTAGAATAATTTTAATTATGGGTCATAGAAACTCAAAAATAAGTAACCCGACTGCAAATGTCGTTAATAATGTGGAAGTGGTCGATCACACAACACAAATAGATTCATTATGGTATATCCTATTGGCCTCGACAACATTGAGTACAGTAGACTTATTACTGAAACTATACCTCCTGCATAAGAGATCTCTAAGGAAAAGATACACGAGTCGTGCGGATAACTTAGACAAAATCTAAGCACCACGGGACAATTTATGGATTGGGATAAAATAGTTACCCACTGTAGATATATAAGGGAAAAATTTGATAGGTCACACAAATGTCTCAACACCGACAGACCGACTAGTGATGAGACGGTAAATAAACATCTAATAAACCTTTTCCAGAGCCTAGAGGAAATTAGGGTCTTGCTGAATGTAAATTACGGAAAATTCAGCACAGCACATAAAACTGCAGCGGAAAGTTTCTTCTCCGATGTAAGAGGAAGACTGATAAGCGTTGCGGCGAGACGGGGAATAGACATTGAGTTACCAACAACTCATCAGATAGAGATAAAATTACCTTCTTTTCTCGTTACAAATGAACCGATCATGTCTCAAACTCCGATTGAGTTTTTAAACACCGCTTCAAGGTTAGTACCGGAATTTGACGGGAAACCCGAGAATTTGCGATCATTCACAGATTCTCTGAGATTACTGGATTCTCTCAAAGGCACCCACGAAACAGTGGCGGTGAGCCTAATAAAGACAAAATTAAAGGGTCATGCGAGAAACCTCGTTAATGAGGAAACGACTATAAATCAGATAATAAATACGTTGAACAAATCAGTAAAAGGTGAATCAGTGGATGTATTATCCGCTAAGATTCAAAATGTTAGGCAAAATAACAAATCCGCTAACGCATATTGTAGTGAAATTGAGTCGCTGACAAAGTCACTAGAAGGCGCATATATATCGGATGGCCTGCCTTGTGAACTCGCGGCGAAATATTCAACGCAAGTCGCAGTAAAGGCAATGTCAACAAATTGCAACCTTGAGAAGGTTAAACTTATCATGGAAGCAGGTAAATTTGACAATATGAACGAGGCAGTAGGCAAGTTCATAAGCAGCTGTACTGCTGCCACAGGCCAGCAAAATACTGTATTATATTACGGGCAGAGACCCAATAATAACCGCAATCGCAGGAATGACAAAAGATTCCGTGGTAGAGGTGGAAGCTACAGGAATCAGAACAATCGCGGGTACAATGAAAACAATGGTAGAGGTCGACAAGGGCGCGGCCGAAATTCGTACAATCGCGGCGCCTGGAACAATAACAATGATAATAATGTAAGAACGACTCACACGGACGAAACTAGTTCGGAAAACCCGAATACACCCCTAAGATAGATGGAAAAGTGTATAACCTTAACCTCAACTTAAGCTCTTTCATACATGTGAAAATAGACCAAACCAATACAACACTAACATTACTGGTAGATACAGGAGCGGACGTCTCGTTAATAAAATTAATACACTTCACTAACGACCAAATTAACACAAATAGGATAACAACATTAAGCGGAATAGGACAAGGTAAAATAAGATCAATTGGAACAACATTTTTCGACCTGAAATTCAAAAATTTCTTAATTCCTCATACTTTTCATGTGGTATCTGATGATTTCCCAATACCTTGTGATGGAATCATAGGTATGGATTTCATTAAAAAGTACAATTGTGTACTGGAATTCAATGAGGATCACGATTACCTTATCCTACGCCCCTTTAATTTCCCACAGCACATCGAAATACCAATATCGAATACATGCAATGACAACATAACGCTGCCGGCAAGGTCTGAAGTCATTCGTCAAGTGAAATTTTTAACCTCACATAGAGAAGTATTAGTACCAAATCAAGAACTTCAACCTGGAGTTTTTGTGGCAAGTACATTAGTAAAATCTGACAGAGCATTTATTCGAATTGTAAACACAAACATACATCCTGTTACACTTACAAAACCCGACATCCAAACCGAAGATATCAATAATTATGATGTTTTAAAAAACAACACTAATAGCGATAATAGAAAATCAGAAATTTTACGAATTTTGAGGGAAAATTTTCCAAAAACCTTTGAAAATACGCTATCTGATCTTTGTTCAGAATATAGTGATATCTTTGGCTTAGAATCGGAAACAATCACAACTAACAACTTTTATGAGCAAGAGCTAAGAGTTAAGGATAAAAACCCAGTATACATTAAGAACTACCGTATACCACATACACATAAGGACGAAATAGACAAACAAGTAGAGAAACTTCTAAACGATGGAATAGTTGAACCATCGCAATCGGAATATAATAGTCCAATTCTACTAGTACCAAAGAAATCTCTGCCTAATTCTGATAAAAAGAGATGGAGACTAGTAATAGATTATAGACAAATAAATAAGAAATTGGTAGCGGATAAATTTCCATTACCAAGGATAGATGACATCCTAGACCAACTTGGAAGGGCTAAGTATTTTTCTTGTCTTGACTTAATGTCAGGATTCCACCAAATCCCATTGAGGGAAAAGTCTAGGGATCTCACGTCATTTTCAACGGGCAATGGTTATTACAGATTCACTAGATTACCATACGGACTGAAAATAGCGCCTAATTCTTTTCAAAGAATGATGACTTTAGCTTTTAGTGGTTTAAAACCAGAACAAGCATTCTTGTACATGGATGACTTGGTTATTTTGGGTTGCTCAGAAAAACATATGCTTTCGAATTTGACTGATGTTTTTAAAATATGTCGAAGGAATAATCTCAAATTACATCCCGGAAAATGTTCATTCTTTATGCGAGAGGTAACATATCTCGGACATAAATGCACGGATAGAGGGATATTACCGGACGATAGCAAATATTCGGTGATTGAGAATTACCCAACACCTAAAGACGCAGACGCTGCAAAGAGATTTGTAGCTTTCTGTAACTATTATCGCAGGTTCATAAGGAACTTTTCCGAATACTCAAGACATCTTACGAGATTATCGAGGAAAGGTGTGCCATTCGAGTGGACAGAAGACTGTGATATTGCGTTCAAATATCTAAAGAAGGCACTAATGAGTCCCACATTACTGCAATACCCGGACTTCGGTAAACAATTTTGTATTACCACAGACGCAAGCAAATATGCCTGCGGCGCGGTGCTGACTCAGGAATACAACGGGAAACATCTACCCGTGGCATATGCGTCAAAAACTTTTACAAAAGGTGAAAGCAACAAGTCCACTATTGAGCAAGAGTTAACTGCAATACATTGGGCCATTGCACATTTCAGACCATATATATATGGAGAACATTTCCTTGTTCGTAGTGACCATAGACCACTTTCGTATTTATTTTCTATGAGAAACCCAAGTTCTAAATTGACGAGGATGAGACTCGATTTAGAAGAATACAACTTTACTGTAGAATATCTTAGGGGTAAGGACAACTATGTAGCTGACGCGCTATCGCGTATAACGATAGAAGACCTTATGGACATGAACAGGGAGATAACCTGCGTACTTAAAGTCACGACGAGGTCGATGACGCGACAGGATAAGGGTACAAATGGAAATAATACCTTGAATAGCCAGCATGAATCAAATAATATGGAAAGGCCCAGTATATATGTTCCTTTGAATAACACTGACGTCAGGAAATATTATAAATTAAAGATTTTCCCCGGTAAATGTTACATAAAACAAGGAAAATCTATAATTGCATATATACAAATCAATGACTTGTTTATAAATGGGAAATTTGACTTAGGACAATTTTTCCCAAGGCTCGATGAAGTGGCCTGTAAACATGGAATTGATAATTTACAAGTGGCACCTAGTGAGCAGATTTTCGAATTTGTCTCAATTGATGAATTTAAAAATATGGGCAATAAAGAATTGATGAATATTAAAGTAGCGCTACTAAATAAGGTGACCCACATTGATTGCAAAGATGCTGAGAATATTCAAGACATTATGAAGAAGTACCATGATGACCCCATTCAAGGTGGTCACTGTGGAATCTTTAGGACAATACAGAAGATTAGACGATATTATTTCTGGAAAAATATGACAAAGGACATAACTAGATATGTCAAAACATGTCATAAATGTCAGACAGCTAAGATTACTGAACATTTGAAAAGTCCATTGATAATAACTCCAACACCAGTAGGAGCTTTTGATACCGTTTTTGTAGATACCATTGGCCCATTTCCAAGATCTATCTACGGAAACGAATACGCCATTACCATAATATGTGACCTGACTAAGTATTTAGTCACCATACCAATACCCGACAAAAGCACTAAAACAGTCGCTAGGGCAATTTTCGAAAACTTCATCCTAACCTATGGTCCAATGAAGACGTTCATTTCGGACATGGGAACGGAGTACAAAAATGCCATAATTACTGAACTATGTGATATACTCAAAATTCGAAAACTAACATCAACGGCATACCATCACCAGACACTTGGTACCATTGAAAGGAGCCACCGAACTTTCAATGAGTACGTACGATCTTACATATCTGTGGATAGGAGCGACTGGGATGAGTGGTTAAAGTATTTTACGTATTGTTTCAATACAACGCCCTCAACGGTACATAATTATTGCCCGTACGAATTAGTGTATGCGAAACTCCCTAACGGTTTTCATGAATTTAATGAAGTTGATCATATAACACCACTATATAATGTTGACAATTATGCCAAAGAGGCAAAATTTAGAATGGAGGTCGCTCATAAAAGAGCACAACAATTATTGGATAAGAATAAATTAAGGCAAAAACAAATTTATGATAAGAATAGCATAAGTTTCAATTTTAATGTAGGAGATTTAGTATTATTGAAAAATGAATCAGGGCATAAATTAGACCAAAAATACATTGGCCCTTTTAAAATTAAAAAACTACTTTTAAGAGATAATGTTAATATAATAGATGTATCAACAAATAAAGAACAAATAGTACATAAGAATCGGATTAAGTTTTATAATCAATGAACATGAAAAACAATATTACAATTGGATCCAATATAAATAATAACAGTAATAATAAAATTCTTGATTTAAGGAGATTAGATTTATCTTACTTGGAATATGTAAAGAATGATCATAAATTCAACATTATATGACCATTCTTCTGAAAGGCGGAGGTGTAGCGCAAATCTAATGTCACTGATACCGACACACAGTTAACTAAAAGAGGATATCAAATTACCTCGACATGCAGACAGTCACTGTCCCATGTGAAGGTTGTTCATTGACGTTGGAATTTGACGACGCCAACATAAATGCATATTTTGAATAGGAATAGTACATACATACATATATAAGTAAATATATTAATATGTAAATTAACATTAAGTAAATCCATAAGAATAGTATGTACATACATATATATATATTAATACGTTAATCAGCGTTAAGTAAATCCATTTGAATATGGTATAAAAGGGAGGCATTTCGCTTCCCAAAAATCAATTGTCAATTGTCAAGATATCATCAAGTAATAAAAACGGGCGACTAAAGTTGCCCTCAAAAAAATACAAACCATTCATTTACTACGTCCAATCATTTACAAGAGGCCCAGAGCAGATTTTTGTGTTACACTTTTAATGTCTTCACTGCCCTAAAATTACATTAAAATAGGCATCGCTCGAGATATGTGCACGATCTTATTAATAAATCAATAGAGCTACGTAGATTTTTCTACAGGATTATAGCATTATAATAAAAGCCTTAGGCAGATCTTTGTGGTACACTTTTAGGAATTTAAAAACTTTGGTGTTCAAATTCGATTCGTTTATTTTATGACCCTTTTTTGTTGTTTACCATTTATTTTTCACGAGTGTATCATGCGCGACCTTCCAAAGGCCGTTTGAATGTTCTCAATTTTAAAAATAAGTCTATCAGTATTATAAAGCTATATTCCACTAACAAATCGTCATACGATATTATAGTTGGTTGTTTTTTTTGCATATTTGTGTGTTACCAACAATTGATTTGCATCACAATCAACGACAGCAGCAGCCATAACGAGTACATTTCATATATAGAGATTATGTTACGCTAAGTACAGACGATTTCCAGATCTGACAACGTTATCAACCCTGTTAAAGTGCTGCAAATGTACGGACAATGAAGATTGTTTGGCAAAGGTGAATTGACAGTTCAGATGATTGCAAGAAACCCTTATAATTTCATATATTTACAACATATTTTGTAAATATTTATATGCAGGATTGCCAATAAAAATATTTTATAGACAGTGTTGCCAATAAGATGTTTTTCTGACAATGGCGCCGTGGTCACATGCATAAATATCGCACATCTAACAATCTGCAAATTATCTCGCAATGACATTTCTGCTAACGTTGCAAGACAACAATTTTATGTTCACACCGTTGTAAATTTACAGGGTTGCATTTTTCCGCTTGCGTTGCATTTTTAGCAAAAACATTCGCAACAATAAAACATAAGTACTAAAAGAGAAAAAAGAACACAGTGTCGCATTTGGGGAAGAGATCAAAAAGATATGTATTCTAATTAACTTCGAATTTCGATTGAAAATATTTCGTGATTATTCATAGTGAGTATACATAGATTCTTTAAACTACACTTAGATGGTCCTTCTAGAACCGAACAGGAAATCTGATGTTAATTAATAGTTGGAATAAAAAATCTAAAATCTTAAAAAAATCTAATAATTTTCTTTTAGTAGATTTTTTTTTAAATTAAAATACAATTATCCTTTGTGACGTATGATTATTATTCACATTCGTATAAATAATAGTCATACGACACCCATTGCCATTTATCTCCATTATTCATACACAACCCAGAGTTACATAATGTATTCTTCTAACATTATGAGTATTACTGTCATTCGAATAAATAATAACCATACGCCACCCAATGCCCTATTAATAACGTCCATCATTCCTTTCATACTTCATTCACAATAGACGTTTATTTACTTAAATAATATTTCTGTAAAAATAATCTTTTTAAATACCAAGGGTCACTTTTAGGGTATTTCATGCTTAAGAAATTAAAATATTGTACACCACTGGAAAGCTTATTCATCAAAAATGTGTGATAATTACATTAAAACCACTTCACAGATGTTTACATAGAAATATAGTAAAACTTTAAAGGCCATACGCAGATTTTTGTGGTAAACTTTTAATGTCTTTACTGACTAAAATTATATACATACTAGCTTACCCGGTGCGCTTCGCAGCCCCCATCTTTTATCTATTTTCTGTTTAGGGTACTGTAAAATAGCTATACCTCTTTCTTTCAAAATGACATGATTATTACATATGGTGCAAAATGAAGAAGATTTGATTACTTTTATATATAAAATACGAACCCTCATTTCTAGTTTATGTTCCAAGAGTTACCCTGACATGGTACAATATTAATCCCTTTTCCCACAGTACCTCTGGACGTTGAAAAACTATTTTTTTTTGGTTCATACGTTAGCAACTTTCCCCTTGTTTATGTTCCAATACCTACATTCACACCCTGGTACAATATAAAACCATGTTTGTCCCACTGTGTCTATAAAGGTACGAATTTAAAAATCTAAAGTAAATCGCTCCATTGTACCACATTTAACCTTTGGTGTGTCATAATTAACCACTTTGCACGATTGGACAATATTTTAAAATGATAATTGATATTTCAAGATCCAAATTCGCAAGCTTAGGCCGTATTTCATCATTTTTGTCCCCTATCTGTGCCATTTATTTAACTTTTTCTCCACGGTTTAGGTAGAAGAACCTATTTGGAAAAAACAATTTCTTAGCTTTGGTTTATGCTGTAAGAGCTACCTTTGCACTCAGGGACCACATTCAACACCTTTTGCACCACTGTTCCATATTAAACACTTTTTATTACACTGTGCTTCTAAAGTGCGAATTTTTGTGCATATCTGGGACTATTTTGTTCCCTTTTTTTCTGCACTTACCACATTTAACCATTTTACCGTATTTAACTTTTTTGCTTCACCGAACCATATTTAACCCTTTTTGCTCCACTAAACCATATTTAACACTCTGTAACATGTTGAATAACTTTTGCTTGCCCCAACTGCATCATAATTTTAACCTTTTTGCACAAGAGTGCTGCATAATTGCAGTGCATCATAATTTTAACCTTTCTGCACCACAGTGCTACTAAAAGCATACATTGAAAAAAAAAAACATTCTTATTTCATATTTAACTTACCCTCTCTCCCTGCATCCATATTGTTACCCACTGTACTAAATGTACGCTTTTTGACCCACTATGCTATATTTAACCTTTTGGGTCCACTGAATAAAATTTAACACCTTTTTGTCCTACTATATTTTGTCCACTATATTTAACCATTTTTGCCTCACTGTACCATAGTTAACACATTTTTGCCCCACTGTTCCATAGTAAACGCTTTTTGCCCCACTGTACCATACTTAACACATTTTGTTCCACGTTACCATATTTTACTATTTGTGCCCACTGTAACCATTTTTGTCATACTGTACCATAATTAACCATTTGTGTCCCACTGTACCATTCTAACACATTTTTTACCCCACTGTTCCATAGTTAAAACTTTTTGCCCCACTGTACCATATTTAACCCATTTTGTCCCACTGTACTATAGTTAACCCTTTTTGCCCCACTGTATCATATTACACCCTTTGTTTCACTGTACCATGTTTAACAG
Organism: Eudasyphora cyanicolor; assembly: GCA_963930755.1. Taxonomy (NCBI): domain Eukaryota; kingdom Metazoa; phylum Arthropoda; class Insecta; order Diptera; family Muscidae; genus Eudasyphora; species Eudasyphora cyanicolor. The sequence goes on from OZ005736.1 coordinate 280,884,370, forward strand.
TTTTTGCCCCACAGTACCATACTTAACCCTCTTTGCTCCACTGTACAATATTTAACACAGTTATGCCACACTGTACTGTATAGTTAACCATTTTTGTCACACTGTACCATATTTAACCCTTTTTGCCCCACTGTTCCATAGTTAACGCTTTTTGCCCCACTGTACCATTTTTAACCCATTTTGTTACACGTTACCATATTTTACTTTCTGTGCCCACTGTAACCATTTTTGTCATACTGTACCATATTTAACCATTTGTGTCCCACTGTACCATAGCTAACAGATTTTTTCCCACTGTTCCATTGTTAAAGCTTTTTGCCCCACTGTACCATATTTAACCCATTTTGTCCCACGTTACCATCTACCATAGTTAACCCTTTTTGCCCCACTGTGTCATATTAAACGCTTTGTCTCACTGTACCATATTTAACAGGTTTTGCCCCACTGTACCATATTTAACCCATTTTGTCCCACGTTACCATGTACCATATTTAAACCTTTTTGTCCCACTGTGTCATATTAAACCCTTTGTCTCACTGTACCATATTTAACAGTTTTTGCCCCACTGTACCATATTTAACCCTCTGTGCTCCACTGTACAATATTTAACACAGTTATGCCCCACTGTACTGTATAGTTACCCATTTTTGTCACACTGTACCATATTTAACCCTTTTTGCCCCACTGTATCATAGTAAATACATTTTTGCGCCACTGTTCAATAGTTAACGCTTTTTGCCCCACTGTACCATTTTTAACCCATTTGTCCCACTTTACCATATACATATAACTATTTTTAACCCACTGTACCATAGTTAACCCTTTTTGCACAACTGTGCCCCATTCAACTCTTTATCTCACTGTACAAAATGTTTACCCACTGTACCATATTTAACAAATTTTTGTCTCACTGTAGCGTACTCGTATTTAAAATGTGTCTCCTTGCTAGCGTAATTTTCCCCGACTGTAACATATTTTCTCCTCTCCACTATTTAACCGTTTTTGACCACAGTGCTCCTAAAACAATATAAACTCTTCATATCTCATGTTTAAGTTCCAATTTTGGCAGATTGTTTTCTTTTTTCCCCATGCTCCATAATTAACCCGCCGTGTCCCACTGTGCCTCTTAAAGTTACAATTACTAAAAATCACTTCCAATCTCTAGTTTATGTTCCAAAAGTTACCCTGGAACCATTGATCCATGTTTGACATTTTTAAGCCACTGTACTATATTTTACACTTTGTGCCCCACTGTGCCCCGAAAACTACGAATACAAAAAAAAACTTAATACCCCGATCAGTTGTCATAAAGACACTCCTCGCTTCAATTTTCACCATTCTAATATTAGGCTATTTATACCTTTCTGTCCCACTGTGCCTCTAAATTTAAAAAAAAATCACTCCTTGTTCTTGCTTACGTCCCAAGAGCTACTCTCACACCAAATTTCACGATTCTAGGTCTTGCCATTTGGATTTGGCTGTTGTATCACATTTTTCCCTTTTTACCCCACTGTGTACGTAAATATTGGAATTTCGAAAAATCCTGTCAATTTCAGAGTCTACCTCATAAGAGCTACCCGCACACCAAATTTCACGATTCTAGCTCTTGCCATTTGAATTTGGCTGTTGTACTACATTTATCGCATTTTTCCCTTTTTACCCCACTGTGTGCGTAAATGTTCGAATTACGAAAAATCCTGCCAATTTCAGAGTCTACCTCATAAGGGCTACCATCACACAATATTTCACGATTCTAGCTCTAGCCATTTGGATTTGGCTGATGAACCACATTTATCACTTTTACCCCACTGTGTGCGTAGATGTTCGAATTTCGAAAAATTCTGCCAATTTCTGAGTCTACCTCCTAAGGGCTACCCTCATACCAAATTTCAAGATTCTAGCTCATTTCGTTTAGATTTGGCGGTGGTACCATATTTATCCCTTTTTGCCCCATTGTGCGGCTAATAGTACGAATTTCGAAAAATCCCGCCTTATTGCTCGTCTACGTCCCAAGGACTACCCTCCCACCAAATTTCATGATTCTAGCTCCAGCCGTTTGGCCTGGGCGATGATCAGTCAGTCAGTCAGTCAGCCAGTCACGCAACAATTTTATATATATAGATTAGAATATGCATCGCTGAAGAGCTCTTTCTTCAAAGATGTGGACAATCTTAATAATATTATATATATATATATATATATATATAAGCCCAGATCTTTGTGGTACACTTTTAGGGTATTTAATGCTTTACAATTGTAAAAAAAATATATATCACATGAAAGCCCTTTAATCAAAGATATGTCAAATCTTATTATTAGATTAAAAGAGATATTTTTGTGCAGGATCTTAGAATTATAATAAAAGCCTTACGCAGAATTTTGGGTACACTTTTAGGGTATTTAGTGTTTTCGAAAGTGTACATCGTTGAGAGCGTTGGCCAACATTAATTTAATTTTGTTACATTAAAGGAGCTACGAAGTTATTTTGTACAGAAAATATACACCACTGGAAAGCTAATTCATCAAAGGTGTGCAGAATCATATTATTGCATGTAAACCAGTACACAGATTTTTGTACATAATCATAATAAAATATTGAAAGCCCTACGCCAGAGCTTTGTGGAACACTTTTAGGCTTTTTAATGCTTACCAATTTAAATAAATTGTACATCACTGGAAAGGTTTTTCATCAAAAATGTTCAGAAGCGCATAATTACATTACGATAAAACCATCACACAGATTTTAGGACAGAATCATAGTAACACATTAAAGGCCCTACGCAGATTTTTTGTGGTACACTTCTAATAACTTTACTGCCCAAAAAGTGAATTTTTGCGCAGGATCACAGAATTATAATAAAATCCCTACGCAGATTTGTGGTACACTTTTAGGTTATCTAGTGCTTTCGAATTGTTGCAAAATGTACATCAGTGGAGAGATCTTTCATCAATGATGTACCGAATCCTATTATTAAATTAAAAAAACTACTCAGATTTTTCTACGGAATCATGACATTATAATAAAAGCCATTCGAAGAATTCTGTGGTACAGTTCTGGGGTAGTTACTACTTTCCAATTGTAAAAAAGTACACATCACTGGAAAGTTACTTAATCAAAGATGTGCCGAATATTATTATTATTTTAAAGGAGGAACGTAGAGTTTTTTGCAGAACCACACTGGTATGCCCTATGCAGAACTTTGTGGTACACTTTTAAGGCATTTAATACTTTACAATTGTAATACAATGTGCTTTAAATGGAAGCATCTGCATCAAAGATGTGTCAAATCATATTACTACATTAAAAACAGAGTTTTGTATAGAATCATACTAAAGTACTGAAAGCCCTACGCAAATTTTTGTGGTATACTTTTAAGGTTCTAACTGCACTAAAAGTGTATTTAAATGTATATAGTTGGAAAGCTAATTCAACAGAGATGTGCCGAACAATATCATTACATTCAAACATTTTCATTTTCCGTAGCATATTATCAATGCATTAAGGGATCTGTGTAGACTTTGTGGTACGTTTTTAGGGTATTTAATGCTATTGAATTATTATAAAATGTACATCTCTAGGAAGCTCTCTCACCCAAGATGTGCTGAATAATATCCTTATATTAAGAACGCTAAATAAATTTTTATATAGAACTTTATTAACATAATTAAGGGCCCTACGCAATTATTTGCGGTACTTTTATTACCTTGAAGAAAAAAAATTAGTATTTTAGGACCATTATTTGCTGTTTACCAATTACTCGAATTTTTCATGAGTGTATCACGCGCGACCTTAAAAGGCCGTTTGAATGTTTCTAATTCACAAAAATAGACTAGCCAATTGATTTCGAATCCTATCAATGTCATAAAGCAATATTGCACTAACAAATCGTCATACGAGATTATCGCAGTTCTTTTTTTTTTAATTTAGCATATTTCTCTGTTATCACAATCTACAACAGCAGTCATAACAAAACATTCGTGGGGGTTCGAAGTATAAGTAGGTAGCAAGTACATTTCATATATTAAGATTATGTTGGAAAAAATAACGTCAACACCAAACCATATGCAAAAATATCACAATGTCACGTAGCCAAATTTAATTGGCGCATTTAGGAGGAGAGATCAAAAAGATAAGTAGTCTAATCGAACATCGAATTTCAATAAAAAAAAATATTTCATGATTGGCAATAACGATAGTATAAATGAATTCTATAAATTATCCTCATGGTAGGTCTTTCTACATAGAAATGCAAAGGAGAAACTGAAGTTAATTTCTAAAACATTTTTATAAATATAAAGTTTCTTAATTTTTTTATTAATTTTTTCATTATATTCATAGCAAATTTCTAAAAAAGTTTCTATAAATATAAAATTTCTACGAAGTTCTCCATATACATAAACATAAAATGCTAAACAATTTTCCAAATAAATATAAAATTTCAAGAAATTTTCTATAATTATAAAATTCCAAGAAATCCTATTAATATTATAAAATCGTTTGTTTATCTGTTTGTTTGTTTGTTCCAGCATCACGCCTAAACGGCTGAACCGATTTTCTTGAAACTTGGTGGACAGATAGACCAATGCCTGGGAAGTGCCATAGGCTAATTTGAGTTTCTATTTTCCGCCAAGTGATTTTCGACCACTTGACCACAGAGGCTCCTGTTAAAGCTAGAGATCTGAAATTTTGCACACACATAGATTGGAGTGTTGTATAAACTACGGACTACTCGCTTAATAGGTATTTCGGACAGTGGTCAGCTGTAGCGCAAATTTATATGTGTAGATTTTACAATTTATATGTACAGACTGATCTCAATGGAGATGCGAAAACAACAATTCGATGTCCAGTCTGAGGTCAAAGCGGACATAAAACCGCGTCATAAAATTTTTAAAGCCTTTTCAAAATATATCGCTCACCACTTACTGTGGTAACCTATCTAACATTGTCAATTCGGTCACTTCTGCGACTGTGGTCAGTGTAGCAGTGACCAAATCAATTTCCACACTTTCTGTAGTCCTTTAAGAGCTATAATCCTAATAATTTATGTTTGTATACTGATCTCCAAGGGATGCGATTTTACACCAAGCGACTTTTGACCGCTTGACCAATACGGTACCTTTAAGAAGTAGGAAGCTTTAAATTTTGCTTTGGTATAGACTTGAGTGTTGTATACCCTTCGGACTATTCACACAGTCGTTTTTGACACGTAGTCAGTTGTCGCGCTATCAAAATTTTAAATTTTTTTTGTATTTCAGAAGCGCCTAAAATGATACACAGATAAAATAATATGTAGTACTATACCCGAGAAACGCAATTTTGAATTCTACGATTATGGTCAGTTAAGCAATGACCACAAACAGTTTCAATCTTGACTGGATTTCAAGATTCTTTAAGAGTTTTTCATTCTTTCAATACATTAAAAACAATACATTAGACATTTTTCGGCCAGTGGTCAGTTATAGCGCTATCAATTGTTTTTGTCCTTTCTGAAGCCTCTTATAGGACACAAAGTTCAAACTTAGTAAATATAATAATTTTGAATTCTCTGACTGTGGTCAGTGAAGAAGTGGCCAAAACAATGTTCACTATTTTACAGATTGTAAAACTTCTAACTCCTGTTCAAAATATATCTCTCACCACCTAATGTGGTAAGATATACAAATATAACGTTGTCAATTCGGTCAAATCTCAGACAGTGGCCAGTGTAGCAGTGACCAATGCAATTTCCACTCTTTCTGTACTTTAAAGGGCCCAAAATGGCAGTGCTAATACCAATTCAAGCGACTATTGGCCGCTTGACCGTTGCGTCTCATATAACAGGTACAAAGCTAGAAACTCCAGTATGGTATAGCCTATGGACTATTAACATAGTCGTTTTTTGGCCAGTGGTCAACTCTCGCGCTTAAATTATACAAATAAAAAAAATAAAAAAAACAATTTTGAATTCTAAGATTGTTGTCAGTAGTGACCATAGCAATTTTCATTCTTCCACTACATTTCAAAATTCTTTAAGATTTTTTCATTCTTCCAATAAAAATCCCATAAAGATCTGTGGAGCTGCACATGTATGTGCACAAAACGATCTTCAAGGAAATGCGTCGTCCGGCCGGAAGACAAGAGGTACACAAAAACGGAGACATAATGTTTAAAAGTCTTTTCGAAATATATCGCTATATACACCGGTAATATTTAAACAAAAATGTATACGAGCATATCGAAATTTGAAACATACATAGCATATTATGCATTTGTTTCTCAGCCACTTATTTGGTGACCTCTTGACCACTGACCCCATAAAAGTATTAATTTGAAAGTTTGCACACATATCGTACATTTGAGGTTGTGCTTTCATATTTACAGAATTTTTTACTGTTGTCAGTGAATTTGTTTCAGTTTTTGAGAGCATCTGGAGTCTGATAGACTTTCAAGTAGACTGATCCTGGATGTTAAACAAATTTTTAATGATCGGCGTATGATCAAATATTCGAAGGTATTTGTAAACCAAAGATTTTAAATACGTATTTTTTTACATAAATTTTGCTATAGCCAACATATTTTTTAGTTTTTGGGTCCTTATTTTTTATTCAAAATCAAAAATAATACTAATATTTGGATCATTGTTTTCAAAGGCAACCCGGGCATCGCCGGGTATTTAAATGCTAGTTTCCTATAAATATAAAATTTCAAGAAATTTCCTATAAATATAAAATTTCCAAAAATTTTTTATAAATATTAAATTTCATAAAAATTTTAAAATAAATACAAAATTTCTAAGAAGTTTTCTATACAAATATAACATTTTTAAGAAGTTTTCTGTATCAAAATAAAATTTCTAAGAAATTTTCTATAAATTTCTGCGAAATATACCTTTTGGCATACGTCGGATTCGTCACCATTGCACCTTATCTGGTATACCAAATTTGATTTGTCTTCTTTTTCAGCTTTGATTTTGTCCTGCTGAATAATTGGTTGGTTGGTTCGATTTTATTTTTGTCATATATGTTAGAATTTTTAAATCGTTCAGGTAGTCGCGGTATATAGGTTACAGACTTATATATTCTTGGTTCTGCGTTATTATCTTTCTTGTCCTTTTTCATCATTGCTCTCCTTTATAATTCGTTTATCGTTCTTTTTGGAAATTTATTCTTGGTCAATATATTTTTTATTCTATTTTTATTGGCTTTGTGAAATTCTACGTCGCTAATGGTCAGTACTCTGGATATGAAATTAGTCGCTGTATTTATAATAGTCCTTCTTGGGAGCTTGGAGTAAAAGTTTATTATATTCATCTTCGTGGCGTCTAATAATTCTTCCATGACAATATCTGCTATCACTAGACGATCTCGTTTTGAGAGAAAGAATATCTTAGGTTAATATTTATTTCGTTTTCCAGTATGAAACTTATATTTCGAAGTTTTCCTCCTCAATCCGAAATATTTTTTTTTTTTGTTTAAAATAAATTTCAAAAATATACAAAATTTATGTAATTTTCCTTTTTTAATTTTTCTATTTACTTTGGCATATTTTCAGATTTTGGGCAATGAAGACTTTGACATGGCGGCCATTCTAAATTCGTTGGATATCCATGATGATAGTCGTCGTGGTATAGCTTTTAATGCGAAAGACTTAACCATAACAGATCTCTTAACGGCTGCATCGGCAAATGGAGCGAGTTCACCCACAAGTTCTCATGCATCCTCTTTCTCAGGGTCATCATCATCACCATCATCGGCATCAGCATCGTCTGCGTCGTCATCTTCGTCGAACAGCGATTGCAGTAAACCTGTGAAAAAGAAAAAGAAACGTACTTCTGGTCAATGCGATGTCTGTAATCGTACCTTTAATGATTTGTACAATTTACGAATTCACAAAATGATTCACACGGGCGAGAAGCCATTCCAGTGTTCGGAGTGCGGCAAACGCTTTCGTCAATATAATAAACTGAAAATCCATTGCATAACGCATACGGATGAGAAGCCCTTTATCTGCGAAATATGTGGCAAGGGTTTCCGTTTCCGCAACTATCTGTCGGTGCACAAGCGTCTGCATTCGGGCGAAAATCCTTATAAATGCAAATATTGCAATGAATTCTTTCACTCGCTGCACTCGCGTCGCTTGCACACCAAAATGATGCACTGCGAGGCAAAGACGTACAGCTGTCCCATCTGCGATAAGGTCCTGACGGCACAGTGTTATCTGACGGCGCACATAAAGCGTCATACCAATCAGAGGGATTACAAGTGTGAGACGTGCGACAAGTGTTTCTTCAGTCAGTCGCAACTGAAGGATCATCAATTGGTCCATACGAATCTGAAGCCCTATCAGTGTAATGTGTGTTATGCCCGGTTCCAGCGTAAATCGAACTACACGCAACATTTGAAGATACACACGGGAGAAAAGACTTATGTTTGTCATATATGCTTTAAATCTTTTGCCCAGAATGCAGGACTATATGGTCATATGAAATCGCATGCCAAGTGTGATTAAGTTTAAATCTATTCATATAAAATTATAATTATTATTTTTACTATAAACCTTTGTGATAGCTTAGATATTAAGAATATATTTTAATTTAGCAATTAAAACTAAAAACTACAAGACTTGATATGTTTTAGTATTGATATATAATTTATAAGTAAAAAATGGTTAATAAATGGGATAATATATTTAAATATATGTATGTGTGTATTTATTAAGTAAGTAAGATCATTCCGTCTAGGGCATAACCTCACATTATGAGAAATGGTATTTGGTAGCTTCTGTGGGAGATGATGAATAAAATTTGATGTTAATCGGTTGCTCCACCAGATGGACGGACCTTTAATCGGTTTCATTGACCTTTAGTCTGGGGCCATTAAAATTTAATCGGGGGTCGGGGATTAATTCGGGTTCAATGGCCTTCAATCGGGACAATGACCTTTATTCGGGATCATTGACATTTAATATGAGTTATTTAACCAGTATTGGGTGTCGATGACTTTTAACTAGAGGTCAATGATCTTTAATCAGAGGTCATTGACATTTAATCCAGGTCAATAAACTTTAATCGGGGTCATAAACTTTTAATCCTAGCTCATTGACCTTTAATCATTGGTTAATGACATTTAATCTGGGTCAATGACCTTTAATCGGGGTCAATAATTTCTAATCGAGGTCAGTCACCCTTATTCCGAAGTCAGTTACCTTTAATCCAAGGCCATTGACCTTTAATCCGAGGTCAATGACCTTTAATTGGAGATTAACGATATTAAATCGGGGTCAACGACTTTTAATCGGGGTCAATGACCTTTAACCCGAGGTTATTCACTTTTAATCCGAGACAATTGACCTTTAATTAGAGGTCAACGACATTAAACCGGAATCAATGACTTTTAATCCGGGTCAATGACTTTTAATCGGGGTCAATGACATTTAATTGGGGTCGATGACCTTTAATCCGAGGTCATTGACCTTTAATCAGAGGTAAACGACATTTAATCGAGGCCAATGACATTTAATTCGGGGTCAATGACCTTAATTTATATATTGCTTCATCAACTATAATACAAAAGCCATTTGGCAAATATACTATATTACATAGTATTTTGACTCTAGAGACCCATACATTGAATGTATGGGGATAGCAGTTAAGTCCGGGACTGCCGAGATAGAGCTGTATAACGTATATATACCGCCGATTGGTAGCTGTTATCCGCGTTATTTGCCGGACATTAGTCCGTTACTGCTGGTCAATAATCGCGTGGTCCTAGGAGACTTTAATGCCCATCATGAGCTTTGGCATTCTCCCCTAGCTAATCCCCAAAAGGCATAGCTTTGGCTGAGCAGATAGATGGCTCTATATTCTACACAGTGAATGAGGACGTCCCCACACGGATTATGGGTGATTGCAGCAGCTCGCCAGGTGTCACCATCGTGTCGCCTGGTCTGATAAATGACGCCACCTGGCAGCCCGTCATTTCATTGGGATCAGACCACCTCCCCATAATCCTCTCCATAGACGGACCAGCCGATTTCAATATCTCTGAACGCCGTACTTTCCTAAATCAAAGTAAAGCGGTCTGGAACGGGTTCAGAGAATTCACCAACCAGCAGCTTCAGTGAACTACCCATCCCCTCAGATGTTCGGGTAGCTGAGAAGAAATTCCGAGGCATCATCAACGCAGCAGCCGCTTGCTTTATCCCTGCTGGTCGAATACCCGAGATACGAACTAATATCCCAGAAGATATTGTGGGACTAGCAGACGATCGTGATGAAATTCGTCGTTCTAACCCTGCTGATCCTAGAATCAGGGAATTGAATCTAGAAATCAGTAGGAAAGTCAACGAATATAAGCGGAATTAATGGCTAGATCAACTGAAGCAGTGCAACGTAGAGCCTGTTTCTCTATTTCGCACGAAAGCGATGCGAACGAAAAGCAGCTGATTTTGGACCTACTAACTGGCATCAGCCATTATGTTTGCAGTCACTTTGTCGTTCTGATACCTTTTAGTAGGTCTAAAATCAGCTGTTCTTCGTTCGCATCGCTTTCGTGCGAAATAGAGAAACGGGCTGTTAAGTTCCGGTATTGGTAAATTGTGGGCAACGGTTAAATCACTCTCGAATTCAGGCAGGAAAGTCGACCGGACGTCAGTCACATTTGGTGCCGCCACTATGACTCACCCGAAGAGGTGCGCGCGTTATTTTAACTGACAATTTATTGAGCACCCCGTGAGTGACAGAGCGAAAATGAGAGTAATGCGTCTTATCCATGCTCTCCGAGCTAAAGAAGTACCACCACAATTTACAGTTGGAGAAGTTGCAGATGTCATCCGTAGCGCTAAGTCATCCAAAGCGCTTGGCCCCGACGGAATTTCGATGCTGCCCGGTGACAGGACCGTCCTCGTGGCGCTAGACCTATCGAAGACCTTCAATACTGTCAGTCATGCCACGCTTTTTGAGGACATAGCCAACACGTCCCTCCCGAACAGTTTGAAACGTTGGACCGTCAATTACATGTGTGGGCGCCAGTGGTATCTGGAATTCAGGAACAAGAAGTCCAAACCCCGTAGAGTGAAACAGGGAGTTTCCCAAGGTGGGGTGATATCTCCGGCGCTGTTTAACCTCTACCTCTCTGCAATTCCACCTCCACCTGATTCCACCTCCGCTTGAAATCATATCATATGCTGATGACTGTACGATTCTGGCGTCGGGCCCTTTGATCTTTGACATATGTGGAAGGCTGAATGTCTACCTGGCTGAGATTGCCAATTTCTTCGCTGCGAGGAACCTGAAATTATCCGCCACCAAATCATCGGCCACACTGTTTACTGCATGGACAGCGCAAGTGAAGGAGCAAATCAATGTGATAGACGATGGCACAAGAATTCCGACCAACAACTACCCTAAGGTTCTTGGTGTCACATTTGATAGCATCTTCAGGTCTAACGCCCATGCCACAGCTATCTGCAATAAGATGAGATGTAGGAACAAGGCCCGCAAGTCGCTAGCCGGCAGCACTTGGGGCACAGATAGAGAAACCTTGTTGACCTCTTACAAAGCGATAGGTCGGTCTCTGGTAAACTATGCAGCACCAGTGTGGTCCCCGATTGTGAGCGAGACGCAGTGGAAGAATATACAGACCTGCCAAAATGCCGCACTGAGAACTGCGACAGGGTGCCTCCTCATGGCTTCTGTGGACCACCTACATGAGCAGACGACGATCATAACCGTGCGACGACACAAATTTTCGCTGTCGAAGCAGTATCAGCTTGGTTGCTACCGTCCCAATCACCATCTAGTGGATAGGCGCCCACCTCCCAGCAGATCAGGAAGACCTTCATGATTTAGAGCGCGAGGTCCAACGCTACAAGGTAGAACCTCTAGATCAAAGAGCTTACCAGGCAGGACTGGCTGACATGCACTCTGACGCAGTCGCTGAAGCCGTGAATAATTACAGAGTCAATGTCGTGCTAGGAGACCACCCTCCATCAGTGGCCTCAGAGGAAGAGGAATTACCACGGCAGACAAGAGTACTTTTGGCCCAATTACGATCTGCCTTGTGTAGCCGCCTCAATTCATCAGAGGTCATTTACCTTTATTCTCGATCAGTGCCCTTTATTCAAGGTCATTGAACTTTAATCCGAGTCGCTGATTTTTAATCCGGGGTCAATGACTATTAATCAGAAACCAATGGCTTTTAATATGAAGTGACGACCTTCAATCGGGGTCAATAAACATAAATCGGGGACACTGACCTTTAGTCCGGGGTCAATAACCTTTAATCGGGATCAAAGACCTTCAATCCGGACTTTGAGCCATTCATATGTTAACGGCTCAAATCCCAAATAGCTCAAAGGAAGTACCATAATAACGGGTGGCTCATCTAACGCCTGCTTTCTGAACTACGACCGCCTCGCAGCTGCGACTTGACTCCGTTGTCCCATTTTTTTGGGGTTAAGGGCCGTTAAGGATAAGTGCTACGCCAACCATTCAGAGACGATTCATAATTCGAAAATGTGTTGAACAATTGGGTGGACACTAGGGTGATGACTTTTTGATTTTTTTTTTCTCAAAAATTATTTCCTGTTGCACTAATGAATGAACTTTTGCCTATTAATGACTAAAATAACGTTTATTCCATTTAAATATCGAAAAAGGTCACGCACAAACCACTTTGAAATGATATTTTTGTGAAAAAATTAAATTTGTTTCTTTTTTTTTAATCATATAAATCCAAAACGGAAAAAAGTGTCAACTCTTATAACTTTCACGAAAAGACACATAACCTATGAACAAAATGAGACATTGATCAGAGAAATCGATGAACATCTTTCGAACAAACGTTGACGACTTTTTTATGATTCTCATTTTTTCTGATATTTTGTACAGAAACCACATTTAGAGCGGTCATTATTTTGAAAGCTTTTTTTTTAAAAACCTCACGCATAAAAATAAAATTAAAAAATTGCCCAAAATGCTGATTAATAAACATTTTAAAATCATTTTGTGTGTGAGGTTTTTTCACCTTATATGTAAGATTTTATATAATCTTAAATAAAAACGCATCTAAATATGATACAGGGAAACGAGGTTGTATAAAAGTCATCACCCTAGTGTAACAGAATGGGCTACTACATCGTGTTCCATCATTAACCGAAATGTTGAGGCAAAATTATTGAAAAATATTTATCCATCTTTTTTTTATAACAAATTTAAAACGCAACTTTTTCGTTGGACAGGCACCCTTTATATAACATGGGGGCTACTGCAAGTCCAGCCGCAGCAGCCATATGAATGAAGTGGTGCTCCATCATTAACCGGAATCTTGAGGCATTTCAAAAAAGGCAACGTATGTATATGGAAAACTATTTATCCGTCTTTTTTATAATAATTTTGAAACGCAACTTTTTCGTGAGACACTGAATGTATATGTATATAAAAACGGAGAAATATTAGGATGTGTGTAAAAAAAATGGCAACTCAACTTAAGCCAATAATTTCATATGCCTTCTCTGCCAAAAAATAAATACTCATTTTTTTTAGTTTTTGATACATACGTTTATTACTTTTATTTTTTTTCGCTTTATATATAAGTAAGTTTTCATTTTTTTTTTAATAAAGTTTCTTTCTATAACCACTTCATAATCGCTTGTTGTTATTTTTGTTATGTTGTTGATGGTAAACAATATGGTTTTGTGTTAATTACAAACATAGTTTATTAGAGGAGCTCCGCCATTTGAAAATGATGGAACTCGTATTATTAACTGGATAATTAATAATATTTACGGCAAATGTTTTTTTAATTTTTTATGATGATATTGGTTTTGAGTGGTTTAAACTATGTCTCTGGGGGTGGTTTATTTTATTTATTTTTATTTGCAAAATTTCATGTCTTTTAATATATTTTTTTGTGTATGTACTGCTTTTTTCAAAATTTGTGTTGATTTTGTTTTTTGTTTCACTTTTTTTTATAAAATATATATTTATGTATATATATAGGTATATATTAGATTTATTCTTGTCTGTGTGTGTAAATAGTAATGCGATTTATTTGAACGCTTACATTTTAATGGATTTTTTTATATTTTTTTATAAAAATAGTTGCATTTTTATGTTTTGTTTTTAACTATTTCTGTTTTTATCAAATCAAATGAAGTAAAAAAGAGCAGACTATATGGTTCTATATATATGTATGTATTGTAATTGAGTTTTATTTTATTTTATTGAATTTTCGGGTTGTTTGGTTTATTATTGAGTTTTATTTTATTGTAATTGAGTTTTATTTTATTTTTTGAATTTTCGGTTTGTGGGGGGGAGGGTTGTTTGGTTTATTATTTTAATTTTAATATGTAAATGTTTTGCTGAATTACTATATATATTTAGTATATGATTTTCCTGTTTAATTGTAAATTTATGTATATGTTTTTCTTTCTTATGTATTGGTGTATATACGGTTTTGGTATGCATATTGTATAACTATGTATTTCTAACCTTTTTTTCCGTTAATGACTATTGCTAAGTTTTTGTTTTGTTATTAATACACATCTCTTCGTTTATGTATGTATGTGGCGTCGTTTGAGTATATATATGTATATAAATGACTGTATAATTTTTGTGAGGTTTCAATTTGAACAATTGTTAAAGATTTTCGCATTTTTGTTCTTTTTTGGGGCAGTTGAATATTGAAAATGTTAAAAACAATAAAATGAAATAATAAAATTAATTTAAAAGAATATATTATTTATTATTAAAAAAAATATACTAAATATAAAACAATTTTAATTTTTAATTTTCAATTTTTAGCCCGATCAGATGAAATTTATGGCGTTAAGAAGTCAAAACTTTATATGGGAGCAACGGCTTATTTATGATGATAGTTGTTCGTGTGAAGGTTTCATGGTATTAATGTATATAAGATACCGGGGTCAATGACTATTAATCCGAGGCCAGTGGCTTTTAATATGAGGTTATGACCTGCAATCGGGGTCACTGACCTTTAATCTGGGGTCAATTACCTTTAAATGGGGGTCAAAGACCTTCAATCCGGGCGAAATCGATCAACTCCACTTTTTTCAAAATTTAAAAATCAAACCACTTAATAGATGCCAAATTTTGTACTATTCATAAACAATTTTTCTCATATTTTTTATGGAATTAATCGATTTGGGATTTGACAAATAACCAATTTTTAGCCCGATCAGATGAAATTTATGGCGTTAAGATGTCACAACTTTATATGGGAGATATATCAAAACATGGACCTAGAACGACCGTTGTTCGCGTGAAGGGTTCTGGCTTTTATTGAACTCAAAGTATAAATTTTCAGCCCGATCAATTTAAATTTGTTGTCTCTATGGCGTTAAGAAGTCATATCGGAGAGTTGCTTTATAAGGAAGCTATATCAAAAAAAGGACATATCGTCGGCTTAATGCTATTTTGGTCCATACGCCATTTTTGTGTTTTTTGAGTTAGGAGTTGATAATATGGGTTCCAAGCATGCTCTTTCAGAATCTGCAATCATTCTTTTCATATCTCGCCTAGTTTTCGAGATATTAGGGTAAATTTGTTTTACTCTGAATAACGGGAAATAATTTCGATATTTTTGTTCTATGTCTCAATTTTTCTATCGCCCTATATTTTTCACTCAGTATTTTACATTCTTTCGATCACAATATGTAAATTAGTGTCCTTCCATACCGACCCTTTTTGTGGTCCATGAAATACAAATACGAAAAAATATTAAAATAAAAGTGGATATGGACCAAAATGCCAAGTACAAAAATTGTTATAACTTGCTTATTTTTGAATGTAATGGCATAGAAATGCATGAGAATCATACAAACCACTGTTGGGAACGCTATGAAATAAAAAGTGTGTAACTCTTCAGTCCCGTTTTTACTCAAACAATAAATTGCGTTTTTCTCCGATCATACAAAATGGCGTATGGAACAAAATAGCATTGAGCCGGCGATATGTCAACCGCTGTTCCTGTGGAGGGTTTTGGGTACATATATACATAAGATATCAATTTTCTTCCCTATAAATTTAAATTTGTGGTCTCTATTGGCGTTAAAAAGTGTAATCGTAAATGGGAGCTATATCAAAACATGGACAAATGACGGCCGTGATTCGTGTGAATGGTTCCGGGTACAAATTAACTTAAATTATCAATTTTCAACCCGATCAACTGAAATTTGTGGTCTTTATGGAGTTAAGAAGGAAAATCGGAGAGATGCTTTATATGGAAGCTATATCAAAACATGTACCCAAGACGACTGCTGTTCGTGTGAAGATTTCTGGGGATAAATATACTTAAGTTACCAATTTTCAGATCGATCAGTTGAAATTTCTGGTCTCTATGGCGTTAAGAAGTCAAATCGGAGAGGTGGTTTATATGAGAGTTGTATCAAAACAAAATCGGAGAGATGCTTTATATGGAAGCTATATCAAAACATGGACCTATGACGACTGCTGTTCGTGTGAAGATTTCTGTTGATAAATATACTTAAGTTATCAATTTTCAGCTCGATCAGTTGAAATTTCTGGTCTCTATGGCGTTAAGTAGTCAAATCGGAGATGTGTTTTATATGGGAGCTGTATCAAAACATGAACCTAGGACGACCATTGTTTGTGTGAAGGGTTTTGGGTACTAATAAACTCAATGTATCAGTTTTCAGCCCGATCAATCGAAACTTATGGTTTCTATAACGTTAAGAAGTCAAATCGGAGAGGTGTTTTATATGGGAGCTATGTCAAAACATGGATGTATGATTACAGTGGTTCGTGTGAATGTTTCCGGGTACAAATTAACCCAAATTACCAATTTTCAGTCCAATCGATTGAAATTTGTGGTCTATATGGCGTTATGAAGGAAAATCGGGGAGTTGCTTTATATGGGAGCTATATCAAAACATGGACCTATGACGCCCGTTGTTCGTGTGAAGTGTTCCGGGAATAAATTTATGGTCTCTATTGTAGCGTGATAACAACAGACGGATGGTTGTATAGTATTTTTTGCATAGAGGGTTGATTTTTTAGAATATAGTCAAATAGAAAGTCGCAAATATTCAGAATCTGAACACGTTCTGAAATATGAGATATATACTTCTGGAAAGGTCGTTGCAAGACACAATCATGGGTACCTACTAAATTCCTTTTGAAGTCCTCTGGCTCCGTGAGGTGCATAGAGCCTCAACAAAACTTCGCCATCTGTTGTATGTTTTGGTCTTCCTCGCGCTCTGGCGCCTTGTGGGTTCCACTGGAGGGCCTGTCTGCAGATTTCAGTTGGTTGTTTCCGTACTAAATAAACCCACGCATAATAGATTTTGCACAGTGGCCTCTTGGTCCCATCATTTTCTATTCGGCAGATTTATGCGGTTTATACCCTCATTTTGTGAGTAATGTACAATGGAATAAGATACATAATGTGGTAGCCAGAAAGGTGTAAACATTTTAATAAGTCTACGAGTACAGGGTTTTCCAACAAGAGGTGTTATTTTGAATCACCCGGTATTTCAGTAGCTGTCACTTTTGAAGCTTTTATTCTTTGACATTTGATAACTACGCCATTACTAAAAATGGAACGATACAAGATTCAATAACGCATTGAAATTATTAAAATTCGAAAATCATCGAAAAATCATCTTGACTGATGAGGCCCATTTCCACCTCGGTGGCTACGTCAACAAGCAAAATAGTCGCATCTGGGGCTCGAAAAACCCAAGAGTTATTGTTGAGAAGCCTCTCCACCCTCAACGTGTGACTGTTTGGTGCGGTTTATGGTCCGGCGGGGTCATTGAACCTTACTTGTTCGTTGGATCAACAGTTACGGTGAATGAATTGCGCTATCGAGAGATGATTAATAATTTTTTATGGTCGGAGTTGGATGGTATTTGTCTGGACAACGTTTACTTTCAACAAGACGGCGCTACGTGCCACACAAGCAACGAAACCATTGCTCTGTTACGGGAAAGTTTCCGGACCGTGTTATCTCTCGAAGAGGTGATCACAATTGTCCACCGAGATCTTGTGATTTAACACCTTGCGACTTCTTCCTTTGGGGCCACGTGAAAGATAAGGTCTACGCCAATAGCCCAACGTCGATTCAAGACCTCAAAGATAGAATTCGTGAGGCTATCGAAGACATAGGGCAGCCACTTTGCGATTTGGTTATGGAAAATTTCATGAAAAGGATATGGTCCTGTAAGCGTGGTCGTGGTGGCCATTTGGCTGATGTTTTTCATTATTAACGGCATACCTTCCTCTTTATTATGAAATAAACATCCGATCATTTATATCAAAAAATTGAATTTTTCTTTGAATACCAAAATAACACCTCTTGTTGGAAAACCCTTTAGTATTTCGATGATTGCTACAGAAGTTATGGGGGTGGTACCAAAAGGGGCTGGTCAAACAGTATATATTCCAAATCCGTTACACTGTAGCAAATAGCATGTGTTTACGTATTAAAGTTATGAGCCATTAATTTTTGGTATGATTTGGAAATTTTGTGTAGGAGCTACCAAAAGAGTCGCGGTAATAATGCCCATTTGTCACTGAACTCTAGGTACTGTAGTCATTGAACAGTACAAAATTTCAAGTATTTGTGTGCATTGGAATCAAATATATAGCTCTTAACTTTTTGCGCAAAATGGTCCCATTGTGTGGGAGATACCAAAGCGGCGTGTCCACTTTGCCCATTTTTCTCAAGGTGATAGCTACAGACAAACTATTACTATGTGTGGAATTTCAGAAAATTTGGATAAGAATAATACCTACATAGATGTTATTAAAACATCAATGTTTCACTAAATTGTAACTCTTTGTGTGGGAGGTACTGGAAGGAGTGGACGAATGTGTCCCATTTTCGATCACAGCCTGAGAGAGAAAAAAATTATACCATATACCAAATTTGAAGCCAATCGGTTACTACTTAGGAGAGTTATCGAGCGCGCCAAACAACCAGACGGACGGACATTGCTCAAATGACTTAAAATGTCCTAGAACGAATTTCTGCCAAACATACATGGGACATTAGGTCACTTCTTCGATCTGTTACACCTTTATCTCATAGAAAATGATATATGCTGGTAATTTTGATAAGATTTATTACAAAACAAAATATAAACAAAATCCGACAAATCGTTCTACAGTTATGTTCAAAACTATTTTTAATAACGAATTTTAAAAGGAATATAACCATATTATTTAAAATTTAGCTTATTTCTAAAATTAAAGGATGTCACAATACATCGAAAAAAGATATAAAGATTAGGGTAACGAATTTTTCTTGAAAATATTTAAATTTCCGCAAAATTATATTTGCAGATCAAGATTGTTTGCAAGACTTTGTTTTTTTTTTTGCAATAATTATAGTAATTAAAAATTGTTACAAATAAGTGAAAAATAATGAATGATAAAATATTTAACATATACTCGTACATAGAAAAAAGTATAATAATTAATAATATATATGACTAATAGTGGTTAAAATTTTTAAAATTTCAACTTCTATTTCTTATATAGAGAAAGAGAACTTTTAAAACATTTCATGTTCGGGTTATGACTTTCGGTTTTACATGATGTCGTCAATTACATATGTATATGCAAAAAAACGCTATATATTAGTTATATATAGTTAGTATAGTGTATATATATATAGAAAAAGAAAAATAAACCATAACAAATAGATAGATTTTATAACAATTTTGTTGTTTTTTGGGATTTAGTGAAATAAATTCAATATAATTTAGCTTTTTTCTCATTAGAGTTTTATTAAATATGGGGATTTACTTTGTTTGTTTGGAGGTTTTTGTATTTTCTGTTTATCAATATTTACCTGATTTTTGTTTTGTTCTCGTTTTGTTTCTTTATAAGAATTTATTTTCTTTTTTCCAATAATTTTCTTGTTAATTTTTTTAAGAACTAATTTTTCAATTTTTCTTAATCACAAGCTAATTTAATACAGAGTTGTTTTTTTTTTTGATTTTAAACAAATATATAATGAATAAAATTGTGTCAAAATAAATAATTGGAATCCGGGATATGCTCCGCCAAGTCAAGATTCGTGAGGATTTACAATAAAAACCTTGCATCGATTAAGAGGAAACATTAAGAGACTCTGTGAAAATAAACAGGCAATAAAAGGAAATTTTCTAAAAATAAAAATTTATTGTTATATTTATAATTATATCGAAAATATGGCTAAAGTGCATTTTACGTCCACAACCCCGATTTCTTTGAAATTTTGCACACCCCCCCTAAATGACCCTTAAATCACGAAAATGTTGGGAAATTGGGTCTTGGACCCATGGGGCCCTCAAAACCCCAAAAATGGACCCGGTCCCCCACATAGACAATATTATACTTAAACGAAAGGAAATGACGAGGAGAACCAAAATATGGGGAAAAAATTTTAAAAGTTTGCTGTGAAGGGTCCTGGGGTCCCTCAAAGCCCCAAAAATGGACCCGGTCCCCCACATAGACAATATTATACTCAAACGAAAGGAAATGGCGAGGGGAACGCAAAACGCCAAAAAATAAAAATTATTTTTAAAAAAATCGCGCGAATTTTTTGAAAATAATTTTTGGCTGCGGCGCTTTATGCATACAAAATTTTTTACACAAACTAAATCAATTATTTTGAACAAAAAAATTGTAAAACAATGTTTTACGAAAATTTTTTTTCGAAAAATATTTCCACTTTTCAAAAATCAACAAAACAAAAAAAAATTTAAAAAAAAATTCGAAAAAAAATATTTTTTTCATCCATCTCATTTCAATTAACAAATTAATTTTTTTTTTTAAACACGTATTTTTTCTAAAAAAAATACCGATTTCTTTCTAAAAAATACCAGATTTTTTATTAATATTAAAAGCCCCATGTCATTTCACACTTAAAACATTTCGGTTCTCTATTGTCTATGTGGGGGACCGGGTCCATATTTTTTGGTTTTGAGGGCCCCATGGGTCCAAGCCCCAATTTTCGACAACATTTTCCTGATTAAATAATAAATTCTGGGAAATTTTTTGATATTTAAAAAATTTCTAGGAAATTTTTCGATAAATTCCAAATTTCAAAGAAATTTTCTATAAATACAAAATATCCAAGACATTTTTCGAAAGATAGAAAATTTCTATGAAATTTTTCGATAAATAAAAAATTTCAAAGAAATTTTCTATAAATTCAAAATTTCCAAGAAATTTTCTATAAATTCAAAATTTCCAAGAAATTTTCTATAAATTCAAAATTTCCAAGAAATTTTCTATAAATATAAAATTTCCAAGAAATTTTCTATAAATACAAAATTTCCAAGAAATGTTCTATAAATACAAAATTTCCAAGAAATGTTCTATAAATCAAAATTTCTAAGACATTTTCTATAAATACAAAATTTCCAAGAAATTTTCTATAAATACAAAATTTCCAAGAAATTTTCTATAAATACAAAATTTCCAAGAAATTTTATATAAATACAAAATTTCCAAAAAATTTTATATAAATACAAAATTTCCAAGAAATGTTCTATAAATACAAAATTTCCAAGAAATTTTCTATAAATACAAAATTTCCAAAAAATTTTCTATAAATACAAAATTTCCAAGAAATTTTCGATAAATACAAAATTTCCAAGAAATTTTCTATAAATACAAAATTTCCAAGAAATTTTCTATAAATACAAAATTTCCAAGAAATTTTCTATAAATACAAAATTTCCAAGAAATTTTCTATAAATACAAAATTTCCAAGAAATTTTCTATAAATACAAAATTTCCAAGAAATTTTCTATAAATACAAAATTTCCAAGAAATTTTCTATAAATACAAAATTTCCAAGAAATTTTCTATAAATACAAAATTTCCAAGAAATTTTCTATAAATACAAAATTTCCAAGAAATTTTCTATAAATACAAAATTTCCAAGAAATTTTCTATAAATACAAAATTTCCAAGAAATTTTCTATAAATACAAAATTTCCAAGAAATTTTCTATAAATACAAAATTTCCAAGAAATTTTCTATAAATACAAAATTTCCAAGAAATTTTCTATAAATACAAAATTTCCAAGATCATTTTTATAAATACAAAATTTCTAGGAAATTTTTATAAATACAAAATTTCTAGGAAATTTTTCGATATATAGAAACTTTCTACGAAATATTTCGATAAATAGAAACTTTCTACGAAATTTTTTTGATAAATAGAAACTTTCTATGAAATTTTTCGATAAATAGAAACTTTCTTCGAAATTTTTCGATAAATAAAAAATGTCTAGGAAATTTTTAGATAAATACAAAATTTCCAAGAAATTTTCTATACAAGTTATGATGAAATAAATGAAATGAAATGAAATGAATACAAAATTTCCAAGAAAGTTTCTATAAATACAAAATTTCCAAGAAATGTTCTATAAATCAAAATTTCCAAGAAATTTTCTATAAATACAAAATTTCCAAGAAATTTTCTATAAATACAAAATTTCCAAGAAATTTTATATAAATACAAAATTTCCAAAAAATTTTATATAAATACAAAATTTCCAAGAAATGTTCTATAAATACAAAATTTCCAAGAAATTTTCTATAAATACAAAATTTCCAAAAAATTTTATATAAATACAAAATTTCCAAGAAATTTTCTATAAATACAAAATTTCCAAGAAATTTTCTATAAATACAAAATTTCCAAGAAATTTTCTATAAATACAAAATTTCCAAGAAATTTTCTATAAATACAAAATTTCCAAGAAATTTTCTATAAATACAAAATTTCCAAGAAATTTTCTATAAATACAAAATTTCCAAGAAATTTTCTATAAATACAAAATTTCCAAGAAATTTTCTATAAATACAAAATTTCCAAGATCATTTTTATAAATACAAAATTTCTAGGAAATTTTTATAAATACAAAATTTCTAGGAAATTTTTATAAATACAAAATTTCTAGGAAATTTTTCGATATATAGAAACTTTCTACGAAATTTTTCGATAAATAGAAACTTTCTACGAAATTTTTTTGATAAATAGAAACTTTCTACCAAATTTTTCGACAAATAGAAACTTTCTACGAAATTTTTCGATAAATAGAAACTTTCTAGGAATTTTTTCGATAAATACAAAATTTCTAAGAAATTTTCTTTCTATAAATAAAAAATTTCTACAAAATTTTTCAAAAATTTTGTTCTTATTCAAAATTTCTTTTTTTATTTATACAAATTTCTTGATATTTTTTATTTGTTATAGAAATTTTGTATTTTAAAAAATTTTGCAATTATTGAAAATTTCCTAGAAATTGTTTATTTAT
Source organism: Eudasyphora cyanicolor (assembly GCA_963930755.1). NCBI lineage: Eukaryota > Metazoa > Arthropoda > Insecta > Diptera > Muscidae > Eudasyphora > Eudasyphora cyanicolor. Next base: position 280,907,657 of record OZ005736.1, read on the forward strand.
TAGAAATCTTTTATTTATGGAAAATTTCTTCGAAATTTGATGTTTAGATAAGTAGAAAATTTCTTATAAATTTAGAGTTAATAGAAAATTTCTTAATAAAAGATTTCTAATAAATAAAAATTTCTAGGAAATTTTCTATAATTTGAAAATTTTTAAGAAACTTTCTATAAATACGAAATTTCTATAACAAATAAAACATGTTTAAAGAAATTTTTATAAATAAAAAACATCTGCCTGGCGTTATATTACTGTGTAGCTTGAAAAAAGTGTATTTTGTAATCTTTTTTTTGTAAAAATGGGCCTGCCTTATTTTCATCTAGCTTAGTTAAATCCAAAATCTTTATAAAATAGAAACTCTGACGACGGAATAACGAAAAATTAATAATACGATTGTGAAATCATTTTTGGTTGAAGCTGTATAAAAACATCTCTTTTTAAGAAACACAAGGCAAATAAATTATCGATAATATAACAGTTTTCAAAATTACAGCAGACAACTTTAACTTTCTCTACATCTTAGATCGATATATACTTATAAGTATATTCGAATAATTCGAGAAGTACTCTTTAGGTGTAATAACTTTAAATAATTGTCAGAGTTAGACTGTAGAAAAAATCCATGACTCGAGAGAAAAAAAACGTTAACAAGTTTACAGTAAATATTTAGACTGTCATGCTATATCAAATAGAGATAAAAACATCTTTATCATACGTACTCTAGATACTTCAGATACTTCAGCTAACAAACAAAATATACGCTTTTATGTGTTGCAATAACATTTTTTCAAAATCTAATTTCATATGTCAATATATATATATAGGTAAGTCAAAATAAAAAGAATAAGGAACAAATGCAAACTTTAAATTAATATAAAATTAAACAAAAAATACGACGAATTACACTATGCAAGACAAATTGGAAAAACCTTTATGATACATATCTACAAATGTATTTTTCGAAACACTAAATAAGGGTTATTTTGGCAAAATTACAAGAAATATAAATCGTTTTTCATCACAAAATGTAATTTAGAATTTTTTGATATTTCATCTATATGTTTTAGAATGATTTTTTAAAGAAATTCATAAATTTTTAAATATAAAATTTAATATATAAATTTAATATTTTCTGAGGATAGTTAAATAATTTTCGTATTTCAAATTTCTGAAGATTATAATAAAATTTTAAAGAGAAAATTTAACATGTTCTAAAGTTGTGATCCGATTTTTAACATGTCAATTTATATTTTAAGAAATGTTATAGAACGAATAAATGTTATATTATTATTTTTTGTTGGAGACATCAGAAAAATTCCTCAGTTGTTCTGAATGATCAAAACGTTTTCCATCTTTCTTGCTTAGAGTTATTACGACAATAATAAACTAGATAAAATACATAATGTTCAACATTACTTAATACATACAAACTACTACTTGCTCATGCATGCTTAAATATAGTTCTTTTTTTTTAATTATTATAAAATGAAAAAGGAAAAACAAAGAATTGTCGTTCTCTCTATATATGTATATATATATATATATGCGTACTCTAAATCAGTTATCCTGTGTCTTATTATGTTCTTTTAAGACATTGAACTACATGGCATACGTGGAGAACCCATTTGTGTTAGAACTCGATCCAACCACTGCAACGGGCCATTCAAATGCAATTCAATCCAACATGGCGTCGATGTCACAGTCTGTCGTCGATACTCAGCGCCCCAGCCTTTGACGAACGACATGCGTATGGTACACATGCGTGTCAATTGATAAACCGCCTCAAAACCTTGTGAAACCGATTGTGAGAGCAAGGCGGCAAATTCTTGATTATTGAAAATTTTCAAATTACAACCGGGCGGTATTTTGCAAACGGTAGCCGGATGCCAGCCATAGCGTTGATTACAATTTGGTGATTGTACAAATATCGAAGAATCGCTTAGGCACTCGGCAAACACCTCACCGCCGATGTAATACAGGCGTACACCTTTGCCGATATGACGACGGGTTTGTTCCACCACCTCATTGCGATTGACATTGGAGAGTAGACCCAAACAGAAACGTTCCGAATTCGATGGATCAGTAAAGCCATCCACTGTAATGGATGGTTGAGAGGCATGAAATGTTTCACCTACACGTGTATTCAATTCATAGTATGATATGGAACACCAAAAAGCCTATTTGATAAAAAGTAATATAAAATAATTAATTGTGTTATTTAAAAATTGAGCATTCCAAATTTTTAATATCGACCTGAAAATACTGAATTTCTAAGACATTTTTTTTTATAAATACTTAAATATCTAAGCCATTTCGAAGAAATTTTCTTTTAATAAAAAAATTTCGAGGAAATTTTTTATATATAAAAAAAGTTTCGAGAGAAATTTCCATATTTAAAATATGTCTAAGATATTTTCTATAAATAAAATACAAAATTTCGAAGAAATTTTCTATAAATAAAAAATTTTGTATAAATACAAAATTTTCTATAAATACAATTTTTCTCAGAAATTGTATATATATTTCTCAGAAATTTTCTATAAATACGAGATTTCTCAGAAATTTTCTATAAATACGAAATTTCTCAGAAATTTTCTATAAAAACGAAATTTCTCAGAAATTTTCTATAAATACGAAATTTCTCAGAAATTTTCTATAAATGCAAAATTTCTCAACAATTTTCTATAAAAACGAAATTTCTCAGAAATTTTCTATAAAAACGAAATTTCTCAGAAATTTTCTTTAGATAAAGATGTCTCAGAAATTTTCTATAAATACAAAATTTCTCAGAAATTTTCTATATATATTTTCTATACAAAATTTCTCAGAAATTTCTATAAATACAAAATTTCTCAGAAATTTCTATAAATACAAAATTTCTCAGAAATTTCTATAAATACAAAATTTCTCAGAAATTTTCTATAAATACAAAATTTCGAAGAAATTTTCTATAAATACAAAATTTCGAAGAAATTTTCTATAAATACAAAATTGCTCAGAAATTTTCTATAAATAAAAAATTTCTAAGAAATTGTCTTTAAATAAAAAATTTCTAAGAAATTTTCTTTAAATAAACAATTTCTAAGAAATTTTCTTTAAATAAAAAATTTCTAAGCAATTTTCTATAAATAAAAATTTTTAAAGAAATTTTCTATGAATAAAAAATTGTAAAGAAATTTTCTCAGATATTTTCTATGATACAAAATTTCTCAGATATTTTCTATGATACAAAATTTCTCAGATATTTTCTATGAATACAAAATTTCTCAGAAATTTTCTATAAATAAAAAATTTCTCAGAAATTTTCTATAAATAAAAAATTTCTCAGAAATTTTCTATAAATACAAAATTGCTCAGAAATTTTCTATAAATAAAAAATTTCTCAGAAATTTTCTATAAATAAAAAATTTCTCAGAAATTTTCTATAAATAAAAAATTTCTCAGAAATTTTCTATAAATAAAAAATTTCTCAGAAATTTTCTATAAATAAAAAATTTCTCAGAAATTTTCTATAAATAAAAAATTTCTCAGAAATTTTCTATAAATAAAAAATTTCTCAGAAATTTTCTATAAATAAAAATTTTTCAGAAATTTTCTATATATAAAAAATTTCTCATATTTTTTTTAGATACAAGATTTCTCAGAAATTTTCTATAAATACAAAATTTGCGATAAATAAAAAATGTATAAGAATTTTTTGATAAATAAAAAATGTCTAAGAAATTTTCGATAATAAAAAATTTTTAAGAATTTTTCGATAAATAAAAAATTTCTTGTTATATTTTTGTAGCGACAGACCAGAGCCTCTGGTGGGAATCGAACCCACGACCCTCAAACTCATAAATAAAATATAAATAAAATATTTCTTTGATTTTTTTAAATAACAAATTACTATGTAGTTTCTATAAAAAAAAAATTACTAAGAACTTATCTATAAATAAAAAATGTCTAAGAAATTATTATAAAAAAAAAATTGGTAAGATATTTTCTACAAAAATAAATTTCTAAGACATCTTTATATATAAAATCCTTTGTACGTTTGTAGTAACGCATGATCTCCGAAACCATAAAAGCGAATGGGCTGAAAATTGAACAATGTATTCAGTTTGGGGTCATTTGTCTTTTAGAATTATTTTCACCGCGATAAATTGCGGAGTGATCAAGTTATTTGCGACATTCGCATTTCCAGAGCGATTTGACTGAAATTTAAAATATATGTGTGGTTTGCCTTAATAATAGTTTGTATGAATGATTCTAACCGGTAGATGTCGCTGTAGTGGACATATGGTCAATCTACATTTTTTCTTGAAACTCGGGATGTATGCATTTTTTAATGAAATGTCAATGAATAACAAACCAAAAAATCCCAAACAGGACGAGCAGGACAACGTCTGCAGGGGTCAGCTAGTTTTCTATAAATATAAAATACGATTTTTTGATAAATATAAAATGTCTTTCTGGAGCGTCCCAGTAGGTGCGTTGGTAGCGTACCCGCCTATTAGTCTGGGGGTCGTGGGTTCGATTCTCACTACAGGCTCTGATCTGTCGCTGCAAAATCAAGCCACACGGTCTTCCCTAGCCCGTTAGGTTAGGCTAAGGACGCGCGGCACACAACCATTGCTGGCGTGCATCACTTTACTCGGAGACCATTTGGTCCATTGTGTTCGTCCTGAGAAGATGAGTAAAAGAAGAGGGAGAGGTCGAAGAAGATGAAGGAGGTAATGAGTATAGATAAGAGAGAGGAGAGATGGCTTTTTAGGAGAGGTTAAGATGAGTTCCTTAGACCGTAAAATTAGAATATAAATTTACTTTGTATTGTAATTCATATAAATAAAATAAATAAAAAATTCTCTAAGAAATTCTCTATAAATACAATATTTCTAAGGAATTTTCTTAGATCGATATTAAAAAATTCGGACCTAGAGAGCTCTAGTACATATAGAAATACGAGTCAAACTTACTGGTTCATGGTACATCACCGGTGCAGACTCGGCTGGCGGTGTTAAGCGTGTCATATTCATGTTATCATTAGGATCAACGGGATCACCGTCTTCGCTCATATATCCAGGCGGCGGTGTTCCGGTATTTGGCATGCTATTACTACCCACACTGAGAACACTGGACTGAGAATCCATATTACAGGCTCCAGGTGGTAAATTATTAGTAGTCATTTGCTGTTGCTGCTGCTGTTGGGCCGTAGCCCCACTCATATTACCCGTAAAGAAACTGCTAGGAGAACGTTGTTGTTGCTGCTGATATTGATGCTGGTGCTGTTGCGTCGAATTCCTTCCGATATCCATATATTGTGGAGGACTCAACGATGCACTGCGTATGGTTGCCGCATTATATTCTGTATTATTTGGTATTTGGTGAGTGTGATTATCTAGGGGATAGTCCACAATGCTATCTGGCGGTGTGGGCAACGATTTCGGCACCAATATCGACAGCTCCAATTTCTTGTAGTGATATGGATTTATACAGATATCATCTTTGCGCAAATGAAATGCGTATTCACAGTGGTCCAGGGCTTTCAATTCATTCTGCGACTGGAGGTCGGGCCAACGCCAGAGGCGACAGTAGATGACGTGCGGCAAACCCTTGCGTAGGCTTTCACCCGAGGCAGTGGGTTTGCTGCGCGGTACGGTGACACACCTTGTATTTGGATTCTGTGTGGAAATTGCCCGTTCTAATTCTTCCAAGGATGAATTCTTTTTGATTTTCTTCACCAGATTTTTGACAGCTTTTTCGGACCACTTGCCCTCAACACTATCTTCGTTACACTTTTTTAATGCCAATAAACGTTTAACGACTTGTGGTGTAAATGGCAACATTTCACGTAGACCGCGGGAAGATTAAATGGGTTTTCTTCCTATTTAAGCAACAATTGTACGAAGGCTGCACGCGGCACGAGATGACACTTGGAATTGTTAATTTTGTTTTTTGATGAATCACCCTGGATATAGTATGAAGCCTATAAAGAGGAGTAGATTTTGCAACGTGGTTGATTTATTGCAGTGATTGAGTGCTATTGTAGAGGAAAAGGAAATTAATTCAATTTAGTAACAAACAACGTTTTTCAATATTTGGAGAATAAAGAGAATGATTTTGATGGGAATAAATGAATTTTTGATTGTCAAAAATTTTTTAATGAAAATATCCTCAATATTTTGCATTTATAGAATTTTTTATTTATTTTTTTTCCTGAATTTTTTTATTTATTGAAAACAATTTTCTGCAAATTTTGTATTTATAGAAAATTTTCTGGAAATTTTGTATTTATAGAAAATTTCCTGGAAATTTTGTATTTATAGAAAATGTCCTGGAAATTTTGTATTTACAGAAATTTTCTTCGAATTTTTGTATTTAAAAAAATCTCCTGGAATTTTTTTATTTATAGAAAATTTTCTGGAAAATTTCCTGGAAAATTTTTTATTTATAGAAAATTTCCTGGAAATGTTTTTATTTATAGAAAATTTCTTGGAAATTTTTTTATTTATAGAAAATTTTCTGGAAATTTTTTTATTTATAGAAAATTTCCTGGAAATTTTTTTATTTATAGAAAATTTCCTGGAAATTTTTTTATTTATAGAAAATTTCCTGAATTTTTTTTTATTTATAGAAAATTTCCTCATTTTTTTATTTATAGAAAATTTCCTGGAAATTTTGTATTTGTAGAAAATTTCATCAAAAGTTTGAATTTATATAAAATTTCCTCCAAAATTTGTATTGATAGAAAATTTTTTATTTGTAGGAATTTTCTGAGACATTTAATATTTGTAGGAAATTATTTATTTATAGAAAGTTTCTTAAAAATTTAGTATTTTTGTAGAAATTTTGTACTTATACCAAATTTTCCGGAAAACTTGAAAAATCGAATGAAATTTTCTTAAACATTTTTATTTTGCTTAATGAAAATTTCTATATATCATTTCATGAAGATTATCAAAAATATCCCTTTAACGTTTATGTATTTGCTTTGAATTGGCAACTATACATCCACGAAGTCTTAATGAATGAATAAACGTGAATATAACAAGTCAAAATGCGAAAGCCGGTAAAAGTGAATGGTGCAAGGATTGTAGGATGAATGAACCAGTACCCTATAGGTCGTGTTGCACAAAAAAATAGGAAAACGGGTCATAATTGCAAAAGGATCCTTCCTAAATGTCGTTATTAGCTCATGACCTTTAACACTAAACGAACTTTAGAACTAACTAAACACATAAGCACACACCAACCGTATCACACCATAGTAATTGCATTCCTTTGGGAAATAAGGGAAATTGCGTGATTATCTGTTTGTTTTCGTTTTCATTCCATTATCATTCTTTGTACGTATGTATGTACATGCATATTTATTAATTTCTCTTATTTTTTGTGCTGTTACACTAACAGGTTTAGTATGAGAGGTAGAGTGATTTTCGCTGAGAAAAAGTAGACCATTTAGACTATTTAAAACAATAAATAACAATTGTATTCAACAAAAACCAAAAATATACATTAATTTGAAAAAAAAATTTGAAACTTTTTGCTGATATTGCGCTTTGGAGCTGTATTAAATTTCACAATAGTGTTATTTTAGAACATATATATTATTTTGTTGGCCATAAGAAATTTAATAAATGAAAAAAATTAAAGCAAATTATTTATTACATTTAATTGGTAAAACTGGACTTTTTCTAAAGGGATCAACAGGAACTACATCATTATCAACACTAATTGAGATGTTTCGTATCGTAATTGAGAAAATTTCTTTCAAAAATGATCAATTTCTTATAAAATATAAATACAATAATTTTTAATGGAGTTTTCTTTCCTAAATAATTAAAAAAATGTATAAAGAAATAATTGTCTACAAACAATTTCAAGAAAGAAAAACATTTTAAAATATTTCCTATAAATATATTTTTTAAAAATAGCAATAAAACAAAAAAAATAAAATATGTATCCTTTAAATAACTTTTCTATAAAAAAATTGCAATTTTCTATAAAAAGGAAAATTTAACAACCTTTATATAAATAAATATTTTCTATACATGAACATTATTGAAAACGAATTATCTCACAAATGTCTTCTGTTCCGAAACATCTGTTTTTTTAGAAATATTTTAAAGGCGATAAATGGCGGAATGGTCAACGAATTCAGATTTCCAGAGCGATTTGGCAGAACTTTTAAATCTATGTGTTGTTTGTCTTGAAAGTAGTTTGTAAATATGATTCTAACCGACAGATAGCGATGAAGTGGACTTAAGTCCAATCAAATTTTTTTTATTGTGACCATTTTTTGGATTTTGAAAGTTTCCGCACACCAAATATTAATTAAAAAATTAAAATTTTCTATAAATAAAAAATCAAATAAATTTTCTTTAAAAAACAAGTACATATGCAATTTTCTATAAATAAAAAATATTAAATTTTCCATAAAGTAAAAAATTAATAGATTTTCTTTTTATAAAAAATATAAAATTTTTCAATAAATTTTAAAAAATTTCTATAAACGATTTCTAAAAATTAAGGAAATATCAAAGGAATTTTATAATAGAAAAAGAAGGATATCCATTAATTTGAAGAAGCCTGAGGTCCTGTCTGACATTTAGATCAACTTCTACCAAAGCGTTTTTTTTATTCTTTTCTAAGAACGACTGAACGTTGGCAACCCTATGCCTGAGTAGACGTGTGTGATATCGCAGCTGGTCATTTTGTTTATTCTTTTGCTTAACATCTGTTTGTTACACCTTTTTTCTGGTGTTTACTGCAATTTATCAAAACAAAAGATCGAAGAATATTAAATTTTATTTTATATCGTGAAATTAGACCGTCATTTATAAAAAAAGTAAAGAGTTGATTGCATAAATCAGATTGTGTTGCTGTTGTTGCCTTCATAGCTGTAATCGAGTTGCTTTCTCCTATTTTTGCTTTCTGTTGCTGCTGCTTTCGTTGCTGTTTTTGTTTCTCAATATGCCGGTAACTAAAGTAACCAAATGCAAGACATGCGATGAATCTATTACTAAGACACAAGGGAGTGTCATGTGTAAAGCCTGTTCCCGCTGGCTCCATGCTTCTTGTGCCAATATTCCCGAAAAAGTCTTCCTGATGCTAAAGACTCTCAAGTCTTTTTCTTTCATCTGTCCATCGTGTGAACCTAACCTTAATACTGCATCTAATATTGGAGAGCAATTGAATACTTTTCTTAAAAGTTACAAAGCCGAGCAGATTGCTTTTAAAGCGGCACTTGACGAGATTAAAACGGAGATGGCTTCCTGTCTAGCTGAGATGAAGTCAGACATAATCAAGTGCAATGAACGTGTACATCGTGTTGAGACTTCTTCATCGAACAAATTTGCTGCTCTTGAAGCTGAGGACAACAGTATGCAGAGAAAATTCAATAGGTTCGATTTTATAATTAGTGGATTGCCGGAAGGATTGCATGATTTGGAGGCTCCCGTTATTGCTTTGGGTTCATTCTTCAATATAGAAGTGACAAGCCAAGAGATTAGCCATGCGTGCTACATAAATAGGAAAAAGCAAATCTTGGTGAAGCTAAGTAAGGTGTCTAAACGTGACAGTATAATGAGGGAATATTTCAAAACGCGTACCCTCAAGGTTGGTGACATACTGGATGGGCCTGGTGGTGACTTAACCAGCCGAGTGTACCTCAATGACCACTACACTCCTGCGGCAGGCCATCTTAATGCTGTTTGCAAGAAACTTCGTCGGTTGAATGTTGTGACCAGATTTAAGATTTTAAACGCAGATAAGCTTAGAGCTAAATTAACCTTTCCAGATGGCAAGGAGGTTATACGTGACGCCAAAGAATGTTTCTTACTTTTAGAGGACTCTGGTGGAGTAACTAACTAGGAAAGATGATATTACACTGGGAATGCTCGGGTGGGGTTGATTTTTTTCCATACAGGGTGAAGCTGATTTTTCAAATCAGTTCCACAATGTGTGGGGGTCATCCCAGCTTGGTTTCGTCAGTGTAACTAGTTTTGTTATTTGTATTTTACTATACATTTACTGTCAAACCTTGATATAACGAATTTGGAAATGAATTTTGATACTGCCTTACAAATCGTTATATTCTGGTTCATTTAATCATTATTTTCTAACTTTTTTTAATTGTTATGTTTTGATTTTTAGAATTAAGTTTTGATCTCTTTTTTCTGCTTTGATCAGCTGTGTAATGTTAATGCGAATTATTCAATGGAATATAATTCGAGTTTCAAAAGTTTAGATTTCATAATTTTTGTATTTTTTCATTATGATTGGTTCCCCCCCATAGTTACTTTCTTCATCTTTGATGTCTTCTGATATAAATATGGGTCAGGTGATTAGCAATAATGCGTATTTTAACTCTGTTCTGGGAGCATGTAACGGCAAATTTAATGCTGCTCATTTAAACTGCCGTAGTATTAGACCGTCTTCTAATTCAACCAAATTTGATGAACTTAAGTCAATTTTGGCTGGTTCTCATCTGGATGTTCTTGGCATTTCTGAGACCTGGCTGAAATCTGATATTTCAAGTCGTGCAGTTCATATTCCTGGGTATAAATTCTTAAGAAGTGATCGGAAAAACTCTAGAGGAGGCGGGGTTGGAATCTATATTTCTAACCAGTTAAAACATAGGGTAATCTTCAAATCGTTTGTTTTGGGAAAGTGTGAGTCACTCTTCCTAGAACTTTTTTCAGGTGAGGTGAAAGTTTTGTTTGGTGTGGTTTATATGCCTCCTCCCGGGGATTTTGTTATTTTTGAAGACCTACATCATGAACTTTTCTCTCGTTACACTAATTTAATAATTGTAGGAGATTTCAACTGTAATATGTTTGATCCTCCGAAAGCGAATTCTGTCCGTTCTATATGTTTTCGCTTGAATTTGTCTGTATTGCACAATTCTAAACCCACCCATTTTGATGTTGCACATGGCTCGTCTTCTTTGATTGATTTTATGTTAGTTAGTAATTCGTCTATGGTCCACTACTCTGAACAGGTTTTCTGCCCATCAATTTCAGACCATTCACTTATTTTTGCTTCGTTTGATATCTGTGTAAATTGTTTGGATGAATTTGTGGAGTACCATGATTATAGAAATATTGATTGGAATGGATTGCTGAACAGTTTGTCTTGTTTTGATTCTAATGTGTTGAATACTTTAGATATTGATGTCAAATGTTCTATTGTTTCTTCTTTGATTGCGGAGCTATTTACATTTGTTCCCGTCGTAAGGAAAAGAGTACGACATGATGATGAAAATTGGATGAAGTCTAATGACATTATATTTGCTAGGTCTCTTCGGGATATGGCTTTTATTGCCTATCAGCAAAATAGAACACGTGCGAATTGGTTGACTTATACACGATACCGTAATAAGGCAAAGTCTGTGATTCGTAGGGAAAGAAGAAAACATTACTCTAGAAAATTTAATAACATGAGTTCTACTAATCTATGGCGAGTTCTAAAAGGATCTGGGTGTATGGTAAATGATGATTTGTGCTATGATGGTGATGTTGATGCTGCTAATAGTTTTTTTGCTCGTGGTTCACCGTTAAATCTATATGATGATGTTGACTTTGATAGTTTTCGCGAGTCTGATGATGATTTTTCATTTAGTTGCGTTTCTGTTGATGATGTTGCCGTTGCCTTAAATAAAGTAAAGTCTAAAGCTATAGGTATTGATGGTATACCTATTGAGTTTTTAAAAATAATTTTTCCTCACATATCTGAGTGGATTTTAAATTTAATAAATACTATTCTAACAGTATCAGTATTTCCATCACAGTGGAAAACTGCTCGTGTGGTGCCTATACCCAAGTGTAATGTTGTTAATGGTCCGGATGACTTAAGGCCAATATCGATTCTTCCCGTTTTATCTAAAATATGTGAACACATAGTGAAGGAACAAGTACTGCGACACACTAGAGCGAACATTTTTAATGGCCAATTTGCGTTTCGACAAGGCCATAGTACCACTGGGTTGCTTCTTCATATGACCGACTATGTTAGAAGTGATATTAATTCAAATAAACGCAGCGTAATGGTGTCTTTAGACTTGACAAAGGCGTTTAACTCGATTTCCCATGGTATAATGATCAGGAAGCTAAGGGATGATTTTAAGTTCTCTATAACTGCTTGTAAACTTATTATGTCCTATTTGTGTGGTCGATCCCAGTTTGTATGTTTGAATGGGAGAACGTCTAGTTTACTTCCGTTAACATCTGGTGTACCGCAAGGATCAGTGTTAGGGCCTCTACTTTTTATATTATATGTTAATGACCTTTCAGAGTATGTGCGTGACGACATGTGTAAACTGTTTTTATTTGCAGATGATGTTTTTCTTGTTTTTAGTGGTTGTCGTGACTCTTCTGAAGTTTTGGAAAGCAATATAAATTGTTGTCTTACTCGTATTGCTCAATGGGCGTCTCTCAATTATTTGGCAATTAACCCTTCCAAGACAAAGGCAATGATGTTTGGGGGTCTGACATCTGAACTTAATGTTGTCCTGGGCCAGTCCAGAGTCAATTTTGTAGACCATCACAAATGCTTGGGTGTCATTATTGACAATAAACTGTCATTTGAGATACACACAGATTTTCTACATAGAAAAGTTTATATGTTACTACGGAGATTATACTCCACTAATATGTTTTTACCAACATGGGTTAAAACTAGACTTGCTTCTACACTGTTAATGCCTCAAATTTTGTATGGATTAGAGGTCGTATCCGGTACAATAGAACGTGTTTCTATGAAATTAAAACGAATCGTTAATGCTATTGCTCGATTTGTATATGGGGTTAGGAGTCGTGAGCATATTTCTGAATATGTTGATAGTTTTTTGGGCCTTTCCTTTGAACAATTTGTTAGCTATAGAAATTTATTTCTGTTTTATAAGGTGGTTCGAAGTGGTGTACCTGTTCTATTGTACAATATGTTTAGATTTTCTGTCTCTTCTAGAAGCACACAGATTTTTATACCCAGAATTTTCAATTCCACGTTTGAAAGATCATTCGTTATACGAGTTGCTCGTATATGGAATCATTTGCCCATTGAATTGAGGACTTTCTCGCACTCTAATAATGCCTTTCGTTTAAAAATATTCAGCTATTTTTCGTCAGTACTGACTTAATTCTTTTTGAAATGCATCTCTAATTACTTGTATATTATGTTTGATATATACAAACTTTTTGCTATTACGTTTTGTTGCTAATCATGACTCACATTTTACTTATTTATATAGTTATGGCTGGGGGGCCAATCATATATGATGATTAGTATGTATATAGTTTATTTTGAAGATTCTACTTAGGAATATGTTACAATGTAATACATTTTTTTTGGCCTTATAGGCTTTAGTATTACTGAATTGAATAAATAAATAAATAAATAAATAAATTTCCTAAATTTCAATATAGTATAACCATGTAGACCTACTGATAAATTTTTGTGCGCTGAGGGTACCATTGCTTCCAGGTAAAATTGTTAAAATGTGGGGCCTGGGTAGTCAAAATATATAGATGAATTAAAGGAAAAGTCAAATAGAACCCAATATTACAATAAAAGTGTAAAAAATTATCCGGTAAGCCTGTATGAACCAATAAAATTTGTGCTCTAGGTCCAGAAAATCTATATTTTACTCTTGACTGTTACCATCTGGCCAGCAAACATTTTTTCATTTACAACAAATGACATTTTATAGAATAGAATAGAAGTAGCTTTGCCGTATCACTCAGCTTTATTGGTCCCTTGCGCTCTACTGAATCATCTCACCTTATAGGGAGGAGGGTATATATATAATTTGCTACTAGCCAAAAGTTTATATTTATATTGATAATAATATAATTAAAACAAAAAAAATAAATTAATTTACAAATATTTTGTGGGACTGAAGGTGAGGGGTTTTGTATGTCGGTTTACCCGACTGAAATTTTTATCTTGTTTTCAATATTTCCTTAACTTTGATTATAAACTTGATGTAGTTTTTCGTCTTTTTGGCATATATTTGCACTTCCCTTTCATTTCAGTATATCGTTGACTATGTCGCTGAACGTGTCCCTTTTTGGGGTACCCTTACACGAGCCCAAATTTGTTTACGCCCTTGCGCTGTAATACATATACTTTTTCCCATTTTTATTGCATTATTTTAAGTCTATTCGACATTCTCTCTCGTTTGATTATATTATTGATTTTATGCACCCGGTGCCCCGATTTTATTTAAAGGGGGGATAACAAAATTGGCTAAAGTCCAGTTTACGGGGTATGTCTCAGAAATTAAAACTTTTTTCAGCACCCCTAAAAATTTTGCATTAAATAATAAAAATATCATGTTTTTGCATATATTTTTTTGAATTCATCACGATGAAATATATTGTTTGTCTCAATAGTTGTTGTGTTTTAGATATGAGCCAAATCATATTTTCAAGACTCTCTACCTGCGTTTTCTATAACGGTCTTGACTATTGACCTCTTCGATACTCATAATCTATGGAAAATTTCATTTAATTTGGCGGTCGAATGATATGTGGTCACACGGTCCATTTTGCAAGACCCTCTAGGGCCTTCACCAGAGGAAGCTTGAAATTTCTTTTTGCGTATTTCCACTCTACGGGCAATTTCCATTCGTTTGAGTAAAATATTGGCAATGTCCGGGACCGGGTCAATTTTTTGGGTCTTGAGAGCCCCATGGGTCTCAAAATTTTTTTGTGTGTTTTGGGGCCATTTTGTGGTACAATTTTTTTTTTTTGAGACATCCCCCATAAGCTGCATTTTTGCCACAAAATTTGTTGGGTGTGCTATGATCATTTTACTAGGATGCCACATTTATTCTACTTCAATTTCCCCCTCACTTTCTTAATGTTTTTACATTAGAACACCTTTGCCGACTTTGCGCTTTTTGTTGTGAATTAATACCTATTCCTACTGGGCTACTTACTATTTTTGTTTCTCCTTGCCTCTTCTCTTATTTCGTATTTTATTTTTTTTTTATTTCTCTCCTCTCCTTTGTCCACCAAACCTCCCTTGATTCTGTCTGCTATCTTTCGTCGCCTTCTATAGATGTTCCACAATCAAAGATAGAATTCTAGAATTCAATCTTAATCTTTGCACTTTTTCCGCATCAAACGTTCTGAATTTCAATTGTCAAATATTCTTCGAACTTTTCTTTAACTAATTGTGTTAATTGAATCCGCTAAATACGCAGAAATTTAATTTTTTTCGAATAATTTTGCGAACAGAAATGAAAAATAAAAATAATTGTAATTGTCGCTTCCAGTGAAAATACAACACTGTGATACAGGGGATGTGTTCAGTGCGGCAGCACATTTGAGAGATACAGCGCCAGTGTGTTCAGTGCTTGTCATATGTTATTTACCGGAATGTCTGCTACTTAAATAGCCGACGTAGGCATACGACGTCAGTCAATGTATTCAAATTCAAGTTTGGCAGGCTTTCACTCGTAATTGATTGCTGAAAATTAAATATAGTTTGTGTATATGTATTATTAATTATATTATATTACTAGAGTCGACGACCTCCGAGGCTTTCTCTATTTTTTGTTATTTTTTATAATTTTATTTTGTAAACATTTTTAATAAAAATGTTACACTACCATCATAAACAATAGCGAACAAAACAAATGTATGTCCCGTCCCTTTACTGGGGGTTTCTTTATTAACAGTAACTAGTTTTCATACTTAAATACTACGAGGATGAAGAAATAGAATCAATCTAATGCTGAATGGCCGTCATTATCTCCACTCCCACAAACTCCTTAGCGATACGTACACCGAGAAAGAGTAGGCCAAAACTTTTGACCACAGACCATTGGAATTCGTTGTGATAAATGCTTTTGAAGAACATTACAGCGACATTGCCTTCTTGTGCCATTTTTATGTAATATTAGTATTTTTGGAATTTAAACGTGAGAAATGAGAAAAACTGGGAAAATTTTGCTGGACCTATATATGCGGAGAAAAGGAGACCACTGATGTGTCAGAGTCGACCTCAGAGGTCTTTCTCTATACTACTATGACTCCTAGAGCTCTATTCGACAATGTATGATAAACATTTTCGATTTATAACAAACATTTTCTATAAGAAAATTTTGTAATAAATATTTTCTCTCAGAAAATGTAATAAAAAAATGCTTAACAAATCTTATAAAAATATAAGAAAATGTATAACACAAAACTTCGATAAGAAAATTTAGGACAAAAATGTACTATAGAAAATGTCTATATAAAAATTACGACAAAATATTTTTTCGAAATTTAAAACGTGTCTTTAGCGATAAAAGAACTTTGGTCATAGAAAAGTTTATAATGCAAATTTTCTATAAGAACTATTTTCTGTAAGAAAATTGATAATAAAAGTATTCCAGAAGAAAAATAAAGGCAAACAATTTTGATAAGAAAATTGATGACACAAATTATTAATAAGAATTTTTAATAAAATTGTTTCTATAATTTTTAAAAATTTTGTTAAAAAAATATTATATACTTTTATCCTAGCCCTGTAGTTACTTCCATCCAAAGATGGATTTAGAACCAAACTTTTAGGAAAGAAATACTAAATTAGCAGCAAATTGAATTTAAAAAAAAACTTCTATAAAAAATTATGACAATTTTCTAAAATGTTCCATAAGAAAATGAAAGACAAAAATTTCTATAAGAAACAATTTTTTGAGAAAGTTTATACTAAAAATATTTAGCAAGAAAATTTATAATCATTTTTAATAAAAATGTTCTATAAAAATATTATGTTAAACAATTTCTGTAAGTCAAATGGTCATTTCAATGGGTCACAAACACAAAACTTCAGAAAATGCCCTGCCATCAAATGCAATAAAAAATAAATTTGCAGCAGATACCACCTCCGAAGCTGCAGCCTTATCATTTAGTCCGCCAAAATTCACGATTCCCACATTGAAAGCCTTTGGCACAGCCCCTTCTTTGACAACATAAAAATGTTCTATAAAAAATTATGATAAACAATTTCTATAAGTCAAATCTTCAACAACAAAAATTAGAAGATTTTAGTTAAGAAAATTTATAATAAACATTTTCTTTGAAAAAATTTATATTTAAAGTTTTCTGTAAAAAAAATCGATAGGAATCAGTTTTTAAATTCCAGCTTTTGTAACCCGTATTATGTGAGTTAAAATAGCGTCAAATGGTTGCCAAAAATTTTTCGTAAGAAAATTTAGGACAAAAAATGTCTCTTAAATTTTTTACCACCATTTGACACAACAAGATATATGACTAAAAATTTACAAAAATTAACAAAATAAATATCCATTCCTTGAAATAAACAAACGAATATTTACAACCGGACAACATTGAGTGGAGAACCGCCTGACCCACGATGTCGAACGTTAACGTTCGCATGACTTCTATGCAAAACACTTTGTTTTCCGCGATAATCGGTTATATGCCGGAACGAAATCTGTAATACTTAAGAATTATCAAATTAACGTATCTAAGCTGCTACAACAACAACAAATTTTTGATAAAAAATTTAGAACAAAAACTTTCTGTAAGAAAATTTACCTACAACATTTTTATATAAGTTTGAAATTACAATTACATTCTTTAAGATTATAATTAAAATTAGCTATAAGAAAGTTTTCGAAAAAAGGTTTCTATAAGAAGATCATAATAAAACATTTTTTGAAGGAACACTCATAATAAAAATGTTCGAAAGGAAAATTAATAATAAAAAAAATTTTTAAAATGATTTTTAATAATCGTTTTCAGTAAGAAAATAGAAAATATTTTTTCTATAAGTAAATCTATAATAAAATGTTGCTATAAGAAAATTGACAACAAAACTGTAATATGTGTCAATAAGAAATTGTATAAAAACAAATACGATACGATAATTTATAAGAAAAATTTTATACGAAAATTGTTAGAAAAAAATGTGTATAACAAAATTTATAATAAAATTTTTCGTAAGAAGATAAATTTATTACACAAATTGACAGATGCCGACATAGCGTCGTTTGTTTTTTATTTGCCAGCCAATATTTTGCCTATTAAAATATAAACATTTTTACAATAGGCGTGTTTTCGTTACACCATAAGTGCTTAATTTGTATGGGGAGCTAAGCACTTTTAAGCACTATTAGTTCCCGATGAAGTTTGGTGCTTGTGTTCATGTCTTAATCGAGTATAATGATGCCAGATTGGGCACCCTATATTTAGCAATATGGCATCCCATTTTTGGAGAGATTTTATCAATTATTGTGAATTAACGGGAAGAAGAAGAACCAAAATGGGAAATTATTTTAATATTTGCAAAAAGAGCGTAAACAATTGAACATAGAATAGTAAATATATGTTTTATAAATACTTTCCACTAATTTTTTGTCTGTTTCGCACTGTTCTTTCTTCGCAACTCATGACACCATTGCTACCAGATAGTGAAAATCCGCCACTTATTGCTTATGTGCCAGTTAGTGGAGGTCAGTTGTTTTCGTTGCAAAGTGCTAAACTAAAAGTGCTAGCTTGTAACGAAAACATGCCTAATGTTTCAGTCTTGATGATACTTAACCTTAAGGGTGTCTTTTAAATACTAGTGAATGCGTCAGGAGTCTGTCAAACTCAAATTTCATCCTACTGTTTTCAGTGCACACAACAACACTTTGACAGACGTCGGAAGCAATTCAGTGGTATTTAAGAGATACCCTAAAATGATTGAATAAAGCACGGCAAATATAAAATTTGTTAGGCTACAAATTAAACACGACAAAAGTAAGTCGACTTAGTCCGGATTTACATTAGGCAAGTTTTTTCAGCAGCTCATCATCAAATTCTCTCTTGAACTTGCACGAATAACTCAAAACATTCAGGGAGAGTTTTCCCCCCCTCTTGCCGACTGCCTCTCTCTCCTACAAAACGCCGATAATCTGCTGAACATTCAGCCAGTGTAAATTCTGACTTAGTACGTTTTAGTAAGATTAAGCTTTAATATTAAAGTTTGTATAATTGAGCACGAGGTCTATAGTTGTGAAATGCTGATGTCAGTACTTAAAGCGTACGGAATTAACGCTTTTTGATTATTGTACTTTTCGCCACTGCGTTACGTATGCACTAACTACGCACCGTGACCTTTTTTGTTTCAGCTGTGCTTTGTTTTGTTGCAATTAAAATTAATGCGTCATAATTTGCAGAAGGAGGACAAGGGAACTTTTGATTTATTTGTATTTTGTATTTGTTACATTAACGGTCGGCCTACTTAAAAGAAAGGCGTTTAAAAAACAAACCAGCAGCATTTTCTATTAACAAAACGAAAGCAGCACCTAGTTCAAGGTCAATTCAATGGATCACAAACACAAAACTTCAGAAAATGCTCTGCTATTAAATGCAATAAAAAATAAATTTGCAGCAGATGCCACATCCGATGCTGCAGCCTTATCATTTAGTCCGCCAAAATTTACGATTCCCACATTGAAAGCCTTTGGCACAGCGCCTTCTTCGACAACAAATCAACATCAGTCTTCTGGTACATCTCCACTAAATCAATTTTTGTTACGGCAATTACAAGAAAGAAGTACACTCAATAGCAAGAACGAAACAGATGCACCAAGTTTTGTATTGCCGAGCTTGCAAGCTTTTGGAAGTGAGACCAAGCCACCCCAACAAACATTTGAGATTCCCTTGCTGAAAACATCCGCTTCTTCTGCCAATAGTAGCAATAGTATAAGTAGCTTAACAACAGCTATTAATAAATTACAAGTGGGAGAAACTCCAAACACTAACACCACCTCCATCCCTATCATTCCTGCCATAACAACATCGCCTGCCATTGATTTATCAACAGCTTTGGCTTCCAAGTCCTCCCATCAAGGTACACCACCTACCAGAGTTTTCCAAATAAAGCAAAATCAATCTCTCAAGGCTGACTTTGATATTCCTTTTATTGACTGTGATCGCTTGGACTCCAAGTCTAAAGTTTTAGCACCTGCAAATGAATATTGTCAAATTGATATTTCAGAAATCCGCTTTGAACCATCTTGTGTTCCGGAGCCGTCTGCGGTCGGTCACTTTTTGTGTATAGTGGACAAACACTATACTCAGGTACCACTGAAATATATTACATCTGTCCAGCAATATAAGAATCCCGTAAAACACTTTATACATCCATTTAATTTCGATACAAAATCTCCTGACGATATAGTTTTGGCTTCATTGGAGAAATATCAAAGACGCCATTTTTAGAGAATAGGCGTAGTTGGGATTGTTCTTTTTGCTTGACACTTTTTAAATGAAAATAAATTTTTAACAAAAAAAGGAGATCCTTTTTTAAATATTACCGTATTAGTTTGTATGTATATAAGAAAATTTGTTTTAATTTTTTTAGTTATATGTATGTTAATTGATTATAAATAAAAAATCACGCTATAGTACAAAATCAATACTTTTTACAATTTTTTAAAATTCAACTAAAAGTTGCAGTCAAACGAAAATGTCGTATATTGTAAAATTATTAAAGTATATTTGTAACTTTAAATGAATTAATATCAACAGAATATTAGAAAATCTCTGGACACTGGATACAAACTCCTTAACAAAGATGGAAACCAAATTTGAAAAGCTCGGACCATCATCTTTAAAATTAAAGAACATAATTTTTTACATAAAGATCGCATCCGTAAAACAAACGCAGTCGAGCAAACCAAATTTACACACTATAGTATTTTGTATGAGAGTTGCCGGAATGGTTGGAAATTATGCCCAATCTTTGTCAAATAATAATAACTATAGATATACCAAATTTGTAGCAGCTTGAAGACGCTAATGTGATAGTCCTTAAGGTTTTTTTTATCGCGGAACATTAACACTACTCAATGTTGTCCGGATGTTAATTAACATTTTTCTGCTAATCTTAGGGAATGGGTGTTCTTTGAGTTTACCGTTTCTATTCTCCACTGGGAACGCTGAATTTCTTTTAAGGAGGTAACTGTTTTTATTTTACAAAAACAAATTAACACATTTTTTTTTGCAAAAATAGCGTCTTTCACTACAAAGTGCTCCCAAAAATTGAAAAATAGAAATTTCGAAAAACCATCCCTGCGTTACCTGGGGAAAACGATTATCAAACGAAATAATTTTGTTCTTGATTTCAGATGATTCATCATCGAGTTCTGATGGACATCGCAATTCAATTTTTTTCCGAGACGCGTCCGAATAATTGCTGCCATTGCCATAGAAAATATTATAACTGTTCTATTAGAAAATTGTCGAACATTTTTCTTATAATTTTTTTGTCATTCTCGTATATTCATAGACAATTGAAGCATAGCAGCGAATTACGTTGTAAACAGCTGAATTTATGCACTTTTAACGTTATCAAAATGTAATAATAGAGTTATAGTCAGTGGAAGAAAGTTGTAATTGTTAGTAATTTAAAGCGTTTTTCCACAGAATTCAAAACAACCGGATCTAGAATCATTAAAATTGTCGTAAGTACAATTAAGTAATTTATCAAAACGGTATATTAATATACTAATTGAGGCAGAAGGACGGTTTTAAGCCACCACGTCAAGGAACAATGTAGTTTCTTCACACGAACCATGTTTTAAATGCCATCATACTGTGCTGTGTAATGTGGAATAACGTTTTATGTAGCAATGAGTTTTTGATTATAAAACGTTTTTCCACGGTGAGCAGGAATAATTTATAATTTGTTTAAATAAAAATATTTTTAAAATTTTACTTATTAAATAGCCTTTTAACTCGAATGTCTCCATAATTAATCAAACAATTTAATGTAGAAAATTCTGATTTTTGTCTTTGGCAACGTTATTAGCGGCTATGCCTCAAACGTTGTCATCATTTTTCTTATGAAAAATTGTTGTCTTACTATATCTGCCAAAAATGTTTGGCAAACACATTTTTCTGTCATAGATTTTCTTAAAAATTGATTTTGTGAGACAGTCTCTCAGAAAAAATGATTTTGTCATCAATTTTTATAAAAATGTTTAAAATTTTTGTCAAAAATTTTCTTAGACATTTTTTCATAAAAAAAAATTTAGAACATTTGTTATCATTATCTTGTGTTATTGAAAATGTTTGTAATACATTTTCTTATTTTCTTTTTCATTCTAATTTTGTACTAAGTATTCTTATCGGAATTTTGTGCCATACATTTTCTTATAGAAACTTGCCACATTTTTCCGATTGGAAGCTTTTTGTCAAACATTTTCTTATGGAAAACATGTGCCATACATTTTCTTATAAACAAATTGTGACAAAAATGTTCTTATATAAATATTTTGCTAAAAATCTTACAGAAGTTTTTTATCATAAATTTATAGAAAATTGTTTATTAATATCCTCAGGGACTTTCTATGTCTCAAATTTTCTTATCGAAAATTGTTGGCATTAATTTTTTTCACAAAAAATGTTTTGTCATAATTTTATTGAAAATTTACCCTAATTTTTCGTTATATTTCTTTCTCAAAGAAACTTTGTCACAAATTTCTTTATAAAGAATTTGTCACAAAATTCCTTATAAACAATTTCTCTTACAAATGTTCCTATAAAAAATGAATGTCACCAATTTTTTTATAGAAAATCTGTCCAAATTTTCTTATAAAAAATTTCTGTCACAATTTTTTTATAGAAAATTTCAGCCTCAGATATTCTTATAGAAAAAAATTGTATTACATTTTCTTATAGAAAATGTTTACTAGGATTTTGCAACAAGAGGTGGACCATATCCTTTTCATGAAATTTTCCATAACCAAATCGCAAAGTGGCTGCCCTATGTCCTCGATAGCCTCACGAATTCTATCTTTGAGGTCTTGAATCGACGCTGGGCTGTTGGCGTAGACCTTATCTTTCACGTGGCCCCAATGGAAGAAGTCGCAAGGTGTTAAATCACAAGATCTCGGGGCCAATTGTGATCACCTCTTTGAGAGATAACACGGTCCGAAAATGGTTTCGTTGCTTGTGTGGCACGCAGCGCCGTTTTGTTGAAAGTAAACGTTGTCCAGCTCAACACCATCCAACTCCGACCATAAAAAATCATTAATCATCTCTCGATAGCGCAATCCATTCACCGTAACTGTTGATCCAAGCTCATTTTCGAAAAAGTAAGGTCCAATGACCCCGCCGGACCATAACCGCACCAAACAGTCACACGTTGAGGATGGAGAGGCTTCTCAACAATAACTCTTGGGTTTTCCGAGCTCCAGATGCGACAATTTTGCTTCTTGTCGTAGCCACCGATGTAGAAATGGGCCTCATCCGTCAAGATGATTTTTCTAATTTTAATAATTTCAATGCCTTGTTGAGTCGTGTATCGTCCCATTTTTAGTAATGGCGTAGTTTCTACTTGTCAAATGTCAAAGTATAAAAGCTTCAAAAGTGACAGCTACCGAAATACCCGGAGATTCAAAATAACGCCTCTTGTTGGAAAACCCTTTACAAAATTTTCTTATAGAAAAAATTTATTTTAAAATTGTTGTTCTAAATTTTCTTATAGAAAATTGTTATTTTAAATTTTCTTATAGAAAATTGTTATTTTAAATTTTCTTATTGAAAATTGTTATTATAAATTTTCTTATAAATTTTTATAGATTTCTTATAGAATATATTTATTTAAAATTCTCTTATAAAAAGTTTTTATTACATTTTCTTATAGAAAATTTTTATTTAAAAATTTTCTTATAGAAAAATTTTATTTAAAATTTTCTTATAGAAAATTAAATTTTACATTTTCTTATAGAAAATTTTTAATACAAAATTTTTTTCTAATAGAAAATTTTAAATAAAAATTTCCATAAAGAAAATTTAAAAAAAAAATTCTAAAGAAAATTCTAAATAAAAATGTTCTAAAAGAAAATTTTAAATAAAAATGTTCTATAAGAAAATACTAAATAAACATTTTCTTATAGAAAATTATTATGTAAAATGTATTATTTATTATTATGTAATGTATTATTATTTTATAGAACTTTTTTATTTAAAATTTTCTTTAGAAAATGTTTATTTAGTATTTTCTTATAGAACATTTTTATTTAAAATTTTCTTTTAGAACATTTTTATTTAGAATTTTTTTTTTAATTTTCTTTATGGAAATTTTTATTTAAAATTTTCTATTAGAACAATTTTTATTTATATATTTATTCTTTTAGAAAATTTTTGTTTAGTATTTTCTTATAGAGCATTTTTATTTAAAATTTTCTTTTAGAAGATTTTTATTTAAAATTTTCTTTTATAAAATATTTATTTAAAACTTTCTTTTAGAAAATTGTTATTTAATATTTTCTTTTAGAAAATTGTTATTTAAAATGTTCTTATAGAAAATTTTTATTATAGAAAATTTTTATTATGAATTTTCTTTAGAAAATTTTTATTATGAATTTTCTTATAAAAATTGTTATTATTAATTTTCTTATAGCAAATATAAATATATTATGAATTTTCTTATAGAAAATTTTTATTATGAATTTTCTTATAGAAAATAAAAAAAATAAAAATTTTCTTATAGCCATTTTTGTCCTCTTTTTTCTCATTCAAAAACATTCAGATTTTATATAAACTTGTTATTTTAATTCCAACAAGTACTATTTATTTGTTTTAGTATTTTCTATATAGCCATTTTTTCCTCTTTTTTCTCATTCAAAAACAATTTGATTTTATATAAACTTGTTATTTTTATTCCAACAAGTACTATTTATTTGATAAAATAAATGAATCGTTGCGATAGGTTATAACTATCAGTTCTTTAAAAACACAAATATGTATAGAAACAAAATATATACAATATAAACTAAGAATTTGTAATTATAAGGAAATGGTTTTTAAACAAAGTTTTATTGAGATTTCTCTCAATGGAATTATTGAATTTATTTTAAAATATTTTTTCTTATTTAATAGGCGCAGCGCAGCGTAAGCTAACACAAATAAAACAAATGCAAATTAAATATTTTAGAAAGAAAATTTAGAAGAAATAAATCTTTCTCAAAAATATTTCCAGCATTAATGTGGAGAATCCAACTTTTTGCATTTGCTTTCCTTTGTGTTAACTCATCTGCATATAGAATTTAATTCTTATTTAATAATAAAAAAGAAGTAACTATGTATATATGGATTGTAGAATCTATGGAATAATAACTATAACTAATAAATATAAAGTTGTATTTTTTGTATGTATAAATAGTATTTTTTTATGATCTTATGATGTATTTAAGCTTGGAATATTCTTAAAATACTAAAAATGTCACCCCCCCCGCAAACTAAAGTTCACAATCTCTAAAATAATGAAAATCTTATATTAAAAAAGTACAAGCAAATCGTCCAAAGTCTCTGCAGCAATTGTACAAAAATGCCATTGTACTTAGTGGGAAAAATGAGTAAAATCATAAGTCAACTTTATACATCTTTTTCGAAAATAGTTGACACCTTTTGGTGTAAAAACTTAAAATATTCTCTTAGCCTCAAAATTGTTCTCTTATCAAAAAAAGAAAATATTTTACTTTTTGCTGGAAGTTTTGACAAAAAACAAAATTCTTAAAGACCTTTAGAATTCACATTTCAACATGGAACATGAATTTTTAATTACGATCAGTTTGAAATTACTTTTGTTAAAATACTCGTAGCAATGCCACTTTCATTGATGTGTTTAGATGTCAACAATCGATCCACAATTTCAGCTGATATTTTTTATAAAAATTGGTCATCATTATTTTTGATCATAAAAAATATATGGAAAAAAATTTTAAAAATTTTGTTTTTATGTGGTAGTATTGATTTTTTTTAGATTTTATATAGAGTTTTTATAACATTTTCGTAAACTATAACTCCTACGAGTAGTTTCATAAAATCATAAAAAAATTTTCCAAAAAAATTATTTTTCCAAATTTTAACATACGCTCTGCAATTTTAGAAGATTCCCAATTGATTTAAAATTTTTACAAAATTTATTACAAAAATCGATTTTGTTATAAAAACTTTGAGTTAGAGTTTTTATAACATTTTCGCAAACAATAACTCCTACGAGTAGTTTCATAAAATCATAAAAAAATTTTCCAAAAAAATTATTTTTCCAAATTTTAACATACGCTCTGCAAATTTAGAAGATTCCCAATTGATTTAAAATTTTTACAAAATTTATTACAAAAATCGATTTTTTAAATTTTTTTGGATTATTACAATTTAGAAAAAAATTTAAAATTTATTATCTTTTTTTTGTTCAATTGATACAATGATACAATTAGACACTTTTTTTTATAAACAATATTTTTTTTTGTGCTATAATTTTTTAGATACTCCGAAACTATTGAATATATATTGGAAATAAAATTTGAAATTTTTTATTATTTTATAAAAATAATCCGATCATTTTTTTTCTCAAGTTAAATAGGAAGTTTTTAAAATAATTATAATTACAATTTTTTTCATAAAAATGATAATAAATCAAAAAATACAGTGTTTAGAGGAAAAAATGTTTAAGAAACAATTTTTTAATTTGTAAATTTTTAAATAATTTTTGTTTTAAAAAATAAATTATCCGTAGAATTAAAATTTTTGCCTATTTTTGTAAAAATATCTCGAAAAGATACAGTGGTTAGAGGAAACATTTTCTATTATTGCATAGTATTTAATAGCTGCCATTGTTTTCCGAATTTCCAGCAAATTGCTCTTACGCTTTTAAAATATTTTCAAATTTCATAAGTAGAACAAAACTACATAGTTAAGAAAATCCGAAAAATATAGTTATGTGCGTTGATCGCTTGGAGATCAATCAATTGACTCATAGTAGAAAACAAAAAAAATAAAGAAAATCATGTATGTGTGTATGCATTTTAGAAATTAATTAATTTTGCAGAATACGTTTCTCCCAAAAACCTCTTTTTTATATGTATTTGCAATTAGAATTTTATTTCCATTTTTTATTTTTGATTGCAAAATTCTAATGACCATGTATTTGCCGTATATGGAAGTTAAGCGCACCAGTGTGAGTGAATGTTTTCAGACAGTATTTACATTGCGGACAATTCGAACTGGTTGTACTTACTAGCAAACTGGTGCTGCCACGACCACCCTCTTCGCTTTCTTCATCGTCATCGGAGGCCATTTCATCGAGGTCTACACATTCTGGTGCCGTAACATCTTCATTATCAATCATAACATTTTCAAACTCCATGGGCGGAGGAGCAGCTTCGACGGCGGGTTTCATGGAAAGTGAACGCTGCCGTTCAACTTGTTTTCGTATATCGGGCGTTTCTTCACAGGTTGGACAAGCATAGGGTCGTCTTTGTGTTTGAGTAGAGGTAAAGGACTCTCTACAAAAATCGCAACGATACTGGCAATGCAGTTTCAAATGATTGGACAAATGATGCTTTTGCCGAAAACGTTTGCTACAGAAACTGCAACTGTATGGCCTATCCTCCGAATGTGCCTCCAGATGTTCCTCCCGTTCCTGCTCAGTTTTGAGCACTTTGGCGCATACCATGCAGGGAAAACACGTTTCGCTTTCGTGACTCAAAACATGGGTCATAAATAGATTTGAGGTGGCATAACTTGTCGGACACACAGGACATTGGAATTGTTTCTCTTTCGAGTGGGTCTTCATGTGGTAACGTATTGCTTGCTTCGACTTGAACCCCTTCGAACAGAATTGACACTTAAACGGTGTAACATTGGAATGCTTAATCATATGATTTCGATAAAGCGAATAATATTGGAACGTCTTATCGCACAACTTACAATAAGCTGTACCGCGGACATGTGAACGATATTTTTTTATACTTCCACCACCGCTAAGGTCGTCCATATTCGAATCATCGTCCAGGGAACGACGAAGCAATAGCTGATCATCATCTTCTGGGCGCTGATCATCGCCATCGCCACCCTCACCACCACCACCACTATGATCGATGTCATCTATAAGAATTGCCTCATCGTCTTCCGGGCCCTCGTAATCGTAGTCAAAATGTGAAGAGTCATTATGAGCATCGTCGTCTTCGTCATCCAATAAATTAACCACATCGTTTCCATTTTTTGTAGCTACTGGTTTTGTGGCTTTTGCTTGAGATCTATAGGAGGGTTCATCACTATCCTCGGTGTGCACATTAACATCCAAATATTTGGCGTAATCAAAATACTGCTGCAAAAAAAATGTTGAATATAATAACAACAAAGTTATTCAATTCTTCTGAAAAAACCCTCCTTAAAAGTTCTATGTGAAAGATAATATTCAAATTTCCTATAAGAAAAATAATCTACAAATATCATATCAAAAAAATTATATACAAATATTTTTACGAATTTTTTTCTATAAGAAAAACAATCTTTAAATTGTCTATAAGAAAAATTATTTTTAAATTTTCTATAAGAAAAATTTTCTACAAGAAAAATTATCTTTAAAATTTCTATAAGAAAAATTATGTTTAAAATTTCTATAAGAAAAATTATCTTTAAATTTTCTAGAATAAAAATTATATTTTAATTTTCTATAAGAAAAATTATCTTCAAATTTCCTTTAAGACCAATGACCTTAAAATTTTCTAAACGAAATATAATTTTCAAATTTTCTAGAATTAAAATAATCATAAAATTGCACTATGCAACAACAAACATTTTGTGTATAATTCCATAGTTAAAATCAAAAATTTGTTATGGTAAAGATTTTTTATTTTTTTTTAATTCCAATTTTAATGGAATGAAGTATAAGGCCGATAGAGTCGGGATACGCATTGAATTAAGGTAATTATGAGAGCTACAAATGTTGGAAATGTTCCTTGTCGTAGAACAGTGGTTTAGTAACAGTCGGTAAAAAATTAAAAAAAACTTTTCGATTTTAATAAAAAAATAAATCGCAGAACAATATTCTATTCAGTTTTTCTATAGCCAGCTCCCCAACGAAGAAAGCAATGTCAACTTGAAACAAGTAAAAGCGTTAAGTTCGGCCATGCCAAATCTTATATACCCTCCACCATGGATAGTATGTGACCTTACAAAATAACTCAAACCTAAAGAAAATAACACCGAAAACACAAAAAATATAGTAGATGAGAACAGTAGGAATCACAATAAGTTAGATGCTATATATGTGAGCTATATCTAAATATGGACCGATATGGCCCATTTGCAATCCCAAACAACCTGCAACTATAAGAAGTATTTGTACCAAATTTGATCAACCTAGCTCTATTATTGCGGACTGTAGCGTGATTACCACAGACGGACGGACAGACGGACATGGCTAAATCGTCTTGGAATTTTACGACGATTAAGAATATATATACTTTATGGGGTCTCCGATCAATATTTAGAGGTGTTACAAACGGAGTGACAAAATGAATATACCCCCCATCCTATGGTGGAGGGTATACAAATCGATGGATAAATGTAGAGATTATACATAATTTGGTAGATGTAAAAGAATTTCAACAAAATCATGTTTTTATACCCTCGCTATTGTGAACGAGAGTATTTGTATATCATCATTAGTGCCACGTCCCTTTTGGTACCTCCTATACAAAGTGACAATTTTGCACAAAAAGTTAGTGCTATAACATCGATTCCAGCACATACAAACAGTTGCAATTCTGTACAGTGTATTGCTTTAATAATACCCTTAGATCATTGAAAAATGGGCGTTATTGCCAAAAAATAACTTTAACTTAACTTTACAATATGGGCCATAACTTATACAGGGTTTTCCAACAAGAGGTGTTATTTTGAATCACCCGGTATTTCGGTTGCTGTCACTTTTAAAGCTTTTATTCTGTCATTTGACAAGTAGAAACTACGCAATTACTAAAAATGGAACGATACACGATTCAAAAACGCATTGAAATTATTAAAATTCGAAAAATCGAAAATCATCGAAAAATCCTTTCGACTGATGAGTCCCATTTCCACCTCAGGGGCTAGGTCAACATGCAAAATTGTCGCATCTGGGTCTCGGAAAACCCAAGAGTTATTGTTGAGAAGCCTCTCCATCCTCAACGTGTGACTGTTTGGAGCGGTTTATGGCCCGGCGTGGTCATTGGACCTTACTTTTTCGAAAATGAGGTTGGATCAACAGTTACGGTGAATGGATTGCGCTATCGAGAGATGTTACCTCTCGGAAAGGTGAACACAATTGGCCACCGAGATCTTGTGATTTAACACCTTGCGACATCTTCCTTTGGGACCACGTGAAAGATAAGGTCTACGCCAACAGCCGAGCGTCGATTCAAGACCTCGAAGATAGAATTCGTGAGGCTATCGAGGACATAGGGCATCCACTTTGCGATTTGGTTATGGAAAATTTCATGAAAAGGATATGGTCCTGTAACTATATTTCTGTAAGTCTTTAACTTATCTCTAATAAAACATCGTAAACTATTCTTTACCTTTTCTCTAAGAAAGTTCTTTACATTTCTCTAAGAAAAGTCTTTACTTTTTTGCTAAGAAAAGGCTTTACCTTTTCTCTAAGAAAAGTCTTTACCTTTTCTCTAAGAAAGTATTAAACTTTTCTCTAAAAAAATATTAAACTTTTCTCTAAGAAAAGTATTAAACTTTTCTCTAAGAAAAGTATTAAACTTTTCTCTAAAAAAGTGTTAAACTTTTCTCTAAGAAAAGTATTAAACTTTTCTCTAAGAAAAGTATTAAACATTTCTCTAAGAAAAGTATTAAACTTTTCTCTAAGAAAAGTATTAAACTTTTCTCTAAAAAAGTATTAAACTTTTCTCTAAGAAAAGTATTAAACTTTTCTCTAAGAAAAGTACTAAACTATTCTCTAAGAAAAGTCTTAAACTTTTCTCTAAGAAAAGCCTTAAACTTTTCTCTCAGAAAAGCATTAAACTTTTCTCTAAGAAAAGTATTAAACTTTTCTCTAAGAAAAGTACTAAACTATTCTCTAAGAAGTCATAAACTTTTCTCTAAGAAAAGTCTTAAACTTTTCTCTAAGAAAAGCCTTAAACTTTTCTCTCAAAAATCTTAAAATATTCTCTAAGAAATGTCTTAAACTTTTCTCTAAGCAAATTCTTCAACTTTTCTCTAGGAAAAGTTTTAAACTTTTCTCTAAAAAAAATCTTATATCCAATTTATATATATTTAGTTGTAGAAAAATTTTCTATTTTATTCCTGATTTCTCAAAAAACTGCTATTCCTTTCTACAATAAAAGTTTTTCGTATAAACTAAAAATGCTCCTTGAAAAGTGATACGCAACATTCTGTCTAAAAGATTCCATTCAATGCAACAATTCTTGGTATGAGCATGTGCCTGTTAAAACAGGTTATCTCCCTTCTCTTTCAGAAAAAAATCCCATCCCCCTTCTTTAAAAAAAAATGATTTATTTTTCGGAAAAAAACAAACTAATAAAAAAACCATAAACATTATAATCAACCCTTGCCAGAACAAAGTCGCACACATAAGAAAAAATGGATATGCTATGTATGTAATTCTCGCTTATCAAAGAACGAAAAAAAATGAATAAAAACGTGTATAAAAATCAATACCATAGAGGAATTTTAAAGAAAAATTGTATGTATATACAAGATGAGTCATTTTTCGAAAAAAAAGAAGCACGAAATTAGCGAAAACAAAACTGCGGCTGTCAATGGCGACTACTTAAACTTTGCTACTAAGCAAAGAAATTTTCCAAAATTTTAATTTTAATCCTTTCTAAAAAGGCTAGCTGATTTTTGTCTGACCACCTACTTAATAAAAATATTTTACATAGTTAAATTTTCTTACATCTTGTCCTTGATTGTAAGACTCATCCATAGTAGTATTATGTTGGTCCTTTAGATCACTACTATTTACATTGGATTCGTCTTCGTTGTCATCCTCCTCCTCCTCGTCGTCGTCGTCATAGTGAGCTGCTCCTCCCATGTGCTTAAATTTTATGTGACACACAAATTCACCAATATCTCGCGTAGATTTCTGGCAGAATGTACAAACGAATGTCCACTTTTTAGCATTATTTGTAACAAATATTTCTCCATATTTGCCACCATTTTTGTTCTTCAAGGTTTCCGTTGGCAAGCGGAGTCTATGTTGTGTTGTATTCATTCCCTTTAGAATTAGTCCATTAGTTGCTCTCTTGGCCGGCGTCGACGATGACATGGTCGGCTGTGGTAACCAAGTATCCTTCAAGCGATAGTTCATTTTCTGTTTTGCATCACTTATAACTCTTAGGGCGGCCTGTTTTTTCTCTTTTTGTGCAGTATTTTGGCCACCTCCGCTTCCACCACTTTTTGGCGACGGTATTTGTTGTAATTCATCAAAATCTGGCTTTTCTTCTTTAATGGCAATATCAGCCATCTTATTGTTATATATTAATTAACTCCTTTTATCACGATTGAATGGTTTTTATTAAACACTTGTGAATTATTGTTCCAATTTTCTCATTTCACAAATATTTTAATATTTTCCGACAATTTTCTTTTCTGCTGATAGATACGAGAATAACAGCCAGCTGTCAAAAATAAGTATCGTTTATCGGGAAACCGATTTCGATTTTTATTCGATAGTCAATAATTGTTTTTCATTCCTTTCCGTTTTGTTTTCTCTTTTCCGTCGTCCCTTTTGTTCAGATGTTTTGAACGTTACTTTTTGTCGTGTTACCTTAATATTTTTTGCTCGTCTTTTGATTTTTTAAATAGTGTGAGTATACATAATTCTAATCAGGCGGCTGTAAGTTGGATCCAAGAAAATGCAGCTCAAATTGTAAATGAAAGAGCGCCCCAAATTTGGGGGCTATTTTCGTTACAAAAACTGATTTAGGATTTTACACCCCAATCAAGAAAACAGCATGAAATGAAAATAACCCAAAAAAAACTTGCTCTTCGTAAGTCTGGGGAGTCCGTAATAATACACGTATATGAACCTATTATTTAATTATAAATCTTTGCATGCGCGGTCGGCCTGCGGCCTCTGTGTAAGACTTTCTCCTATGGACAGGATCCTGGATTCCTGGGGCCGAATATCATATAACACGTATACATATATATATATTTTATATATAAAGGGTGGTCCAACCATAATGCACGATGTTATTTGTAAGTCACACCTTAACATTAAGTTTTTTGCATTTGGCCGATATTTTATTTCACATATAATTGTCATGGATCATTCTAACATAATAAAAAATATAAAGATAATTTTCTTAAATCTTTTTGTTTTATTTACAATTAAGAAAGGTTGGACCACCCTTTATAATTCGTATTAAGTCCAGATTTAGCAGATTACCCGCTAATTCTCTTTTAAACTTGCCTCTGCGTTTAGATACGTAATTTTGTTTCGGATATTCCTGTGTGAATTGTTGTTATTCCAAAGTGCGAGTGAAAAGCACAAAACGTTCAAGCCGTGTACGGGAGAGTTTTTTCCCCCTTCTTGCCGAATGCCACTCTCTCCTACAAAACGCCGATAATCTGCTGAACATTCAGCCAGTGTAAATCGGGACTAAAATCGGACAAGAGGTTATAAACGGTCCGCTTTTATCTGAGGTTGAACACAAAAGCGGTGAAATTGAGAATTGAAAACTTTTCTTTCCAATAATAGTGCATAATTTTATAACAAGCACGCTAATACTCTTCTAATTATAGCCCCACCTTAGTGAAACGAGGGTATATATCATTTGCTACGGGTCAAAAGTGTAACACATCGAAGGAGTGCCCTAAGACCCCATGTAAGTTTGGCGGAAATCCGTTTTGAGTCATTTTAAGTCATTTGAGCAATGTCCGTCTGTCTTTCCGTCTGTCTGGCTAGAGCGCACGATAACTCTCGAAATGTGTAACGGGTTGATTTCAAATTTGGTATGTGATATTTTTTTCTATCTCAGGCTAAGTGTGAAGATGGGTCCTATTGGTGCACTCCTTCTAGTACCTCCCTCACAAAGGGTTACCATTTATTGATTCTCTAATAACTTCTATACTACTTATCCGAATCACCTGTAATGGTTTACAGGTAGTTTATTCGTCGCAATCACCGTGAGAAAAATGAGGTAAGTATCGCCATCCCTTTCGGTACCTCCCACCATTTTGTATAAAAATTTAACTGCTTATATCTTTAATAAATAATTCAAATAAATCAGTGTAATGCTTGTGGGTACCTACAGTCTGGTAAAAACTTTATTTCCACGCCCCTCTTGGTACATCCCAAAAAATGGACTATTTTGCACCAAAAAGTTAACAGCTAATAACTTTAAACCAGTGAATACTTTTAAAGTTATTAAATGCAATATAAATTGATAATAATTTAATCACAACAAAAAATAAAATAAATTTACGAATATTTTTTACTGAAGGTGAGAGGATTCGTAAGTCGGTTTGCCCGACTGAACTTTCTTACTTGTTAGAATATACATTTATTAGCGGCATCGGTTCTCATGACAGTACAATTTAATCTTGACCTAGAACTGGCGGTCAAAGATTTTGGTTTTGTGCTTCTTTTTCTTAACCGTGTCATATCTGATTTCAGGATGAATTCGTTGATGAATAAGAATGAAAAAGTAAACAGATTATGCGCAGTTGTGGCCACTGATTCCTAGTTTTTACGCGCCTTAACGCCTACAATAGCTAAGGTTTACTTCAGACATGTGTAGCTATTGCAAATACCAGAAATACTGCATAGTCAAGGATTGTCAGGCATCCCTATGTAACCATTGCTATCGACAATTTTTGTGCTTCATAAACCATTAGCTATTATATGTGTGAAGTTAATAATAGACCTGGTTAAAATAAGGTAAGTAGTCAATTTAGGGGTCAAATCAATCGCGATAGATATTTACATTCTTTGTTATTCTAATTCGTTTTAAAAATGTCTGCCTAGTTACCTGTAAGATATTTAAAACGTTATCAGCTCCTGGACTATATGTTTAATTTTGTAACATGATAAAGGTTCATATTTTGTGCTATCCTCCACACTGATTTTGTGTCACCGTGATTAATGTATGTATGAACTGTTTCTTTTGAAAGTGGCGTAAACGCCATTCTGCTTTACTCTATTCACCATTGAAAAAGGGGTTCAATAAAATCCAAATACGAAAATTTCCACTTAATATAGAAGCATTGAAGTCTTGAGATTAACTGAATGTAAATAATATATTACTATTATTCACCTAGCCTTTTAACGATGGTACTCTTGGTTTAAAAGCAGGATGGCGTTTACGCCACTTTTTTGGATCGTTGCTGATCATTCGCAGTGAACGGACGTGTTTATCACAGAGCGGATAGTTACCAGTACCTATTACGCAATAGCAAAAATCTGTACAAAGTCTGTAAGGCCTACATCGTAGTACCTATTACGGTCTAATACAGACAAAATAAAAATAAATTCTCTTGACGGGGATGCCTTCGTGTTCCGATGGAGCGCGGTTCCCCAATCGTCCGACTGTCCGTCCGTTGGTCTTGGCCAAAGCCGACCACACCAAAAATGGTGAAAATCTCCCCCAACTACTCACAACAGGTGGTGCGGTGAGGGGTAAACGTCATGTCCGACCGTCAAAACGGAAGCACAATGAGCATCTTGTAGCGCTCAGAGTTTTGACGAAGTTGGAGGCTGTTGAGGTTTCGGCTCTTACCGAAAAACAAAAAGAGTCACTTACCTGGGCTAAAGGCGTCATAGATGCTTCTAAGGCCAATGAGTCGGCTGAAAGAGCCACAAATTCAGCTGTGTTAACGGCTAATAAAGTAAAACGAATCAGATCACCTTATGAACCCCTGCCTTCGAAAAAGGCAAGAGGCCCTAATGTCACCATCAACAGGACACTCACCAAGCCCTTCAATGAAGTGGCGAAGGAAAGTCTAGTGATGGCTGTTATAGACAGAAGTAGAGAGGATGGATCCATCCTCAAGGACAAATGGAGTCATGTACAATCAGCCATTATGGCTCACTACCTCGATGTCCGTAGAGAAATGCCGGGCAAACCACCAATCTGCAACGATGCAGGATGGCATCAGGGGAGAGTAAAGCTCTTATATTTCGGTGATGCCAGATCAGTAGACCTGTATAAGGCTGCTCTGAGTCGAGCGGGTGAGGTGTGGCCGGGTGCCCAGTTGGATGTTGTCGAAAAAAACAACATCCCTAGTCACCCTAGAGCCATCACCTGGGTTACAGAAGAGCCCTCCAACCCGGCTGACATCTTAGAAATAATAAAAGATTCCAATCCTGGTCTGCCGGCCCATAATTGGAGAATCAGCAAGGTGGGTGAGGCGGATGGTAAAAAGCGGCAGGTCAATCTTATCCTAAACGCTGAATCCACCTCCCATATACAAGGTGCGAGTGCAACCCTACAATATGGCTTCGAGACTATAGTCTTGAAGATATACAAGCAGGATATAGCTCCCACTGCAGAAGGTGAGCAGTCCACCGTGGCACTTCCTGGAAGTGCGGAGGTACCCACGCCTATTATTTCTGGTGACTCCAACTCTAACAGAAGATCTGTAACGTCCTTCTCTGAGGACAAAAGCTCTACTTCGGACACAGAGAGGCTGAGGGGAGTCTCCGGACTCTTTGACGCATCTGGCGGGGACATGCTTCTCGACGATACGGACGAAGAGTTCGATAACACCCTTGTCGGGGTGGATGTTAATCTGTCAATTACCAATGATGGTAAGAATTCTACAGATTAACCTCCATCACGCTAAAGCAGCCTCAGCGGCTCTATTGCTGCGCCTGTCCACAGGCGCAGTAGACATCGTCCTGATACAGGAGCCCTACGTAGTGGGAGGAAGGGTGTGCGGTATTAGGACACCCAACTTTAAACTGCTTGTGGCCAACTGTGAAGGCACTCCAAGAACCTGCATTTTGGCCAGGAAAGATCTAAGTATCTTTCTCCTGACTAATGTAAGTGGTAAAGACCAAACAGCTGCTAGCCTGGAGATCGGTAATCGCATATATTGGGTGGTCTCCAGCTACTTGCCTTATGAATCTGTAGTACCGACTGCTCTATTCAGGGAAGTAGTGGAAGAAGCAACGTCTGACGAGATCGAGCTGATTATTGGCGCAGACACGAACGCTCATCATACTATCTGGGGTAGTACGGATATAAACAATAGGGGTGATTCGCTTCTTGACTTTATTCTAACTACCAACCTTAGTATTTGTAACATAGGTAATAAACCGACCTTTACAATTAAAGGCAGACAGGAGGTACTCGACGTAACGTTTGCTACTGACCGGCTGTCAGACAAAATTATTGGGTGGAATGTACTGGACGACCACTCATTCTCAGATCACCATTATATTGAGTTCAAACTCGCGGAAAAAGCGCCTAAACCTGCCGTCCACAGAAATGTAAGGAAGACAAAGTGGCACCTGTATGAGAAGAATTTCAAGAAAGTCCTCAACTCTAAACTTCTGTACGAACCGAATGACAAAGCCGGTCTGGATAATCTGGTCGATCATATCACCACATCATTCAATAGTTCCCTTGAAGAAGCCTGTCCGAAAACAAGGTACAAGGGTAAAACTAAACCCCAATGGTGGACTTCTGAGCTAACGGCTATGAAAAAGACCTGCAACAAGCTATTCAATAAGGCTAAATCTACTGGGGTCGCTAATGATTGGGATGCCTATAAAGAGCAACTCAAGATCTATAAGAAGGAGCTTAGAAAGGCGCAAAGGCGCTCTTGGTATACCTTCTGTGGTGAAGTGGAAAAGGTCTCCGACGCCGCTAGGCTGAGGAAGATATTATCTGCTTCACCCTGTACAGTGGGATATTTACAGGATGAGGCAAATAACTGGACCAAAAACAGCGAGCAGTCGCTCAATGTACTGCTCGACACACATTTCCCGGGCAACTCTGTAACAGAACCCGAGGATCAGCAGGACCAACAAGAGTGCGAGTGGACTGCGAGCGTCGCTAGCTTCTTGACTGAGAGATCCAGAATAAGCTGGGCTATTAACAGCTTTGAGCCCTTCAAGTCACCTGGACCAGATGGCATCACTCCAGCAGAAATGCAGAAAATGTTAAAGTACATTATCCCCTGGCTGGAGAAAATTTATGTAGGCTGTATCAGGCTTTCATACGTCCCTAATCGGTGGAGGGATACCAAAGTGGTATTCATACCTAAAGCGGGGAAGATATCACACACTAGGCCAAAAGACTTCAGACCAATTAGCCTATCCTCCTTCCTATTGAAAGGTCTGGAAAGACTTTTAGATCATTTCATTAGGGAAAA
The DNA here is from genome assembly GCA_963930755.1 of Eudasyphora cyanicolor. Taxonomy (NCBI): domain Eukaryota; kingdom Metazoa; phylum Arthropoda; class Insecta; order Diptera; family Muscidae; genus Eudasyphora; species Eudasyphora cyanicolor. The sequence continues at coordinate 280,945,780 of OZ005736.1, forward strand.
CCTGGATACAAAACTCCTGTCGGGGAACCAACATGCCTACAATAAGGGCAAGTCTACAGAATCAGCCCTGCACGAACTTGTGAGCACTATCGAATCGTCCCTGCATTTCAAGGAATTCACCATGGTGGCATTTCTTGACATAGAAGGGGCTTTTAACAACATTCACTCAGATGCGGTAATTGCGGCACTGTCACATCTAAAAGTTAACAATAGTTTGATTAGACTAATTCAAAGTCTGCTCACCAGAAGACGCATAACAGCATGTCTAGGGTCCACAACTCTAACAAGGTATGTAAACAGAGGGACCCCGCAAGGAGGAGTACTGTCTCCACTAATTTGGAACCTAGCGGTGAATGAAATCCTGCTAGATCTAGAACGTTGTGGCTGCAAGGTCGTGGCATATGCAGACGACGTGGCAATCGCAGTGAGTGGCAAATTCGTAAACGTCCTCAGAGACATCCTACAGGTGGCTCTGAACAAGTTGGTTAGATGGGCCAGAAGCAGCGGTTTGGGCGTTAACCCCAACAAGACAGAATTGGTTCTCTTTACTAGGATGAATAATGTCCCACATGTGGACCCTCCACCTCGGATAAATGGAACAGATCTAGTCTTTTCTGAAAGTGCAAAATTTTTAGGAATAATTCTAGATAGGAAAATGTTATTTAGACTTAACGTATTGGAACGTGTAAGGAAGGCCAACGTCGCCTTATATTCCTGCAAAAAGGCTGTAGGGTCGCGGTGGGGACTCTCTCCTAAAATCGTCCACTGGATATATATAGCAGTAGTTCGTCCAATACTGTTATACGGTATTGTGGTATGGTGGACGGCAACTGACAAACTAACCATTACCAACCTACTAACAAAGGTTCAGAGAACTGCCTGCCTGAGTATAAGCGGAGCCTTAAGGACTACAGCGACCGAGTCTCTACAAGCCCTACTCCATATACTGCCGATTAATATTGTGGCGAGAGAAGTTGCAACCAAAGCGGCAATAAGATTAAACTGCCTATCACTGTGGAGGTACAAGAACTATGGTCACATGAGGATATCAAAGTGTAGTGCTATGGTAACCGACCGAGTGGACTATATACCAACTGTGTACACCTTCGAGAGAAATTACATCACTATGATTCCCGCCAGAGACGAATGGGTCGGCAGAATACCAGGTAATAGAAACCATCTCCACTTTTACACGGATGGTTCGAAGCTTGATGAAAAGGTTGGCTTCGGAGTACACTGTGAAGAACTTAGTCTGGATATAGCTCACAGACTACCAGATACCTGCAGTGTCTATCAAGCCGAAATAATGGCAATATGGGAAGTCGCCAAGTGGCTGAGTCGCAACATAGTAACCAACAATGGCGTTGTCATTTACTCGGACAGCCAGGCTGCCATCAATTCTCTGGAGGCAACATCCCTAAATTCACAAACAGCCCTCGACTGCCGCAGATCTCTTAACGAGATGGCTGAGCAGTTTAATATACACCTCATATGGGTGCCTGGGCATAGGGATATCCCGGGGAACTGCAAAGCCGATGAACTTGCTAGGAAAGGGACGACATTACAAATTCTCGAAGAATTTTCATATATTGGTGCGCCACTATCCACGTGCAAGCTTTGGCTTAGGCAAGAGGCAATCAGGCAGTCCAACGAAAGATGGACAGAAATCGGCACCTGCAGGGTAGCTAGACAAATCTGGCCAACGTATGACCTGAGAAGGTCAAAATATCTCCTCGCACTAGAGAGGAAACGATTGTCTACGTTAGTACAGGTTCTGACGGGACACTGCTTGATCGGCGAACACGCCAAAAGATTGGGTATTGACTCCAATGACTTCTGCCGAAGCTGTGGAGATGAGGAAGAAGTGGAGAGCATTGAGCACTTGCTTTGCGACTGTCCCGCTTTGAGTAAACGACGACTGGACATACTGGGGTCGGCCTTTTTAGGCAGCCTAACAGATCTGTCTAGTACTGATATTCGTACTATCGATAAATTTATATATCAAACAGGTTGGTTTCGATGAGGGGCATTTCAGCCCGTGGTAACACTAGGGACCTAAACTGGTCTATGTGAGCTTGTAAAAAAAATACGGCTGCCACCCTAACCTAACCTAACCTTACGCCACTTTCAAAATAAACAGTTCGTATATATGATGAACTACTATTACTTTTAGGTCCAAAATCAAAAATTACGTACATGGGTTTTTTTTAAAAGAATTTTATCTATTTAAGAAATTTTTAATCACATAAATATTACTTGAGAAAATGCATAGCATATTAGTTTAACTTGTTCTCATAAAAATTATTCAGTTTAATTTTGCGGGGAAATATCAATTAAGCTCGTTCTAAGCGGCAAATGGGACCCTCCTCCACCATCTTCAAGTCCACCTTGGGACCGACCAAATCTCGAATATTATTAATGCCATATTTGATCATTGTTGGTCGTTCCAGCGACAAACCCCAAGCGATAACGTTAACATTTTCCGGCAATCCCATGGGCAGTAACATTTCCGGGCGGAATACCCCAGAATTACCAACCTCGATCCACTTTCCGAGCCCAGGATGGAAACAGAATATTTCCATGCTTGGCTCTGTATACGGATTATAGGCTGGTTTAAATTCCAATTGTGTTATGCCCAATTTGCGGAAAAATTCATAAAGGGTGCCTATGAGATCACCCAATGTGAGGCCTACCGCCGCGATTACACCTTCAACCTGATGAAATTCTGCCAAATGTGTTGCATCCAATGTCTCATTACGGAATACCTTATCTATACTGAAATATTTGGCCGGTTTAAAACCCTCGGGTTGATTGGCCAATTTGTACAGCATACGAGCACTAACAGCAGTTGTGTGAGTACGGAGGAGATTTTTCTGAGCCTCTTCCAATTTCCAATCGTAGCCATAACCCTGGGAACCATAACCACCACTAGAATGTACTGTCTTCACACGCTGTAAATAGTCTTGTGGGAATTTATAGCTCTTAGCAGGATGGTTGATGAAGAAGGTGTCATGGGCATCACGAGCTGGATGCTGTTGTGGCTGGAATAGGGCGTCGAAATTCCAGAAAGATGATTCCACATAATTGTTGGTGGGCATTTCAGAGAACCCCATTTCCAAAAAGATTTGACGGAATTCAGTGCGTACTTTCAAAAGCGGATGCAAATGGCCGCGGGTTGGTGGAGCTCCCAAGGCATCAAAATTGTATGATTTGAATTTCAAGTCCTTCCATAAGCCCGAAGCCAACATATCCACAGTCAAATCGGTTTCCAATTTAGTCAGGGTTGTGGAAAATTCTGCTCCTTTACTGAGCACAAAACTTTTGGTGGTTATCTCTTGCAACAACTTACGTTTCTTGTATTCCGTAACCAAGTTTGCTGCCAAGTCCATATTGCCACCGGCCACAGCAATAAGATTCTGCTGCACTGTGTCTTCAATTGTGTCCACCTTACGCTTGACGAGGGGAGGATTAACTGATTTATCAACCATTATCCAGCCCTGGGACATGGCTTTACTAAATCCTACTTTTGCGTTGGGTCCACTCTTCATCAATTCGGCCTGAGCAATACCCTCGGCCGGAACGGCATTATACAAAACAGCTTCGTGACTGCCATTGGCCACAACCAACTGACCCTCTTCGGTGACTTCTAGAGATTTGCGTGATGTTGTTTCGGCATTTACCAGCTCACCATGCGCTTGTATCGACTTTAGGGCTCCCACAATTTTCTGATGATCAACACCGAAGACATCGACCAAATCCAAAGTGTCCACCTTATCAACATTTTCCAAGTGCTGAAGAATCCTTTCGGTAAGATCAGGATGCATTTTGAAGTCGGAGTTTTATTTATTTTTATCAACAAAAATCTAGATTTGTTGGCGTGTTAATTTCTCGCAACATGCAGTCGTCGTAGGTATTTTCCGAAATTTGCTTCTTTTTGACATTTTGCAATTTTGACGCTCTGAAACCTAAATGAAAAGCGCAAAACGTGTGGCGTCGGTCGTTTTGAAAGTATGACAACCAACGAACAGCTGCCAAATTTTAGCGGGGTTAAGTCGGAAAAATAGACCACATATTAATTTTTTTTACAGCCTGTTTCTCTATTTCGCACGAAAACGATGCGAACGAAAAACAGCTGATTTTAGATTTAAGGGTGGGAATGTAGGTTCTCTCTAAACGATTTTTATTTTAGACCGCTGATATTAATAAGACAATGCGTGGCATTACTACATCTTAAAAAATAGCCTAGTATTTCTGGCTGATTCCAAAGGGGTTCGGACCCATGGGACGTTCGGGACAAAAAATGAACCCGGTCCCAGAAAGCAAAATGCCGAACCCAATAATTAAAGTAAATGTCTTACAGATCTCATATACATACATATGAAGAAATATATTAAAAATTGATTCAGTAGGATTACTGGCCACGCCAGAAGAGTTTTGTTGTCGTAGCCGGCATTGGACACCCTTAGAAAAGAATATCGAAGAAATAGTATGGTCCGCGTGGCCGACTTTGGACATACCCAGAATTTGGATATAAAGGGAATTTAGATTTCATTTGAGGGATCCCACAATACTCGAGTATGGAGCCAAACACAATTTTTCAAGGCTTTTAATCCACGGCAAATTACCTTGACTGGAATCAATGCGGTACTGACGGCCCGATCCACTAGGCCACAACGTCAAAAATATATTTATTTCTATGATGTTCCTAATAAAGTGCAATTTTGTCGATTTATCTACATATATACGGTTAACAATAATATAAAGCACAGCTTGCAAAATTTCCATATCCATAGCTTTATTACTTTGACCTAGGAAAATGGCTTTTTATTACATGTTAAGGAGAATAAATGAAATGAAAATGAAAATATTGTAAAATGTAGAAAATTTAACTGCAAGACATTTTTTCGTAATGATTTGCTAAATCTTTATATATCATTTATTCTTAATTCTTCCCATCGATGTGTTAAATCATAACTTATTTTGATATCACCCCAGTTATCTACACATCTCTGCAGATCCAATTCATTTCAATTCAATATTTTTTATAAGATTTTGGAATTTTGACACAGAGTCAACTGTACGTACTCGCGCTTTATTTAAAAATTGTTTAAATGTAGTATATATTAGATATATCTTATAAGAGACAAAAATTCTTCTTAGTCTTTGTGAGTATGCGTGGAAATCGAAAAGTCCAGGCGCTTACAGATAATTGCCAACATGAAAATAATAAAAACGAATGATATAAGCAGCAAAGGCTCTTGCAAAAGTAAAACTTTCGAAAAGTTATAGCTCAACTCAAAGTTGGCAATATGGTTTTCGACCACATTCTTTTTGGTAAATGTTATGGTTGGTCGTCCGAATGTATCCAAATATGTATGAGTCAAACCATCGTCTTTCCTCTCAACGGTGTATGGAGTTTTCAGCTTAATGCCAGTGCATCCTTCGGGCAATATAATCTTAACAACGGTCTCCTCAATTAACATGTCATCGTAAATATGATCGATGAGGCGCATTTTAAGTAAATAATTGCTGCCTTCATTAAACAGATATTCAAATGATGGCATATTGTAGCCAATAGTGTATTGCGTTTTCCAGCCTCCAAACAAGGGGAAACGCGGTCTCAGCTCAAGGTCGACATATTCGCGCAGAATATTCATATTCGAAGTTGAAATGTTACCATTACTGTCCCGGTAATAGACACCAAAAGCCGATGCGGGCAACATGGTTTTATATGATTTCACTGATGACTGGCCAGATCTGGAGTCTTTTTGGAATTCATAACGCGAGAATGAGCCCTTCAATTTAGCTCCCGAATGGGTTATTTGAATGTCTTCCTCAACGGCAATATTGCCCCAATGAGAAATTTGAATAGTTCTCTCCAAACGATTGACAGTCATAAAGGGATTTTGATTCTCATAATGAATGTACAATTTTTCTTTAGTAAGACCTAAGTAAAAAATTAAGCAACGAAATTAGATACACACGCACACACAAGTCATATCTATCTTACCATCGATATTCTCATAGGGACCATATTTAATTTTACTTCCCGATAAAGTGTACGGTTTGGTTTGATTGTAGGCAATAACATTAGAGGAACTTAAGACAACCTGCGTTTTCTGCTCAGCAGTTTTGTACGGCGTGTACAAGTAGAGGTGGCCATTATATTTTACTAATTGCTTATCGGACTGCTTTATTTCCTCTGGATAGGGCTGTATTTGCTGAATGTAAACCAACTCAACGAATATTTCTTGGGTGTTGGCGGCTTTGGGGAACTCCACATTAAAGAAAGCTTCATCGTTTTTAACCTCTTTCTGCAACTTCAGATCCTTTTTCCTAGCATCTTTCACGGAAATATAGGAAAGTGATGATAGGAATTCATCGGGAATGACTAATTGATATTTGCTGAATGGCTTGCCGGCATCGTCTGTGGCTGTAATTCTTATGGTTTCCTTAGTGAGCTGTGTCGACAAATCCAGCACGCGATCCACATTTTTGTTAACTATTTCGGGTGTAACAAAATGCAGGTTTACAACCAATAATAGTGAACAAATTAGGAATGCTAAAGGCTTGAAAAAATGCCGCTCCATCATTTCGTTGAGACACGTAAGAAAATTTGTTCACTGTTCGGGCTTGTAGAGTTTGTCAAAACACTGACGGAACGAAGTGGAATGGCACAAAATATACGATGGCAATCGATAGCGCAGAAAACCAAGCCGACCGGAAATTAGCGACGACGGTGGCTTGTTGGCTGAACTCTGCGGTGTGAGGGCATCTCCTAAATACCAGTGAATGCGTCCTGCGTCTGTCAAACTCGATTTCAAATGTATGGAAATGTACTACAGCTACCGAAATACGCACACGGATACGCCGGATAATTTCAAAAAATCCGAATTTGACAGTGCGCTTACAACTACAACGAAAGAACACAAAACAACAACAAAAGAAAACACAAACAGGTGACAAGCAGCATTTCATTTTTTTTATTTTGGAACAGTGCACGAAGTAGAAAAATGTTAAATGTTGAATTTACTGGAAATACTAAATACAAACCGGTAAGAATTTAATATTTTACTATTATAATTTATATTAAAATGAGCTTTTCAGATTTACAGCGAAGAAATGATTGAAATAGCTGGGACACTGCCCACTTATGGAATACAAAGGAGCCTCTCCACAAATGTGTAAAAACCAAGAAGGGCACATGGCAAGCAATTTCTCTGGAGTTGTCAACACCAAGTAAATTCCAAAACTTTAAAATATGTACCATCATTTTTGTCTTAATGTTTATTCATTCAACAGAAACGTGGGGAACCTATTCATGCTGCTTGCACGCAAGTAATCCATTTTCAAAAACACATTTTGATTCCGGTCGGATCGAATCCAAGAAAATCGTTAGTCGAGGTGTTTGTCCTTGCTACAATGAAGCATGTGACGTGAGCTTGTTTCGAACAGTTATTATTTCCATAACGATGCTGCAACGTATTTGAATTCCATGTTCAATGAGAACATTTGGAAATATCAATTGAAACTGGCCAATAAACAATTCTCTACTTTGAACCATGATTAGAAGATAGAATTTGATTTAATAGCGATACTGCCATGTGAAATAAAACACGATTTAGTCCCAACATGGCAAGTGCCACCAGGGAACCGAAAGCTTCGATAGATTTGGATGGCGTTTACAAAGTCAGGTGGAGAATTACAGGTCTTTACATTTTGCACAACCAATAAAGCGTTTAAGAAACATAATTTGACTTCGGTGGATTGAACTTCGGATTTTTTCCCACTCCAATAATGCTTTTCGTTTAAATCTTATGAACTATTTTACGATTATATCAAATTAGCATAAGTTTCTTCTATTGTCTATCATACATATTGTTGCTAGTTGGGACATTTCCTTATGTAGTTTTATGTAATTATGGCTGGGGAGCCACGCATTTATGTAAAATATTGATATTACGTTTTTTTTTAATTTTATTGTACTTCTAAGTTTCTATTTAGGAATATAATGTCATGTAATACTTTTATTGGCCTTGAAGGCTTTAGTATTACTAAATAAATGAAAAAAAAAACCAACAATGCTATGGAAATTTTGTAGTTGAAAAACGATGTGTCATTGGGTTGTATACACAACAATACTGCTCAAATGCAAACTATCAAATTGCTACAGTCCGTTTCTACAATCTTTCAGTACGTATACATAGTTAGAAAGTTTAGAAGGCGAAGAAAAATGAATTTCTCTTTCTGCAAAATGTTTAAAATACGAATGCCTCCTGGTTTTGTAATATATTTCTATTCCTTCTTCTTTATGGTTTGTCCAGAATATTTTCAAAACATATAAATCATCCATAATATCGATATTGCTCTGAATATCCACTCCAAATGTAGAAAAACAAAATTTTTCTGAAATGGGGATGATAAATCAGCTGTTTTTTGTTTACTGCGTATTTCGGTACAGCGCGCGTTAAAAATTATCCATCATGCGTTTTTTTGACAGACGCTGACGCATTCACTGGTATTTAAGAGACACCATGAAAGCGGTATTTATTGCGTGAACAGATTTACCGTACAATTTCAGATTTATAGCTTTGTTAAGCGTAGTATGGACGGTTGCCAGATTGGCAAACGTTTCAAACCTGTTAAAGTGCTGCAAATGTACGGACAATGACAGATTGTTACGCAAAGGCGAATTGACAGTTCAGACGATTGCAAAAAAACATTACAATTTCATATATGTACATATATACAATATGTTTTGTAAATATTTATATGCCAATAAAATGTTTTTCTGGCAATGGCGCCGTTGTCACATGCATAAACTTCGCACATATAACAATCTGCAAATTATCTCGCAATGACTTTTGTGCTAACGTTCAGTGTTACCGTCGTGCGACTAAAGGGGCAGTTTTGCCCCTTTTTTTCAGCTGTGATTCTTTTGCGCCCCTTTTCTTTTGGGATACTAATTGTGCCACTTTTCACAATTTTGGTGCCACTTTTATACACTTCTGCCACTTTTGTAAAAAATTATATTTTTGCACTATTTAAACAGCATTTTACGTACTAATGTACGTAAATAACGTTTGAAGACAATAAATTGCCAAAAAGTAATGATAAATAAAAAAATAAATGTAAAATATATGATATTTCATATATTTACTTAGATAGTATACATCACAAAATGTTTTGTGTAGCTTTTTTAAATTTGTTTTAGAGTAAAACACAGGTACTATTATCGGAATATATTGCATAACCCGATCACGTCCATTCCGATATAGGGACATATCACAGATGCCGTTCGGAAATTCGTAGTTAAAAGCAGAAATATATATATCAGGTCCACATGAAAATTGCAGCAATTCAGCAATAAAAATAATTTAGCGCTTTGGATTTCATTATAATAAGCTCTGTGACAAGGCCCATAATATGTAATGTCATGCACACATATAGTTTATTTTATAAATTTCTTTACTAATTTGTAGAAAATGTGTACAAGTTTTGATTTTATTGCATTTTGCCTTATATAAGAACCTTAAAAAGCATGCCACTTTATTTTATGAACGTGTGCCCCGTTTTTCGGAAAAATCACCTTTTTGTGCCCCTTTCTGAAATTTTCCAACGGTAACACTGCTAACGTTGCAAAAGAAAAATTGTGTGTTCACACGGTTGTAAATTCACAGGGTTACATTTTTCCGCCATTTTTCTTTGCCCGATCTTTGCCAAATCGTATGTACTTACCTGTAGTCTCTATTTACACTGGCTGAATGTTCATATCGGCGTTTTGTTGGAGTGAGAGATAGTCGGCAAGAGGGGGGAAAATGATAGTATTTAGAAAGATGTCCCCTTTCATTTGATATCCTTATCGTCCATCTAGGACTGTCAGAAAAATTACAACAAAATGTTGTATGATTATATCCTTAACCGGTTTAAACGCGAATATGACCAGAAAATAAAAAAACTGCGAACTAAGGTTTTTGGAATGACATATGTATATAGGCATTTTCATGACCAAATCTTTTTTAAATTTTTCGCACGTTGTAATATCACAATAATTTATTCTGAATGGCCGTTTCTTCACAATTCTTTATTGGGAATGTGAGTTTCGTTGAGTATTGGTGAATAAATTCTTAATGTTTTTACAGCCCGTTTCTCTATTTCGCACGAAAGCGATGCAAACGAAGAACAGCTGATTTTAGACCTCCTAAAAGGAATGACAAAGTGACTGCAAACATAATGGCCCGTTAGTAGCTGTTTTTAGTTCGCATCGCTTTCGTGCGAAATAGAGAAACAGGCTGTTAATTTTTATAGAAATAGATAGTCAGATTTCTATGTTACTCCTCACAATAAAATTTGAAAATAATAATGATGCATTTATTTCATTCATTTCATTTTTTTCATTTATTTCATCATAACTTGTAATTTAAAGCCTCAAAGGCCAATTTAAAATAAATTACAAAATGCATAAAAAATAATAGCAGCTTAGAAGACTACTCCGACTGATGACTACTCCATTATATAGAAAATTCAATGTGTTTAACAATATAAAATTAATAAAAAATATATATAAGTTGTATTAAAAAAACATTATCTAATTTAACTCTCAATTTAATATAAAATAATGAGTTAACAAGGAAGAGAACATCTACTCCTCAGAAGATTTAAAGTGGCAAAGGAGTTTATTTCGATAACAATAAGGCGTTGAGTTAAAAACTTTCAGGACATTTGGCAATACGTTAAATAAACGAGCTACTCGGACAATATTTCTACTTTAACTTTAATGATCTAACTTATAATGGGTGATTTGTTGGCAACACTGTTTTGGGCAGCTCAGCTGTTTCCGGGTAACATGTTGTGAAACATGTTCAGTTTGGTCTATTATTTAACCATAAATCGACTTAGAAACGAACAACGCTTCCAAATTATTGAATTTTATTTATTTTATCAAATGGCCACCGTGATCGATTAACGATTTAGATAATTTTTTTGTTGGGCTATATTAATGCTCATGTCTATAGGGACAAGCCCGCAACGGTTGACGCACTGGAAGCCTCTAATATTGAAGAATTTATTTGTGAGATACCGGCCGATATGTTGTAGAGTATGCCAAAATTGGACCCAGCGTATGAATCATTTGAGGCGCAGCCGCTGACAACAAGTTCAGATTCACACTCGGCAACTTTTCCAAGCAAGTGTCATAATTTGTAGGAGAGAGCTCTTTCCGCCCGCCTCTCTCTCCATCAAACTTTGACACTTGCTTGGAAAAAGTTGACGAGCGTGAATCTGGACCAATTACATGAAGTCATCTTTAAACATTGAATTATATGGACCGTTCTATCGACTCAAATAAATATTTCGTACATTTCTCTAAATGTTATGCTCTTAAAAATCACTCGTTAAATATCATCACATTTGAACGTGCTTATTTAAAAAATCTTACAAAAACCAAAAGTAGGGCCTATGTCCCGCATCCATTTTGTATAGTAATCTGAATCTTCGGCTGCAAAAATCGAGTAATTGGCGACCCTTTGTAAATATGTTATTAATCCCTTTGTGTATAAATGGTATTTATTACGATACGAAACTGATGCTGAAATTAGGCCCCAGAACTGCTCAAAAACCAGCCAAAATCGAGTCGCCGCCGACAGGCCCGAAAACAGCGTGCCGCCGCCGAACCCAAAACAGCATCGACTTCGCACTCTGGTCATAAGTCATACAAAGTTAAGTTATTAATTGTTTTGAGTATACAAATGTCTGATATTATTTGGAGCATTAAGAATGGCGAACTGGATCAAGTTCAAGCCTCAGTTGGTGAAAAGAATTCAATTGTAAATTCCGAGTTTAATGGCAGATATCCGTTGCATTATGCAGCTGATTATGGCCAGCTGGAGGTACTGCAATATCTTATTAGCATGGGTGCTGAATTAGATATAAAAGATAAGCATGGAATTACACCCTTGTTGGCTGCAATTTGGGAAGGTCACACACAGTGTGTTAAATTGCTGCTAGAAAAAGGTGCAGACAAAAATGGAAAAACGCCAGATGGAACTACTTATTTGGATGCAGCGGAAAAAGACGAAATTCGCAGATTGTTGTCATAACCATTCTATTGAAATACAATATGTGTATTTAAAATTTTACATCATATTACTTCATATTTTTATCATATGAATAATGAAAATATTTTATTTTACTTATATGTAGTAGACATTTTATATGAAGAGGTTTTAGGCTAGGGATTCTCAACACATTCTGGACCACGGCCCACTTTTATGCTCCACCGTCAGATATTTTACTATTTTGAAGTCTACACTATATTTTTAACCAGCATCTACTGTGAAGAATTGCTGGTATACGAGTCCTAATTGGGACATTATAAGCCATTTTGCATTTTTTGACAAATAAACATAATTTCTTCAATTAATTAAAAAGATATCGAGCATGATTCAATAATATAAGGTTGGGGTTAGTTGTGTTACTAGCGCAACAACAACCACAAAAAGTTTTGTTGTTGGATTGGTAGCTGAATCATGGTCTAAAGTTTGTTTACAAATAAACACATTGCATTTTTTCTAGACAAAATGTTGATTTCTATGATGAAATTGCGAAATTTTTGCAGAAATTCTTTGAAAGTTTCCTTTTTATTTCCTATTCTGTCATTGCTAATGAACCAAAAAGGATACCACATGGAAGGGTGACCTAAGTATATTTTGGAAAATGTGTCGTATCCAAATTTAATAAAAATCGGTCAAGTTCAATCTTTTTGCCAAAACATCTGCCATAATCTTCGGCTTTATTGCAGAGCATCACGAAAATGGCTTATGTCGTTCAGTTTGGTTCAAAAGTTACGAAGAACGTGTTCAAAATTGCGGCACGGACCCAAGTATCCTTAGGTCCCCCCGGCCCCTAACATAGCAATAATAATAAATACAAATACTTTAGTCGGCGTAGCCGTCTTCGGACATACCCCAGTGGAGAAAATCTTTAACCACGGCCGATGAAAGATCACTCAAAGCTCTTTGGACATACCCACATTTTTCTTCTTTGCTTTCCAAGAACTCTCGCACTGTTTTGGCGGAACGACCGCTAACATTCGTCGGAGTATACGTGTAGTTTCTTCACTTTTTCAAGAGCTAAACAAATTTAGAAATTCAAACAAAACAAACCACCTGCTAGTGATGTCGAGGTTAAAATTAAAATTTTGAAAAACAAAATATGTATTTCAATTTTATTATTTTACTTGTCTTACAAATTATTAGCGGATATTTCAGAAGAAAATACTCCCGAGTCTTCTCTGTGCTTTCGCATATGAGCAGATAGGCCCGCTGCCTGGGCATAGGCTGAGCCACAGATTTTACACACAAATTTCTTAATTCCCAAGTGCAAATGTTTATGATGATATAGAGCCTTGGGACGATTGAAACTCTTGCCACACACATCGCAAACATGCTTCCTATCTGTTTCATGGGTGGCCATATGTTCCTTGAGCAGAGGTTTCGAACCAAATCGACTATCACATAAGTGACAGCCAAATGGTTTCTCACCCGTGTGATGACGTTTGTGGACAATTAGAGATTCTCTCTGTCGACATTTATAGCCACATTCTTCGCAGATAAGAATTTCTCCGCTGTGACAGCGCCGGTGATCTCGCAAAAGCCCCCGGCTGGCAAATGCTTTGCCGCAATTTTCTTCACTACAGATGAATTGTTTGACGTCGGCGTGCAAGTACATGTGTCGCTTTAGGTTGCGGCTCGAAGAAAAGTTTTTTTGACAAGACGGACAATCGAATCCGGTGTGCTGGCCAATATGAGCCTTTAGTGAACGGCTCTCTGCAAAAGACTCACCACAATGGTCGCATTTAAAAGGCTTCTCTCTTAGATGAACAATTTTTACATGCATATGTAAGCGACGTTCATCGGCATATTTTTTACTGCAGGTCTCACAAGCAAATTCCTTGGGTTTCCGAGGCTAGCAAAGAAAATGGAAAATTGTGTATAATTACCGATAATAAACTATTGAAATGAAAACAAACCTTTCTAATTATACTCTTTAGCTCATCTTCCTCCTCTTCTTCATCTGGTTGTTCATAATCTGAGTCCCCGAAATCTTTGTCCTGTCCAGAAATGTGTTCATTGTCATCACCACTATTATTATCCCAGGGAAATCTGTCGTTATCAAAATCTATATTTTCTTCACCGTTCTCCTCGTTTATTTCCGTCTTTACGATGGGGCATGTCGATTTTAAAATATGCTGTTCTTCTACTCCATCGTCCAGCAGCTCCTCTTTACATCTTTTTTTGTCAGTACCAGATTTTTTGCTGGTACCTCCCACTTTTCCATTCAAATCATTTTCATGTACATTTTTTAAATGCTTTACAAATTCATCGAAGTCAAATATTTTTATTTTGCAGAATTTACAATGAAATATAAATTCATCGAAACTTTGATAGACAATCTCACCGCAGGTTCTTGTTTTCGATTTGTTGTAATTAACAGGTAGAAAACAATTTTTTAACATGTTTTCGTAAAAATTTGTCTAAATTGCAAAAGTCTCGACAATTTTCTCAGATGTAAACAAAACACTACATGTAAACAATGCAATGAACTGTCACACAAAAACAGAGATGTTAAACCAAACATAACAGCTGTTGTGTTTGTTGGGCTATGTACAGACGATTGAAACCCAAAGATGTCGGTAGGCGCACTTTTTTAAATGTATTCTTATGTTAAGGTGGGTACTGTGTTTTTTCAGCTTGAAAAAATTCCACAAAATGTTATTTCAAGTTGAAAAATGGAACGCTTTTTTACTAAAGCCCATTGCATTTTTTGAAGTGTTTTTGTCGAAATGTCACTTTTATATGAATATATGTGTGTACAAGCGTGTGCATTTTATTCCTCTTCTTGAAAGCAAGCACGAGTTTAAATTCTAATCAATAAACAATTAAATGGAATAATGTCGACTTAGAAAATAGTTAATTTAAATTGCAGAAAGGAAATATTGTTGAAGATAATTGTGCTAATGTTATACATATATTATTTAATTTGTGTTGATACGATGAGGAATCAGAAGCCAGGGTAATACAATGTAATGTTACAAATAACAAAATAATTTCCTACTGTTGTACGAATATAAATAAATAAAATGATGTTTTGATGAACCGAAAAATAAGTTTTATTATTATTTTTAAGGATTTACAATATATTTGTTGACGTATATAAATTAAACTACCATCCAGAAACGGAATTTCTTCTGCCAACTCCTATGGCTGGCAAGAACTCACTATTTTCTTTATAATCATTTAAAAATGAGATCACAGGCACTTCCCAATTCCATTGTCCTACTGCTTCGGTAGCGTTAGCCGTCCACAAAGTTTTTCAAGGCTTTTCGTCACGATTGTTCTAAACATACAAACGTAAATTTACATATGTAATTACAAGACTAATTCCACATTATTACATATAGTTACATGCCCTTCCTGTGTTTTGCACATATTTACCTTTACTATCCAATCGGAATGTCACTCTTCTCGTTTATTCCATGTACATAATTATTTTCCTTCCTTTGCGTTAGTTTTCTTTATTTCAGATAATTTAATTTAGTATTCTTTATTAGGAAATTTTATTGCTAGTTACACAGTTGAATTTCTCGCGGACAAATACATATGAATATAAATAAATGGGAGTACAATGCTGGCGGCTTCAATTTGTTGCGGCGTTCAATTAATTTGTATCGGCGCAAAATGTCAATTTCTCACGTTGAAAAAACATAGTACCACAAATACAAAAATTTCACTCATATTTTCACAACTATTTTTTGAATGGGATTTCAGCGTGAAACCGGAACATAGTACCGTGCTTTAGGGCTGAAATTCGAGACGGAATTACGTCATGGTTGGCGGCGTGTCGCCAGAATATAATTAATTCTAATTCCTTGTCGACATTCTGAACGATGTTGCCACCATGGCATACAAATCAGGCCAAAATTTATGTTCAACTCTAACGTTTGTTTTCATTGTGAAAAAATAATTTCAAAGAAAATAGCAAAAACCCAAACAAAAATGTTTTTGTGCTTCTAAAATAAGAAAATAATAGGCATGTTTTCGTTACAATCTAGCGATTTTAGTTAAGCACTCTGCAACGAAAACAACTGACTTCCACTAACTGGTGCATAAGCAGTAAGTGGCGGATTTCCCCTATCTGGTATCAATGGTGTCATGAGTTGCGAAGAAAGAACAGTGCGAAACAGACCAAAAATTCGTGTAATGTATTTATAAAACATTAATTTGCTATTCTATGTTCAATTGTTTACACTCTTTTTGCAAATATTAAAATAATTTTCAATTTTTGTCCTTCTTCCCGTTAATTCACAATAATTGATAACAATCGCTCCAAAAATGAGATGCCATAACGCGAAATATAGGATGCCCTCATTGTGTTTCACCGTCATGGAAATTTATTTAGCCAGCCGACTACCGACATCGATGTGTTTCGACACATACGCCCCTGTTCTGGAAATCACCTCACATTCATCTCACTTCTCACATTTACTTTACGGGACGAACAGCGAGGTATCTTGCAACTTGATTTTTAAACAATACTATCGTTCAAATATGTGATTTTTTAGATTAATTTTATTTTTAGATTAAAATTGCATATTTAAGGAAAAATAGGTATTGAAAATCTGTATTTAAATGACCGCGTACACATAAAATTGACATTTTTCACCGACAACCTCTTTGTTTCACCGTCACGAAAATTTGTTTAGTCAGCCGACTATCTACATCAATGTGTTTCGACACTTACTGGTATTTAAGAGACACCATGAAAGCGGTATTTATTGCGTGAACAGATTTACCGTACAATTTCAGATTTATAGCTTTGTTAAGCGTAGTATGGACGGTTGCCAGATTGGCAAACGTTTCAAACCTGTTAAAGTGCTGCAAATGTACGGACAATGACAGATTGTTACGCAAAGGTGAATTGACAGCTCAAACGATTGCAAGAAAACCTTATAATTTCATAAAACGGGTTCCAATAGGGATGATATGATTTTGAAGTGACGGTTCTGTCATTTGTTTTTCATTGTATTCAGTAGTGCTTTGCAATTTCATCATGGAGAGATATACGCCAAAACAACGCTTACAAATTATTCAGTTTTATTATCGGAACAATCGTTCTCCAATTGCAACTTTTCGTGCGCTAAGTCCATTTTTTTTTTAATTAAAAAAAACACTTTTCAGTCGACCTACGACGTTTCTATAAAAAAATATCTACACCCAAAAAAAATTGTTTGCTGTTAATAACAAACAACGTCTGCTAATTTTTAGCAACCATTTTTTCTGCTAATACAGCACATTTTCTGCTGTAATAGCAAAAAGTTTGCAGTTTTGCATTAGCAAACGCACTGCTGAAAAATTTGCAGTTTGCTGAAAATTTTTGCTGTTAATCAAAATATGTGAAAATAAGACAAAAGCTGCATTAATTTACATGATAAAGTTCAACTACCACTGAAAATCAAAAAGGTTAAGGTCATTCGTGAGATAAGAAAAGTATATTTAAAAAAAAAAAATTAAATAATTATTCGGCGATATCTGTTTTCGAGTTACAATTCTCAATATTTTTATTTTTTCATTGGATTTTAAAAATATTGGAAATAGGAGTCGATTAAAACTGCAAAAAGTAAAACACAAATCGATAACGAATATGATTTGACGATTTCAAAATCTTAGTTCCGGACATACAATTAAAATTAATCTATTGTGTTTAGATTTTAGTTTCTAATTTTTTATTTTTTAATGAAACTAAAGCTAAACATTAATATTTTATGTGCGATTTGTAAAAATGTTTATAAAGTCTGATTCACACAAGGCAATTTTATTTCGAGCAAGTGTCAAAGTTTGTAGGAAAGATACAGAGAGCACTTTCCGCTTGGAAGAAATTGCCTCGTGTGATCTAGGACTAAGTATTGTGTATACAAAAAAAGTTAAAAAACGAGAGAATTCCTAAAGACTTAGGGTGAGTATTAAGAGAAAATTTCGCAAGATTCTGTGCAAAGACGATTTTTATACGGTTTCCACGGCTATTCCTGTGTGTATTGTTGTTGTTTCAAAGTGCGAATAAAAAATAAAACGTTCAATCGAGTACGATAGCTTTTTCCCCTCCCTTTCCAACTGCCTCCCCTACAAACACCATTAAACCGCTGATAAAATTGCCTCGTGTAAATTGGGACGAACATAGACACCTCAACACACGCGGTAATTCGGCGTCTCTCTCTCTGTCAAACTTTGACACTTGCTTGGAAAAAGTTGCCGGGTGTGAATCTGGGCATAGAGGCATACGGAAGATAATGTTCAGATTCACACTCGGCAACTTTTTCCAAGCAAGTGTCAAAGTTTGATGGAGAGAGAGGCGGGCGGAAAGAGCTCTCTCCTACAAACTTTGACACTTGCTTGGAAAAAGTTGCCGAGTGTGAATCTGGACAAAAAAAATAAAACGTTCAATCGAGTACGATAGCTTTTTCCCCTCCCTTTCCAACTGCCTCCCCTACAAACACCATTAAACCGCTGATAAAATTGCCTCGTGTAAATTGGGACGAACATAGACACCTCAACACACGCGGTAATTCGGCGTCTCTCTCTCTGTCAAACTTTGACACTTGCTTGGAAAAAGTTGCCGGGTGTGAATCTGGGCATAGAGGCATACGGAAGATAATGTTCAGATTCACACTCGGCAACTTTTTCCAAGCAAGTGTCAAAGTTTGATGGAGAGAGAGGCGGGCGGAAAGAGCTCTCTCCTACAAACTTTGACACTTGCTTGGAAAAAGTTGCCGAGTGTGAATCTGGACAATGGGGAAAGTAGTTTCTTGTACTGGCAATCCGTTTTGTGTTTTTCATTCGCACTTTGCTGCCTTTGTTTCCAACAAACACCGAATTGCCTCGTCTGAATCGGGACATGGAAATGCTTTATGACGGAAAAAATAAAATGAAGAAAGCGGCGTTTAATTTATATTCCTTACCACTGAAACCAATTTTTTCCATTAAAATGTGCTTGCGATAAGTTACACATATATTCATATTTCTGCAGATGACAAAATCTCATATAAAATGTTTATTTCGCTTATCAAAAAATATTGACAGACGTAATACGCTTTCACTAGCATTCAAGATTGCCTCTTTGACAGACATCGTGCGCCGACGCCGGCTATTTAAGTAACACCCTTTGAAGAATAAAATATTTTACGCCGAACAAATTGAATTGGATTGAAATTTTCGTTCTGTTTGTTAATTCGCATTAAAAAAGCATTCCGCGAAGATAATGCAAATGATTTTAATAAGTAAAACGGTTCCGGGACTGCTTCGACAACACTTACAAATGGCTAAAGAAAAAAAGGCGAAATTGTGTATGCCTTGGAGGATCAATTAATCAAGTTGCAACAGGTAAGCGTACACAAATTGCAAATTTCTCTATGATTGTGTAAGTATTATTTCTGGTTGTTTTCATGATTCTCAGCAAGCTCTATGGCTCTGGACATGTACAATTACCGTGTATATAGAGTGAACCCAATTGGCTAGCGCGTAGGAGTCACTGATCATCATACGGTCTTGGAGAACATCAAATATAACCAAAGGTCGTACGATGTATGTTCTTTATTGTTATCATTCGGACAAAAAGAAGATAGTTATAATGCCAGTGACCGGTAAGTATTGTGTGCATATGCTCCTATTTAGTTTTCTAAATGATTTATATTTTTTGATCAAGCGTACACAAATGCACATAAAGGACCATGTTATCAATTAATCAAGACGCAACAGGTAAGCGTACACAAATTGAAAATTAAATGTGCTACGATTATAAGACTTATTTCTGTTTGTTTTCAAGATTCTCACCAAGCAGTGTTCTATTAAAATACGGGTATACGAGATGAACTGAAATTTCGTAGCAACTACAATGTATAAATTCAGATAACTTGTGTCATGGATGGACTAACCATTTATTTCCTTGTCTACTTTCCAAATCGCATACAACTCTTGGAAGTGTGACCCTAATGATATTGTGATTTGTTTACCGAAATGGCAACATTGATTATTTACTCTATATGTTCCAACGATGGTTGCTAATATCCGAATCACGAAGCAACCTTTTGGCTCCAAAAAACTCAGGATAATTTAGTCTAATTTGGATGTAATCCATGGATAAGATCATTTTGCCCAATGATATGGCTCTGGATATGTACAATTAGATACCGTGTCTATAGGGTAAACCCAACACATTGGCCAATATTGATAGAGTTCGCGTCGATGTCGTACGATTTATGTTCTTTATATTTATCCTTCGGACAAAAAGAAGATAATTGTTAATGCCAGTGACCGGTAAGTATTGTTTGTAGATACTCCTATTGCTATTCAATTTTATTAAACGATTTATTTTTCATTTATATTTTTAGATCAAGCATACATACAGATTTCACAGTTCGAAACGCTTATCAATACATGGGCTGAATAACTTCAGGTTGGAGTCCTGGTTGATATACTCTTCTCAAATATCAGGAAAATATAAAATTTGTATTTCTTTTATTAAAATAAAAAAGAAAGAAACGTATGCTAGAATAACAAAAATAGTTTGTTCTCCCAGCCGCTTTTTTCTGTTAAATAATAGCAAAGTTGTTTGCTAAAATGACTCTTCTAGTTTGCTACAGTAGCAGGCAAATTTATGTAATTTAATAAAGGAAATACAATTTTATATCTTCCTGATATTTGAGAAGAGTATATCAATCAGGATTCCAGCCTGAAGTTATTCAGCCCATGTATTGATAAGCGTTTCGAACTGTGAAATCTGCACGTACGCTTGATCTAAAAAAGTAAATTAAAAATAAATCATTTAGTAAAATTGAATAGCAATAGAAGTATCTAAAAACAATACTTACCGG
This sequence comes from Eudasyphora cyanicolor, assembly GCA_963930755.1. Lineage (NCBI taxonomy): Eukaryota > Metazoa > Arthropoda > Insecta > Diptera > Muscidae > Eudasyphora > Eudasyphora cyanicolor. The sequence goes on from OZ005736.1 coordinate 280,966,703, forward strand.
TCACTGGCATTAACAATTATCTTCTTTTTGTCCCAAGGATAAATATAAAGAACATAAATCGTACGACATCGACGCGAACCCTGTCAATGTTGGCCAATGTGTTGGGTTTAACCTATAGACACGGTAATTCTACATGTCCAGAGCCATATCATTGGGCAAAATTATCTTATCCATGGATTACATCCAAATTAGACTACATTATTCCGAGTTTTTTTGAGCAAAAAGGTTGTTTCGTGATTCGGATATTAGCGACCATCGTTGAAGCATATGGAGTAAAAAATCAATGTTGCCATTTCGTTAAACGAATCACAAAAAGGAAAAAAATACTTACGGGCTGTTGCAGGTATTTTCATTAGAGTCACACTTCCATCGCTGTCACAAGTTCTCTGTATGGACAGCTCATATTTGCTATGAAATTTTAGTTCATCTTTTGTAGTCGTATTTAAGTAGAGGGTTTTAATAGGACACTGCTTGCTGAGAATCGTGAAAACAACCAGAAATAAGCCTTTCACAATCATAGTGAATTTAATTTGCGATTTGTGTACGCTTACCTGTTGCGACTTGATTAATTGATAACGTGGTTCTTTACGTGCCACATCCCTTATGAATTACATATGAAATCGTAAACACCCATCCACCGTTCAATATTTTCTGTCCTGTGCCTTCTATTCTCCAAGGCTTAACAATTTCGCCTTTTCGGGAAATATTAAACCGATTTCTTTCTTAAGCCATTTGTTAGAATGGTCAAAGCTGTCCCCCGGAATCGTTTTACTCAATAAAATCATTTGCATTATCTTCTTTGATGGATGTGATCTCTTTGCCAAAAATATTTCTATACTCCGCCAGCTAGATGTCTTTGTAATGCGAATTAACAAACAGAACGAAAATTTCAATTTTATTCGGCGTCAAATATTTTACTCTTGAATGCTAGTGAAAGCATATTACGTCTGTCAATATTTTTTGATATGCGAAATAAACATTTAATATGAGATTTTGTCATCTGCTCAAAAACAGTTAGTAACTTATCATAAGCACATTTTAATGGAAAAAATGGTTTCAGTGGTAAGGAATATAAATTAAACGCCGCTTATTTTCTTTTTTCCGTAATAAAGCATGTCTATGTCCCGATTCACACGAGGCAACTCGGTGTTTGTTGGAGATAAAGGCAGCAAAGTGCGAATGAAAAACACAAAACGTATTGCCAGTACAAGAAACTACTTTCCCCATTATCTTCCGCATGCCTCTCTCTCCTACAAACACCGAATTGCCACGTTTGTTGAGGTGTCTAAGTTCGTCCCGATTTACACGAGGCAATTTTATCAGCGGCTTAACGGTGTTTGTTGGGGAGGCAGTTGGAAAGGGAGGGGAAAACTCTCGTACTTAATTGAAAAACAAACCGTTTTTCATTCGCACTTTGAAACAACAACAATACACACAGAAATAGCCGTGGGAACGCAAAGGCAAGTTGAAAAGAGAATTAGAGAACATAAATAATCGCAGATAAAAATCGCCCGAAGTAAATCGGGACTTTCAATTTCAAACCGAAAATTTCACAAGTATTTGCCGTCCTGTGGCAACAAAATTTTTCAGATGTAATTTCAAGTATAAAAATCGTCTTTGCACAGGATGATACATTTTGCGAAATTTTCTCTTAATACTCACCCTAAGCCTTTAGGAATTCTTTTGTTTTATTAACTTTTTTTGCATACACAATACTTAGTCCTGGATCACTCGAGGCAATTTCTTCCAAGCATATGACCAAATTTGTAGGAGAGAGGGGCTGGCGGAAAGTGCTCTCTGCCTCTCCAACAATCTTTGACACTTGCTCGAAAAAACTGCCTTGTGTGAATCAGAACTTTATAAACATTTTTACAAATCGCACAGAAAATATTAATGTTAAGCTTAGCTTTCATTAAAATATTTATAAAAAAATAGAAACTAAAATCTAAACTCAATAGATTAATTTTAATTGTATGTCCGGTACTAGGATTTTGAAATTGCTCTATTTCTTGTCAAATCATATTCGTTATTGATTTGTGGTTTACTTTTTGCAGTTTTATTCGACTCCTATTTCCAATATTTATAAAATCCAATAAAAAAATAAAAATATTGAGAACCGTAACTCGGAAAATAGATATAGCCGACAAATTATTTAATTTTTTTTTTAAATATACTTTTCTAATCGCACTAATGACCTTAACCTTTTTGATTTTCAATGTTATTTGAACTTTATCATGTAAATAATTGCAACTTTTGTCTTATTTTCACGTATTTTGATTAAGCGCACTGATTTTTCAGCAGTGCGTTTGCTAATGCAAAACTGCAAACTTTTTGCTATTACAGCAGAAAATTTGCTGTAGTAGCAGAAAAAATGTTTGCTGAAAATTAGCAGACGTTGTTTGTTATTAACAGCAAACTTTTTTTTTTGGGTGTATAAATAAAAAATACTCAGCGATAAAAAAATTTTCAAAATTACTTCGAAATTTTGCACTTTTAGAAAAAAATCGTTAAAGTGTTAAATGTACCTTTTGTTCATTTTTTTTAAATTTTAGAACATTTCAGATTGAGATTTTTAGAAACATTTTTGAGAAAACTCAGAAAATAAAAAAATTATAGGAAATTTTCTATAACTACAAAATTTGGTTTTATTTTGAAAATATTTTTTTTATTTATAGAAAATTAAATTTGTTTTGCATTAATTATAGACAATTTCTTAGAGCATTTTGGGCCTTATTCACAATAATTTAAAGGGAGTTTGAAGAACCTTTTAACAATACAAAACGCCCCTCAAACATTAAATTATTATGAATATTGCAAGTAATTAAGAAAACTTCAGAAATATTGTCGTTTTTAATTTGGTTTAAATGTCATAAATGCATAACATTTTTTTGTTCTTAATATTTTAACAAAAAATATAATATCGACTTGATTATAATGCCTAATGCAAAAGCCTCCAAATTAACAAGCAAAAAAGATTTGTTGGATAAATCCATTTCCCTTCAGAAGACCAACTGTCCAAATAAAAGTAAGAAAAATAGCAAAGAAGAATTACCGAAACTAAGATGTCCACAAACCACCGAAAAGACCAGAAGAATTAAAGGAGATTTAAATGCAAAGAATGATCCTCCCGTAGGTGGTAATAAAAGTGTAAAGATTGTAATTATTACAAATACATATATATTTTTAGATAAATCAACAAGATTTGTCGAAGCAAAGACCACGCAAAGCCGAAATGGCCAGAATAATTAATGGAAGTCTGATGGGAAAGGATGGCACTGTATGATTAAAAACCCTATAACATTCAAATATAACAAATATGTATGTATTATTTACATAAATTTAGGTTAACCAAATGTCAACGGATCAGAAATTTCTAAATGTTGATACTTTTACAAAACTCTGTTCCACATATGTAACTGAAGCGAAGGACAAGGCGGAGGTCAGTCAACTGATTTATCAGCTAATTTTTAAATTATTAATTTTACATATAATCTAGGAACTAAATCAATTTACGACCATAGAAAAAGAAATTGAGATGGTCGATAATATCTTCATCAGCACTGATGAACCTCAACCGATTGCGTTCATTGGAGATCCTGAAATAGAATTCTATAAAATTGATAATTCATCTTCATCATTAGAATCCCCATTGCCTTCGAAACCGAAACCAGTGACCACCACCTACTATGAACGGCATCTGCTCAATGTAATATTTACAAAGGTACACGCTCATTATAATGGATTTTTAGCTAAAAAATTACCAAAATGGTACGAATTGACATTTGGCAAGACTTTACCCCAAAACTGGTTGGATTTAATAAAGATTTCTGAACGATTCTCCTTAGACAACGTAAAGAATGAGATTGTTTTGCATGCGTTGGAGCAACCAATTGAAAGTGGTGGAGATATATGTAGATAGATGGTGAAACGAGGCAAACTATTACAAAATACTCATCAGAAAGAGACATTGTTGGAAATTTTTAAGGAATTTTTCTACAAAAATACAAAATTTCAAAAAATGTTCTATAAAAATACAAAATTTTGAAAAAATATTCTATAAAAATACGAAATTTTGAAGACATTTTCAATAATAATACAAAATTTTGATGAAATTTTCTATAAAAATACAAAATGTTGAAGACTTTTTCTATAAAAATACAAAATTTTTAAGAAATTTTCTATAAATACAAAATTTTGAAGAAATTTTCTATAAAACTACAAAATCTCTAAGAAAATTTCTATAAAACTACAAAATTTTTGAAGAAATCTTCTATAAAAATACAAAATTTTTAAGAAAATTTCTATAAAACTACAAAATTTTTGAAGAAATCTTCTATAAAAATACAAAATTTTTAAGAAATTTTCTATAAAAATATAAAATTTTGAAGAAATTTTCTATAAAACTACAAAATTTCTAAGAAAATTTCTATAAAACTACAAAATTTCTATAAAACTACAAAATTTTTGAAGAAATCTTCTATAAAAATACAAAATTTCTAAGAAATTTTCTATAAAAATACAAAATTTCTAAGAAATTTTCTATAAAAATACAAAATTTCTAAGAAATTTTCTATAAAAATACAAAATTTCTAAGAAATTTTCTATAAAAATACAAAATTTCTAAGAAATTTTCTATAAAAATACAAAATTTCTAAGAAATTTTCTATAAAAATACAAAATTTCTAAGAAATTTTCTATAAAAATACAAAATTTCTAAGAAATTTTCTATAAAAATACAAAATTTCTAAGAAATTTTCTATAAAAATACAAAATTTCTAAGAAATTTTCTATAAAAATACAAAATTTCTAAGAAATTTTCTATAAAAATACAAAATTTCTAAGAAATTTTCTATAAAAATACAAAATTTCTAAGAAATTTTCTATAAAAATACAAAATTTCTAAGAAATTTTCTATAAAAATACAAAATTTCTAAGAAATTTTCTATAAAAATACAAAATTTCTAAGAAATTTTCTATAAAAATACAAAATTTCTAAGAAATTTTCTATAAAAATACAAAATTTCTAAGAAATTTTCTATAAAAATACAAAATTTCTAAGAAATTGTCTATAAAAATACAAAATTTCTAAGAAATTTTCTATATTTCTAAGAAATTTTCTATATTTCTAAGAAATTTTCTATAAAAATATAAAATTTCTAAGAAATTATCTATAAAAATATAAAATTTCTAAGAAATTATCTATAAAAATAAAAAATTTCTAAGAAATTATCTATAAAAATATAAAATTTCTAAGAAATTTTCTATAAAAATATAAAATTTCTAAGAAATTTTCTATAAAAATATAAAATTTCTAAGAAATTTTCTATAAAAATATAAAATTTCTAAGAAATTTTCTATAAAAATATAAAATTTCTAAGAAATTTTCTATAAAAATATAAAATTTCTAAGAAATTTTCTATAAAAATATAAAATTTCTAAGAAATTTTCTATAAAAAAATTTCTAAGAAATTTTCTATAAAAATATCAAACCAAATAAATTCTGACTGAATAACAAAAGCCAGACCAACAATAAATAACAACAACACAAAAATATAAAATTTCTAAGAAATATTCTATTAACATATAATATTAATAAGAAATTTTCTATAAAAATTTGAAATTTTCTATAAAAATATAAAATTTCGAAGAAATTTTCTATAAAAATATAAAATTTTCGAAATTTTAATTTCGAAGAAATTTTTCATAAAAATATAAAATTTCGAAGAAATTTTCCATAAAAATATAAAATTTCGAAGAAATTTGGTTAATATTCTTTTATTCGACCTGTATTGTTATTTGGAACAAATTGTTAAATGAAAGTCGAGCTCGAGGTCTTGATTTTATTTATTTTCGATATTTCGCCTTTCCTCGAAAGGCATCATCAGGCTGAAAATTGAACATGTAAAAGGAAACATTTAAACATTTGTTTTAATTTGTTTTCCAAATAACAATACAGCTCGAATAAAAGAATATTAACCAAATTTCTCCGAAATTTTATATTTTTATGGAAAATTTCTTCGAAATTTTATATTTTTTGTTTTAATGTCTCCTTTTACATGTAAAATTTTCAGCCTGATGATGCCTTTCGAGGAAAGGCGAAATATCGAAAATAAATAAAATCAAAAAAATCAAGACCTTGAGCTCGACTTTCATTTAACAATTTGTTCCAAATAAAATTTCTAAGAAATTTTCTATAAAAATACAAAATTTCTAAGAAATTTTCTATTAAAATATAATATTTCTATTAAAATATAATAGAAATATCGAAAATAAATAAAATCAAAAAAATCAAGACCTCGAGCTCTAAGAAATTTTCTATAAAAATATAAAATTTCCAAGAAATTTTCTAAAAAATATAAAATTTCTAAGAAATTTTTTATAAATACAAAATTTCTCAGAAATTTTCTATAAATACCAAATTTCTCAGAAAATTTCTATAAATACAAAATTTCTCAGAAATTTTCTATAAATACAAAATTTCTCAGGAATTTTCTATAAATACAAAATTTCTAAGAAATTTTCCATAAAAATACCAAATTTTCTATAAAACTACAAAATTTTCTATAAAAAATAAAAAAGTTTCTAAGACATTTTTCTATAAATACATAATTTTTAAGAAGTTTTCTGAGAAATTTGTTATTTTTAGAAAAAACTGTATTTACAAAAAATTAATTGTCTGAAACCTTTCTAAATTGCAGCAAATTTTCTGAAAAATTTCTTATATATAGAACACAAGCTGACCCCAGCAGACGTTGTCCTGCCCGATCTGTTTGGGATGAATTGGTTTGTTATTCATTGACATTTCATTAAAAATTCAGATATTCCGAGTTTCAGGAAAAAAATTAGCATAAAAATGTGTAATGGACATAAGTTCAGCACCATCCATCTACCGGTTATAATCATACATAGAAACTGTTATCAAGGCAAACCAGAGATCGGAAAAAAACACTAAGGAACGGTTCCTTAGCGTTCAGTACCGTTCCTTCGTCGCGAACGGAACAGTATCGCAACCCTTACACGAGAACAGAATACACAACATTTTTTTAGTGTTACTGTTCGCGAACGGTACCACTACGATAACGTACCGTTGTTAGAACATGATGAACGGTACACTACGATAACGTACGGTTCATTGAACAGTATCACTACGTCGTTGTGATACTGTTCTTTTGAATAGAACACTAACAGTATCACTACGTTTAGCGTTCCGTTCTTTTTTATATTCGACACCACAGGTCGCAAATATGAAGCAATCTCAATGAAAATTGGTACAGAGTTATTTCATAACCCAGGGACGATCCCTATTTAAAATGGGGCACATCGGTACATACTTTGATATAGCCCCCATACGAGGGTCCCTTTCGATAAGACATATTTACGCTCTAGAGAGCGCATTTTTAACCGATCATGCTAAAATTTTAATATTTGTACTTTCTATTACATTCAAGCGTGATCAATACAATACAAAGTAAAAATATGTAAATTTCAGCATGATCGGTTAAAAAAAACGCTCTCTAGTGAATACGTCTTATCGAAAGGGACCTTCGTATGGGGGCTATATTAAATTTTGGACCGATATGCCTAACTTTCACTAGGCACGATTGAATGTAATACACGGTACAAATATTAAAATTTCAGCTTGGTCGGTTAAAAAATGCGCTCTCTAGTGCGTAAATATGTCTTATCGAAAGGGACCTCGTATGGGTGCTATATCAAAGAATAAACCGATATGCCCCATTTTAGATAGGGATCGTCCCTGGGTTAAGAAATAACTCTGTACCAATTTTCATATTTGCGACCTGTGGTGTCGAATATAAAAAAGAACGGAACGCTAAACTTAGTGATACTGTTAGTGTTCTGTTCAAAAGAACCGTACGTTATACTAGTGTACCGTTCGTCGTGCTCTAAGAACGGTACGTTATCATAGTGGTACAGTTCGCGAACAGTAACACTAAAAAATAAATAACGTTAGTGTTCTCTGAAGGAACCGTTCCTATAACGTACTGTTTTTTTTCTGAACACTGAGGCAAACTACAAATATATTTTCAGTTTCAGGCAAATCGGTCTGGAAACGCGGATTTTGAAAATAACTTGACTACTCCGCCATTTATCGCGGTTTAAATAATTATAAAACACAGATGACCCCGAACTGCACTCAATGTGCAATTTTTAGCCCATTCACTCTTATAGTTTCGGAGATCATGCGTTACTAACAAACGTACAAAGGAGATTATATATATAAAGATTTTCTGAAAAACGTTTATTTAAAAAAGGGTTTTAAGAATTATTTCTAAAAGAAAAGTCCCACAATTTATATTGTTAAAATTAATGATTATAATTTTTTCAATTTTAAATTTTTTTCCAATATTATTCATATTTTTCTTCTCTTTTTTTACTCTACATTAAATTATGGCTTTTCTTCCACACCAAGCCTTTGTTGCGTTCTATGCCATCTCTTATGCCTGGATAAACCTGCCGATTGTTGATAGGTTTTATCACAAATCTCACACTTGAATTTTCTCTCCACAGAGTGTATAGCTTTGTGGTGACTCAATGTCTTCCTATCCGAGAAACTCTCTCCACATATAATACATATGTGGCGACGGCTGTGATTTGTGTGCGTTTCCTTGTGTAAACTCAATTGATAGGAAGAGGGAAAATCGATGGCACAATATTCGCAGCAATAAGGTTTTTCACCTGTATGTTGGCGCCGATGAACAGTTAAATTGCTTTGAATTCGTGTATGATAACCACAAAATTCACACATATATATTTCTCTATTCAAATGATAACGTCTCTTGTGTTCACTTAGTCGTTTGGGGTTTTTAAACCAGCGATTGCATTCGTCAATGCTGCAGCAATATACACCCTTTCCGGTAGAATGGGAAAATAAATGATAACGCAGAGTTCCTTTTGATTTCAAGGTTTTACTACACTGGTCACAGGTGAAAGAGGTGATTGAATCTGGTATCATCTTTTTGAAAAAAAGAAACTATTTTTTTTAAACTATTTTTTGCTGCCACACAACACCTTTTTAATCAGTACTTCTCGAAATGGATGGACTGACGAGGACGGACGTTTTTGTGTCTTTCTCAAAGTAAATGCTCAATTGAAATTGATTTTTATATAGAAATCTGCTCGAACTAAACGTAAGCACAATGCATTTTGCTCTTAGCATGTTGTTAAAGGTCTTTCTTCTTTAAAAAAAAAAAACAAACAAATAAATTGCGACAATCTAATTATAACAGAGGCATTTTGTTGTTCTTCTTCGCCACTTGACTACTGCTAAATGTAATGAAATTAATCAATTCACTTTTAGTATATAAACAAAAAAATTAGTTAATGTTATGCGCTCTCTTAAATGTATCTACTATGACCATTTATCTTCATAATCTTAAGGTAAATCACACAATATTTTCTATTGTCATCATTAGTTTTGATTTTGAAAAAAATGCAACTAAGAAAACAATGTTAAGGTCTTTAAAACAGTTCCCCAATAAACAGAAAAGTACTTCGAAATAAAAACAAATTTCTCTCCTAATATTCGAATATTTTACACATCTTTTGTTTGAAAACTTTTATTTATAGATTTTTATTTAATTTAATTTTATTTATTCTGGGAACTTATGTATTTATACAAAATTAAAAGTTAAAAATTTTGAATTTAGAGAATATATTTTAGAAATTTTGTATTTAAAGAAATTTTCTATTTATATATTTTCTATTTGTATGGAATTCCTTTGCAATGGAAATCGAATGACCTGTACTGTTTTGTGAATAACTTTTGATTGCGTTGACGGATAAACACGAAATTTTTACTGAATATAATTCGGAATATTTAGATGATAAAAATGCAATCTCCCTAGTGGAGGGAGGTATCGATATGTAAATACAAAATTTCTCAGAAATTTTTTATTTATAGAAAAAAAATAGAAAATTTTTTTATTTATAGAAAATTTCTCTAAAATTTTTTTATAAATAATTTATCTGAAATTTTTTTATTTATAGAAAATTTTCTCTGAAATTTTTTACTAATAGAAAATTTCTTCAAAATTTTTTATTAATAGAAATTTCTCCGAAATTTATTTTTTAGATTATCTTAATATTTTTTTACAATAGAAGGATCTATGACAATTATATGTGAAACAAAATATCGGCCAAATGGTCGCCACGGCTTCGGAGGCATACCTCTATTCGATGGTCCATATTTTCAATGACTCTGAGAAATAATTGAGGTTCAATGTCGTTATCACATTCTTTTGCTCTTGAGTTGTTCTTGGCTTACTGACGTACACATTTTCCTTCAAATATCCCCAACGAAAGAAGTCCAACGGTGTCAAATCACATGATCGTGGCGGCCAATTTACATTGCCACGGCGTGAGATAACACCATCCTGTTTGAACCAGATATCGTCCCCGTCCATATCGTCAATTTCTGGCCACAAAAGTCCGTCCACGATAACTTCTTAGCCGACCTCATTTTGAAAGAAGTACGGCCCGATGACGCCGCCGAGCACGGGCGAGCATGCACAGATATTTTCACATCTCGTACAAATTGTGCAAAATTTGCGCAAAATTCTCCCGATTGTGAACACATTTTTTGGTCGATTTTACTGACCAAAAAAAATCACGAAGTGCACGAAATGCATTTTGATGTGAACGCCCATTTTCGTAAAAGACTTCCACAACCTTAACGAGCTGCTCAATTGTGTACCTCTTTATGGTTGAATTTGTGAAACACTGAAACAAAGAAATGTCAAATTTTGTTGGACAAAAATGTTGACGTTAAGATGTGACTCACAATTAAAATCGTATATTATGGGTGGACCACCCGTTAAAAATGTTCCTAAAAGTATTTTTATAGAAAATTTTCTAGAAATTTCGTATTTATAGAAAATTTCCTAGAAATTTTGTATTTATAGAAAATTTCCTGGAAGTTTTCAAATTCCTAGAAATAGATTATCCCACTTGGCGCCACCGTCCTTTTAAAAGGTCCCGTTTTTTCCTCTATTTCATTAATACCAGTTGTGTTAGTAAACTCAATGTACAATAATCAATAGTAGTTTATTTTGCCACCGTTCTTTTAAAAGAACGTAATTTTCCGGGAAAACATTGAAAAATTCGAAGAAAAGTCACTAACGAAATTTGATTAGCGATGCATTTTCAGTATAAACCAAAAAAATCTTTAAAAAAAAATATTTCGGCCCCCAATTGGTTATTTTAGAAATTGCTTATTTGTAGAACATTTTCTAGTTTCCTCCCTATACCTATAATAACTTAAATGAACAATATTTGCATTATATGCTTAATCGCAAAGAAAAAGACTTTCCTATTTTATTTTTATACATATACATAACCGTTGTTATGTAAAAAAAATAAACCTAACATAATAATGAATAACGACTACTACATTTAAAATGTAATAAATGGATATGAGGGCGGAACAATGGGTACCACCGACGAGGATGAAGGTATTACTACAGCTGATGGGGTGGTGGTGGGTGATCTCTCTGGCAACATGGACATCATACCCTCTTCGCGATGCTTTCTCATATGTCCAGCTAAACCGGAAGCTTGCTTGTAGGCGCTTCCACAAACTTTACATTTAAATTTCTTAACATCCGAATGCAAGAAACTGTGGTGATACAGGGCCTTTTGACGGGCAAATGAAGCATTACAGATGCCACATACATGAGGCCGTGTTGTGGAATGGCTGGCCATATGCTCTCCCAATGCTGAGCTGGAAATAAAACGCTTTTCACACACTTCACAAACGTATGGTTTTTCTCCCGTATGAACTCGTTGATGAACCCTCAGAGTTTCATTTTCTCGGCAGGTATAACCACAAGCATCGCAGACAAGATTCTTCGGTTTCGTATGGATATTTTGATGAGCTCTTAGTCTACGCATTGTGTGGAAAGCCTTGCCGCAGTTCTCGTAATCGCAAACGAAATTCCGGTCCGTTGTATGAATATCAACGTGTCGTTTTAGGTAGTATTTTTCAGTGAAACTCTTGCCACACCCCTCCACGTTGCAAGTGTAATTTCTCTCTGCCGTATGAGATTGTTCGTGGCGTTTCCGTTGGTGTCTCTGTTTGAAGCGTTTTTCGCAAATGGAACATTTGAAGCCCTCGTGTATGTCAATAATATGGCGGTCAAGAAGTTTCCTATTCACCAGAATTTGATCACATTCTGGACAGTTTTGCTCCTTATGATCAGCTTTTTCTCTTTTTACCTTGTCATCGTGAACTCGTGATATATGAGCTGTGAGGAGACTAATATTCCGGAATGATTTGCCACAGGCATCACACTGCACACATTTGTCGTCCACTTCCCCATCATCTTCAGGCGAAATGTTATCATCATTGAGCTGGGGGAAAGATAGAGAAAAATCAAACCATGATGTTGTTCAAGGGAACATTCTCTTACTTACATCAGGTTTAAAGTCTTCATCTGAGCTGTGCTCATCACCACAACTAAGCCTCATCTCCACATCGCTTTTACTTTTTCTTGTCCTTTTAGCATTCCTCGTTGTTACCTTTCGAAGTGGGTTCTTTAATACCATCATCGTTTCATCCTCTTCCGTATAATCGTCATTGTCATCATAATCATCATTATCATTGCCAGAATAAAAATCATTTTCTCCGCCACCATCCAATGTATGGTGTTCTGTGGTCTCCCATATTTCTTCTTCATGTAATTGATCAACCTCGCATTTGATATTCACTCCTCCTAAATACGACGGAGGATTGTTCTCACTACTGTTGAAGTTGAATGATTCCGACTTCAGAAGATCATTCTCAAAGTGATTTTCCTGTATGTGCAACAGGAAATCGTCGAATGCAAAAGTCTTAAGTCCACAAATACAATAAATTGTAAATTCATGGGAATTGTGGAAGAAAATTTCTCCTAATCGAGCCTTAGCTCGATTACCAATACTGGTGGGCGGTAGAACTTTCAACATTCTTCCCGAAAGCCTATGAACCAGGGTTATATTGGAATGTCCTTTTGTGGAGCTTAGATCCTTGGATTCCTCCTTTTTATAATTAACCCTTTATTTTCGCTGTTTATTCGTATACAGTGAAATGTTTTTTTGTCAAGTCTGAGTTAGTCACAGGTAACCGTAACGTTGCCCTTTGGTATATTTAGGCAACTATGAGATACATTCACAATAAAAAGTAAACAAATGACGAGAAGTGTTTATATTATATTGGTTATTTTGATAAATAGTTCATTGTTTATCATTTTGTTAAAGCAATTTTATAATATACATTTTTTGTTTATAGAAAATTTGCTAAACAATTTTTATTTCTAGAAAATTTCCTAAACATTTTTTATTTACAGAAAATTTTAGAATTTTTTATTTAAATTTGTTATGTGTTGTTGTTATTTATTGTTGGTCTGTGCTTTTGTTATTCAGTCAGTTTCAGTTCAGTTTTATTTATAGAAAACTTCCTACAAATTTTTTATTTATAGAAAATTTCATAGAAATCTTTTATTTATAGAAAATTTCCTAAAAATTTTTTATTTGTAGAAAAAAAATTTCCTATTAATTTTTTATTTATAGAAAAAAAATTCCTAGAAATTTTTTGTTTATAGAAAACTGCCTAGAAATTTTTTGTTTATAGAAAATTTCCTAAAAATTTTTTATTTTTAGAAAATTTCCTAGGAATTATTTATTTCTAGAAATTTTCCTAGAAATTATTTATTTCTAGAAAAAAAAAATCCTATAAATTTATTATTTATAGAAAATTTCCTAGAAATTGTTAATATGTATAAAAAATTTCCTAGAAATTTTTTATTTTGTAGAAAATGTCCTGGAATTTTTTATTTATAGAAAATTTCCTAGACATGTTTTATTTATAAAAAAATTTCCTGGAAAGTTTTTAAGATAATTTCGTAGAAAATTTCCTAGATTTTATAGAAAATTTCCTAAACAATTTTTATTATAGAAAATTTCCTAAATATTTTTTAGTTTTAGAAAATTTCCTAGAAATTTTTTATTTATAGAAAATTTCGTAGAAATTTTTTAATTTATTGGATTTTTTTTATTTATAGGAAATTTCCCAGAATTTTTTATTTATAGAAAACTTCCTACAAATTTTTTATTTATAGAAAATTTCATAGAAATCTTTTATTTATAGAAAATTTCATAAAAATTTTTTATTTGTAGAAAAAAAATTTCCTAGTAATTTTTTATTTATAGAAAGAAAATTCCTAGAAATTTTTTGTTTATAGAAAATTGCCTAGAAATTTTTAATTATAGAAAATTTCCTAGAAATTTAATTATAGAAAATTTCCTAGAAATTAAATTATAGAAAATTTCCTAGAAATTTGTTTATAGAAAATTTCCTAGAAATTTGTTTATAGAAAATTTCCTAGAAATTTTTTATTTTTAGAAAATTTCCTAGGAATTATTTATTTCTAGAAATTTTCCTAGAAATTATTTATTTCTAGAAAAAAAAATCCTATAAATTTATTATTTATAGAAAATTTCCTAGAAATTTTTTATTTATAGAAAATGTCCTGGAATTTTTTATTTATAGAAAATTTCCTAGACATGTTTTATTTATAAAAAAATTCCTGGAAAGTTTTTAAGATAATTTCGTAGAAAATTTCCTAGATTTTATAGAAAATTTCCTAAACAATTTTTATTATAGAAAATTTCCTAAATATTTTTTATTTTTAGAAAATTTCCTAAAATTTTTTATTTATAGAAAATTTCGTAGAAATTTTTTAATTTATTGGAATTTTTTTATTTATAGGAAATTTCCTAGAATTTTTTATTATAGAAAATTTTCATTTATATAAAATTACCTAACATTTTTTATTTATAGAACATTTCCTAAGCATTTTTTATTTATAGAATTTTTTTAATATAAAAAAATATTCTTCGTTTGATTTTAGACATATGTCCTACGTTTAAGTATCACCTCAAAGATTTATTGAACTAATTTTCATTCATTCACAATAACCTTGTAAATAATAACAATAACAGCTGATCAAATCAAATTAATTCAGAAATCTTCAAAACACCAACGCCCACAACCCACAATCTCTGCGAAAAGAGATCTCCCCCAGCAGTCGGTTCTTTGTACCGGAGAGACCCAAGACACCAAAGTCTGGCCAAGGACTGCTACCTCCACAAGCAAAGGCAAGTATGCTATAATTTTTCGATCTCGGAGCAGCAATTGCCGACCTTGCTGCTCCGTCTTTTACTGGTCCGTGCCGGCATCGAACCCAACCCAGGACCAGATTCCTGTGCAATATGCAACGGGAAAATCCGCTCAGCATCTGTAAGATACACATCATGCAATAGATGGATTCATTTTAGGGTGAGGGAAAATTGTTCTGGACTGTCCAAGCTAAGGGACTGGAGGGAAGGCTATATTGGCCCGTGCTGTGCCAACAAGCCTTCCATAGCGTCTACAACTCCACCACGACCCTCAGCTCGTCGCACCCGACAGCAACATCTGCGACAACGACAGTCAACACCACCACAACTTCCCACACGGCCCTCCCCAATGCGCGAACATCAGCAGACATCCACTAACCAGACTAGCAATTACAACTGCTCTGTCTGCAGCAAAACCATCCGCTCAGCATCAGTCTGGTGCCATGGATGTGGGAGATGGTGCCAGTTAAGGAAGCAGAACAATTGTTCAGGCCTTAACAGAGGATCGGACTGGAACCAGGAATATATACCGCCTTGCTGCACTCAACAACAAGACGCAATGATACCGCAGTCCCCGCTGACAACATCATATTGCAGATAATGAGCGTTCACTGCATAGGAAAACAAGAACAATCCTAGCGCAGTTAAGATCAGGATGGTGCAGTCGGCTTAACTCTTATAGGAGTAAGTTAGACGAATCCATTCCTGATCTTTGTCCTGCCTGTGGAACAGGACCACATAGTACAGTCCACCTCTTCAACTGTCCAGCAAAGCCAACATCTCTACAGCCGAGTTCACTCTGGACTGACCCCATAAGTGCGGCCAGGTTTCTTGAACTAGATGTAGAGGATTTGGCAGAAGATGTGGGCCACCACAACTAATTTCCACAACATATTATAATCAATTTAGTATATTTGCAGGAGCAACCGTGGCTACAACAACAACAACAACCCACAATCTCTCATCATGGACTGTAATCCATTGGTGGATTATATTATTCCAAAGAACATAGATACAAAAATAGCTGAAATTCATTACTATACGTCAAAGTATACTATACTATGCGAACCATGCCAGGAAGTGTCTTTCAACTACCTCGACTTTATACAACATTACCGGGATAAACATCTGGTGGAAGCGACCAGCAGTGTGAAAAAGGAATTGCCATTAGAAGATGCGGGTGAAGAAGAATGTTATCAATGGGATACTACCATGGTGGTGTTGGAAATAGAGGACCAAAAATCCAGCAGTCAAGATGAGGAGCAGGTGCCGACAGAAGATGTAAATTACAAGCGTTTTATAAATATATATGTATGTATGTAGAACTAATTAGTTAACAATAGATCATTATTTTCTCTTTAAGGAAGATACATTTCTAGATACGAACGACGAAGAATTGGATAAAAGTGCTGCAAAAAGCGATACAGAGGAGGATGATGAAATTGAGATAGATTGGTCTCAGGCTTATTCACCTAATTTGTTAACCAGAAACCAAAAGCGTCCATATAAACCACGAAATCAGCCCAACCGTTGCAGTTATTGTTCGAAAACATTTCGCCGACGCTATCAACTGGAAACACATCTTAACATTCACACTGGATTCAAACCACATCAGTGCGAATTTTGTGGTCGTCAATTTAGAGCCGTCAACACGTTGCAGCGTCATCTTAATACGCACAGAAAACGGGAAATCTTCACTTGTAAATATTGTTCCAAAGAATTTTCTCATAGGGCCGCCCATGTAAGTCATGAAATTCGACATACCCAAGAAAGACAGGTTCCCTGTCACGAATGTGGCAAATATTTCTACACTGAAAATCAGCTGGATACACATAAAAGGAAAATGCATCGAAAACAAGAACAGGGTGATGATGATAAACTTCCTTATGCCTGCGATTTGTGTTACAAAAGATATCGTAGTAGCTCTATGTTGAGTACTCATAAACTCAAGAAACACTATAGAATGGCCAAATATGTCTGTGGACAATGCGGAAAGAAATTTGTTGAGGAAGAACAACTCAAAAACCACAGCAATAATATACATATAATAAAAGATGGAGTATGAAAGGAAGGAATGTTTTTTGTATAGTACTAGGATCTCAGCTTGTTTGAGATTTATTTTATTAAATATTTTCGTAAAATTAACAGGGGTAAAGCTAAGCTCTTCTTATCTCTAACATCTAACAATCATGTACAATGCTATTAACAGCCGATATAGTCTCCTCTCGAGCTGCTATTGGCGGGGTTACCTCTAAAACGCTTGATAAATTATCGGGAAAAAATGAGGTGTATGTAGAATTTTGTATTAACTCAACAATTACGCGTTTAGCTTCCTCTTCTTTGTGATTAACATCTTCTTCATCGAAGTGATGACGTTGTAATAAGTGATTGAGGTGATTTTTACTATCTTCTTCAGTTTGTTGCTCTTTTCTATGCTGCAGATCTTCATCATTATACACTACATCAGGAATTTCTGAAGGCTCTTCGATAACTTGCCCTGATGTACTGAACGCCTCACTTGATATAGAAATAAATTTTCCATCGTTTTTACTAGCCTTTTCATTACTTTTAGACTTCCGCTTACGTTTTGGCGCATTCGGATTGTGCTCTTTTTTCGCTTTCGGTGGCGGTCTGGGCAATTTGTGCATTATTTTAAAATGATGACTGAGACCGGAACTGAAATTGAAAACTTTACCACACACGGAGCAGCTGAGTAGACGCTTTGGTCGGGGCGTATGAATTTTCATGTGTTGCGTGATGCGTAGTGTGACCTTCCCGCAGACAACACAGGTTTGAGGTATTTGTTCTTTGTGGTTGCGCATATGTTCCATAAGGAAGAATTCGGTGGAATATTTACGACCACATACCTGACACTTGTATACTTCGCCAGAGTTATGTGAAAGTACATGCTCTTCATAGGTGACGGGATCGGAGAAATTCTTACCGCACTGCTGACAGTTGAAGGGTCGATCCAAGTGAACTTTAATCATGTGCCGCTCCAGCAAAGATAAACTGCTTAGTTTGCGATTACAAATTTTGCAAACAAATCCGTCAGGGTAATGGATCGATTCCACGTGTTGTTTTAGTTGACTTAGTTTATTGAAAAGTTGGTCACAGTCTGGACATTTATGCGCCAGTTTTACGGCACTGTCCGATTCCAAATAATGTATGCGTTTGTGTATTGTTAAACTGAAATGACTTCTAAATATTTTTCCACATGCTGGACATATTGCTCTTTTGTCGTTGTTAGAAGACTTGAATGATGGAGGTCTTCGGTCCTCAAACTTGTTATGTATCTTTGGCGGTGAGATATGAAACTTATTCGCAATTCTTTCGACGGGAGAGGGTAACGTATTGGGTATTTTAGTTCCTTCGGGTATAAGCGTAATAAGGGTTTCGCCAATTATCTTTCTTGTCACTTCCCTGGATGTTTCTATTTCTTTAGTTGTAGCTGTTGCACTATTTTTTGTTCTCAGATTTTCCGCATTTCCACCTCTGGAAAAACTCTCAAGAGCATCTTGAGTTTCTTGTTCCATGTTTGCCGTACTTATTGAATCCATCGTATGGTTTTGATGCAGAAACCCATTGGAAGCTAACATTTGTTGAGATTTTGCTTGTTCGTTTTTGATGCGATCGTATATTTCTGCTATACGATTTTTTACAGCGATCACTTTCACGGTTGTGACTTTTTTACCCCTTCTACGTCTTAGACGTAATATGTCCTGAACTTTCGCCTATTTATTTGATAACAAAAATAAAATAAGAGCAAATTTTCAGAGTTATTGTTTACAAACTTACATTTTTTCTGTAGAAAAGTTTGTTCATTTCTTTGTTCTCATTTACAACAATGCCATGTGATCGAATTTTCTCAATGTTGCTCTCTTTCAGAAAGCACTCCTCGAAGCCTCGACTATTGTTGACCGAAATATTGGCGGTGGACGTGTTGCCACCATTACTGGCAGCATTTTCATAACTATTCTCTTCGGAACAAATGGCATGCTCCTCCAAGTGCGAAATGTCCTCACATACTGTGTCCTGCGTAACGTCATGGGGAATTTCCTCTGAATCTTCAACTTCTTCTATTATCATATCTTCCACTGAAATGTCATCATGACCAGAATTCATTATTTGGTGTACATCACCATTACTTATAAAGTCTTGAGTGAATTCCAGAGAATCTTGGTAATATAGTGATTTTTTGTAATCTTCTGAAACATTATTTTCGACAACGACAAAACAATTTGGCGGTGGACTAGCCAACTCTCTTTTTATTTCACTCACTTCTTCAAATAAGCCACCAGTTCCCATGGCTACATTGTCATCTTGATCTTGATCTTCCTCTTCGCTACTATCGATGTGCTCTGTTAGATGTTGACAAAAATATTGTATATTATCGTAGCCTTTTGAACAGTACATGCAAATAAACTTGAGTACACGAGATTTTTCATTGTAAACAATTGATCCACAATCGATGTCGTCGTCCTCCCTTAACTTCTCATTGTAATCATGTAATGGGAGCGTCGCTGCCACGCGATCTTCCATGTTCACATATTCCATTTTGTCTATATTCGAACATACGTTAACATATCCTATATTTTAAGTCTATTTTCAAAATTATTATTATTTTTCATAATTATATTTGTTTCTAAAATGATTGGTATTTATGATGACACTTCACCCCCACTCAAATCAGCTGGCTGTGTCAGGGTTACCGATGAAAATTTTCAAAAAGTGGCACAAAAGGGGATTTTATTGAAAATAGGGGCATAGGTTCATCAAATAAATAGCACGCTTTTTAAGGTTCTTATATAAAGAGAACTACAATAAAAAATCAGAACTTCACATAAAAAAGTTAGCAAAAATTGAGTACATTTGAGTATTCCTGTAAGTATTAGCATATTCCATAAGTATCTGCTGTTTATCGCTAGAAGTCATGCGAACGTTAACGTTCGACATCGTGGGTGCGGTAGACAATTTATTTTGTGCTCATTTGTTTAGCTACCCAGGATCGACATATGTAGTTCACCACATCTCCCAGGATTTGCTTGATTTACTGATATGTGGTTGGGAATACAAAGTTTCAAAAAAACCAACATTTCCCCACTCTCCATAAATAACCCCAGGAACACAAAACGGAAGTCTATATTAGGCGTGTTTTCGTTACACCATAAGTGCTTAATTTGTATGGGGAGCTAAGCACTTTTAAGCACTATTAGTTCCCGATGAAGTTTGGTGCTTGTGTTCATGTCTTAATCGAGTATGATGTTGCCAGATTGGCCACCCTACATTTAGCAATATGGCATCCCATTTTTGGAGAGATTTTATCAATTATTGTGAATTAACGGGAAGAAGAAGAACAAAAATGGGAAATTATTTTAATATTTGCAAAAGAGTGTAAACAATTGAACATAGAATAGTAAATATATGTTTTATAAATACTTTTCACGAATTTTTTGTCTGTTTCGCACTGTTCTTTCTTCGCAACTCATGACACCATTGCTACCAGATAGTGAAAATCCGCCACTTATTGCTTATGTGCCAGTTAGTGGAAGTCAGTTGTTTTCGTTGTAAAGTGCTAAACTAAAAGTGCTAGCTTGTAACGAAAACATGCCTATTATTGGATCGGGCCTATGGGACCCTTATGACCAAAACAAATATTGTACTCAAACTAAAGAAAATTTTCGGTAGATTAAACATATGACGGAGATAGATTAAGCCATCTCCGGAAGCCCTAGTAGGTTGTTAAAAAAATTGAGTTCTGGGTACAAATATCGTTCTACCACTCAAATTAAATGAGAGGCCAGGTTACATTTTTCGGGTCTAGAAGGTTAAAATTAAACGTAAACGTACCATACGAATCAAATTTCTATATTAGGTAGTTACATTTAAATACCTTTTAAATACGAGTTTGACAGACGGCGGACGAGTTCACTGCTATTTAAGAGGAACCCTAAATCTAATTTCCATGTCAGATCGAATCAGCTGATTCGCTACGGGGGCGTTACGGTTACGTTTGCCCAACCCAGGCTTGAATCAGTCCATATTCACACTTGCAATTTTTTACTGCTGAATTGCAGTGTTTGTGGGAGAGGGACGCAGTCGGTAAGGGGGGAGAAAAAAATCTTCGGTACTCGCAATTTTTTGCGTTTTCTTTCGCTGTAAAGTTTTTCGA
Source organism: Eudasyphora cyanicolor (assembly GCA_963930755.1). Classification (NCBI taxonomy): domain Eukaryota; kingdom Metazoa; phylum Arthropoda; class Insecta; order Diptera; family Muscidae; genus Eudasyphora; species Eudasyphora cyanicolor. The sequence goes on from OZ005736.1 coordinate 280,988,049, forward strand.
CATTTCCACACTGCTTTTCATTTAATATTCGTTGTTTTATGCTCGGTTCAACATATGTAAATTTGTGCGACATACATTTTAATAAAATTTAATGAATTTAATGAGTTTTAATGAACGGTGAAAATAAAAAATTGTCGAAACAGAATACATTGTCTGAACGCAAATGCAATTACAAAAGAGAATTGCAGAAAAAATTGCAAGTGTGAATATGGACTTAGCTGATTCGTTACCCTACGGTGGCGTTACGGTTAGGTTTGCCTAACCCTCCCTGAATGTAGCGATGTGCGACGTTGACATTAGTTTGTTTTGATCGGTTCTTCTTATCCTCTCTATTCGTAAATAACACTTACGGCGGATTTATATATTGTTTTTTTTTACAATATTGTACGAAATAAAATGCTAAAAACTTGCTATCCGCCCAAGCTTGATGCTAATAAAACATGCGGGGAAATAATTTGCCAGTCCGAGACATCCTTTTTCATTGTATGTAAATTATGTGAGATAAAAATATTTGAATATCGAGAGTTTCTAAATCACTTTCTAACATGTCACTGGCCTTCGGAAAGATCGTCGACGGAGGAAAGTCTTCAGAGGAACGTAATTGCTGCGCAGGAAAGAGAAAACATAAATAGTGATAATGACGAAGATGACTCTGAGGAGTATTCGGATCACGATTATGTTGATGGTCATGAAAAAGATGGTGACATTGTGGAATCTGATGAATCTTCGACACCATTATCTATACTAAAAAAGGTTAGTTGTGATTCTAGGTACAATATCCGAATATTATTATTCCCCGTTCTTTTGTAGTCTCCGAAAATCCTCGATAAACAATTTGAATGCTCAATCTGCTGTCGGAAGTTTACCACCAAATTCTATTTGCGTTTCCACATCCGTCAACAGCATGCACCCAAAGAGTTCGCATGCGATAAGTGCGATAAATCCTTTGTGGAAGAGTGCTATCTGAAGCTTCATCAACGAGCCCATTCCGGCTACACCTGCCGGGCATGTGGTAAAGAATTTGAAAAATACGAAAGTTTACGTTATCACAAAGAGAGTCATATTGAAACAAGAAATTTTCTTTGTGATTATGAAAATTGTGGTAAAGCTTTCCCCACTAATCGACGACTTAGTGCTCATAAACGTACTCACTTTTCACAGCCCTCGTACGTATGCGAAATATGTGGATCTCGTCAACGTAGCAAAGAGTTTCTTACAGTCCATATCCGTACTCATACGGGAGAAAAGCCTTTCGCTTGCAAATTTGTGAATTGCGAACGCAAATTCGCTTCTAAGCATTTCCTTACCGATCATCTCGCCGTACATGCTACAGAACGTCCGCATGTGTGTGATGTTTGTGGGAAAAGTTTTGCTGGTCGTAAATCCCTTTATCATCATCGGCATTTGCATTCGGGTGTTAAAAAGTTTGTGTGCAAAATCTGTGGATCAGCCTATGCCCAGGCTGCGGGCCTATCTGCTCACATGCGAAAGCACAGAATGGAAAAAAGTTCCCTGCTGAGGAGTAACAAAGCTGGCGATTTTTATTCCTAGTCATAGCTTAGTTAAATAAATTGTGCGAAATGTAAATATGTATTTAAAACTGTTTTTGTACTAATTTTAGCTTTAAAATTTCTTTTAAAAATGTGTGCTACACATTTTCTTATAAAAAACGTGTGGTATACATTTTCTTATTAAATGAATTTGCTATAAATTTATCTATGAGACGAATATATAGAGTGATTTCCTCATTTGTATAATGCGTCTGTATTTAGTTAAGCACTTACAATAAATTACATTTAGTTTTTTTTTAATTTCGTAACATTTTACAACAAACTACATACATATTGTGTTTTCAAAACATTGTGAGGAGAATCAGAGTACATAGAGTTCCTTCCATAGTTGAATGGGATTTCTTTCCCACACCCAACGACAACGCCATCTCTCTGCTTAAGCCCAAACACGTATAGTATAATCCCAACTGCCGGTTGAGAGAGCTGTTCCATCCGGGGACACCTGAACACAGGATACCTTATTCTCATGACCATACAGTAAGCAAATTCGCTCCGACTTGAGGGTATCCCACAGATTGACTGTGTAATCATTGTAGCCAGCGAAAAGCAAACGACCGCTCACCGAAAAATCAACAGAATTCACTCCAAATATAATACTTTCCTTCGAGAAGACAGCCACTTCACGATCTGCACGCATATCAAATAAACGACAGCTGCTATCATCGGAGCCAGTAGCTATGGCATCACCACTGGGATGAAATTTGACACTGTTGACATCTGACTGGTGACCCTCAAAGGATTGCACCACCTGCCCGGAACGCATGTCCCATATGAAGGCCATACGATCGCAACTGCCCGAAACAAAAGTATTGCCCGTCTCATTTGGGGCCAAATCGATGGCCATAACGTCTCCCGAATGTCCATGGAAACTTTGTAACAGCTGTCCGGACTCCACATCCCAAAGGGCACAGGTAGAATCGCCACTACCCGTGAGAATTTGTTGATCTGAGTTGGGATAGATGCAGCACGACATGTAACTGGTGTGGGTACCCACTGTACGTTTCTTTGCTGCCATTTCCTCATCCGTTGTTATAGGATAAACCGTCACCTTGTTATCCAAACCTCCACAAGCTACAAAATTTCCAGACGGTGCATAAGCACAGGCCATAATCCAAGTTGTGGGCATTGTGACCCCATGCTCCTTGTTGGTGGTGAAAGCATCCCATATAATTAGACGGCCGTCCTGTGATGAGGATATTATGTGACGCTTGTCAGGACTCCAATCGGTACAGAGCACTTTGGCCTGATGCCCCTTTAAAACCTTTCGAGGCTTTATGTTGACAAAGGCTATTTGTTCCAAACGTTCGGCAATGGAAGATAGACTCACATCGTTGAGTTTTTGACGTTCCTCTTCCAATTTTGATTTCAAATTCTCGGCCTCCTTTAGCAAACTGGCCATTTTATCATTGGTATGGACCTGGGTTTCCGTCATTTTTCAAATCTTCCACAGGAATTTTTAAGAATAATCTTAGCTATGTGCGATAGTTTGGAATTTTTACAGAAAAACAATCAATACTGGAGAAAATAATGTATACTCACTCAATACTGAAGAAAATTAGGTCATGCGCATCTCTTGTTTTGTTTGGATTATACATACATATGTATCGGGAAATAAACAAAATAAACTGTTTACCGGGCAGATATGGGATTAGAGAGCAGGCAGGAGTGATTCGTCAGAATTGTCAAATAATTTCCATAAAAACAATTGTCAACAACATTTTAAGAAAATTTATAGCAAAAAATTCGATTTGAAAATTCATAGAAAACATTTTCTATAAGAAAATTCATAGCAAACATTTTCGATATGAAAATGTAAAGCAAACATTTTCTATAAGAAAATTTTGTAGCAAAAATGCGCTATAAGAAAATGTATAGAAAAAGTATTCTATAAGAAAATTAATAGCAAAAATGTCCTATAAGAAAATTCAGAGTTAGAGTTTTCTACAAGACAATTCATAGATAACATTTTCTTCAAGAAAAGGTACAGCAAACATTTTCCAAAAGAAAATTTACAGCAAAACTGTTCTATTAGAAAATAGTAAAAATTTAGAAAATATATAGCAAACGTTTTTTATAAGAGAATTTACAGCAATCATTTTCTAAAAGAAAATTTATAACAAACATTTCTAAAACAAAATTTATAGTAAATATTTTCTAAAGGAAAATGTTCTATAAGAAAAATTATAGCAACAACTTTCTTTTACTTCTTATATAAAGTTAAATATACTTTCTTCTTATATAAGACAATTTATAGCAGAAATGTTCTATAAGAAAATTTATAGCAAACTTTTTTTGTAAGAAAATTTACAGCAAATTTGTCTATAAGAAAATTTATAGCAAACATTTTCTATAAGAAAATGTATAGCAAAAATTTTCTATAAGCAAACGTATAGCTAAAATTTCCTATAAGAAAATGTATAACAAAAATATTCAATAAGAACATTTAAAGCAAAAATGTTCTATAAGAAAATGTATAGCAAAAAATTCGATAAAAAAAATTATAGCAAAAATGTGCTATAAGAAAGTGTATACCAAAAATGTTCTATAAGAAAATAGCAAACATTTTCTGTAAGAAAATTTATAGGAAACATTTTCTAATAGAACTTTTATAGTAAAAATTTCCTAAAGGAAAATGTTGAATGATAAAAATTATAGCAAAAACGTTCTTCCATAAGAAATGTTTTTGCTTTACATTTTCTCCAAGAAAATATATTTTTAATTCTGTAGTTAGTTTATTTTAAGATTCTGGAATGCTTTTCATTATACCCTACACCACACTGTGGTACAGGGTATTATAAGTTTGTTTCACGGCAGATGTTTGTAACACCTGAAAATAACACAGCTAGACCCACCTTAAAGTATACCGATCGACTCAGAATCACTAGCTGAGTCGATTTAACCATGTCTGTCCGTCCGTCTGTCCATGTAAAGTTGTTCGTCGACTACAGGTCGCAATTTCACTCCGATCGCTCTGAAATTTTGCAGTTCAGAGTATTTCGCAGCTGTAAAGATCCCTATTGAATTTGAAATCGGTTCAGATTTAGATATAGCTCCCATATATATCTTTCGTCCGAATTGGCCCTTTAGTCCTATAGAAGCTGTATTTTACATCCAATCGTTTTGAAATTTAGAATGGTAGAGTTTTTTGATCCATCAACCAACATTGCCGAATTTGAAGAAAATCGATTGAGATTTAGCTATAGCTCCCATATATATGTTTCGGCCGATTTGGCCCTTTAGTTCTATAGAAGCTGTATTTTACATCCAATCGTTTTGAAATTTAGAATGGTAGAGTTCCTTGATCCATGGACTAACATTGCCGAATTTGAAGAAAATCGGTTAAGATTTAGCTATAGCTCCCATATATATGTTTCGTCCGATTTGGCCCTTTAGTCCTATAGAAGCTGTATTTTACATCCAATCGTTTTGAAATTTAGAATGGTAGAGTTTCTTGATCCATGAAACAATATTGCCGAATTTGAAGAAAATCGGTTAATATTTAGATATAGCTCCCATACATATCATTCGTCCGATTTGACCCTTTAGTCCTATAGATGCTGTAGCTTACATCCAGTCGTTTTGATATTTAGAATGGTAGAGTTTCTTGATCCATGGACTATCATTGCCGAATTTGAAGAAATTTTATGCATGAATTACAAAATTTATATTTCAGAGTTATTCAATATTACGAGAGTGGTGTAGGGTATTATACAGTCGGCCCCACAGACCTTAAATTATACAGATGTGCCATCAGCCAGAAACGTCAAAATCTATCAGTTACGAACGAATAGGAATGAAATGTCACACGCGAAAAAACAGGTTTCCGCGAAAATAGTTTGAACTTTTTTTGCACTAATCGATTGATATTAATTTTTTAATTGTGACAATTACAAAAAATTCGGGAAAATCGGTCGGAAATCCGCGGAAAAACTCACTCTTTGATCACCTACTCGTTGAAATTTCTATTCGTTCGTAACTGACAACTTACTCGCTCCGGGATGACATATCTTATTATTCATTATTATTGGTCGGCCCCGCCCGACTTTAGCCTTTCCTTACTGGTTTTGTATTAACAATGTTAAAATACGATGTAGCTACTCCGTGTCATGTTTCATTTCACAATGCCAACGTCATTACAAATAATTCCGAAATTCTTATTATTCATTATTTTTGGCTATTATTACCAAAAATAATGAATAATAAGATATGTCATCCCGGAGCGAGTAAGTTGTCAGTTACGAACGAATAGAAATTTCAACGAGTAGGTGTTCAAAGAGTGAGTTTTTCCGCGGATTTCGGACCGAATTGTCACAATTAAAAAATTAATATCAATCGATTAGTGCAAAAAAAGTTCAAACTATGTTAGCGGAAACCTGTTTTTTCGCGTGTGACATTTCATTCCTATTCGTTCGTAACTGATAGATTTTGACGTTTCTGGCTGATGGCACATCTGTATAATTTAAGGTCTGTAAGTTGTCAGTTACGAACGAATAGAAATTTCAACGAGTAGGTGTTCAAAGAGTGAGCTTTTCCGCGGATTTCGGACCGATTTTCCCGAATTTTTTTGTAATTGTCACAATTAAAAAATTAATATCAATCGATTAGTGCAAAAAAAAGTTCAAACTATGTTCGCGGAAACCTGTTTTTTCGCGTGTGACGTTTCATTCCTATTCGTTCGTAACTGATAGATTTTGACGTTTCTGGCTGATGGCACATCTGTATAATTTAAGGTCTGTGAAAATAATATCAGTGAATTATGAAAACAATAAAAACAAAAGCAGCTTGTAGGCGTAGTTAATTGGCCTGAGATGGTAACAAACCATCAGCTGTAGTGTGAAAATCTAGGGATAGTTTTTTGTCGATGTCCAGGAGATTGTTGTAGAACTCCTGACGGTTTTGCAGATCAATTTTAAGATTATTTAGCTGATTTACATCCGTTGCTCGACGTGGTCTCCTCCAGCATGGATAGCTTCTGACGCAATGACTCAATGGATTGTTCTACCCGTCGTCTAGCATCGTGTATCTCCAATGTAAGCCATGTCTTCGCGCACTTTCATTTCGGTCATGCGTTCATTGCCCGAAGTCAACACATCTTGGGGAACTTTCATTGAAATGTTTTTGCTGCTTCGATTGTTCTTCCAGGCGGCATCCAGGTCACAAAACATGGAATTCCTTGGAATGAATTCTATGATAGAAACTTTGCGGAAGGCTGCAGTTTGTCGACTAACCTTTAGTTGCTTCATTAGTTTTTCGGACTTTTGTTCTTCACAGCGTTCCAGGGTCAATTGTAGTTCGTTTATTTAATTCTTGCATTTATATCTCGATCAGTTGTTCTCTGGGTACCAATGAAGCTGTATGATACTTACTCGCAACGGGAAGGAATGTCTTCTTATATTATATTGTTTTTGGGCGAGAGAGGCAGTCGGAAAGGGTGGCAAAAATAATATGCCGTGATCGCAAAAACAATATAATATAAGAAGACATTCCTTCCCGTTGCGAGTAAGTTCAGTTACGAACGAATAGGAATTTGATTTCAACGAGTAAGGTTTTTTACGTATTTTCCGACCGAATTTCGCGATTTTTTTAATTATCACGATTACAAAATTAAGATCAATCGATATGTGCAAAAAAAGTTTAAGAAAAGACAAGAAAACTATTTTTCGCGGTTAAAAATCATTTCTATTCGTTCGTAACTCGAGAAAATGTAAACAAACTTGCAATGGCACATCTTCTATATTAATAGATATAGATTATTGTCGTACTTATCGTACTCGTTTTGTGTTTTTCATTCGCACTTGGAAACAAAAACAATTCAAACAGGAAAAGCCAAAACAAAAAAAGAAAATAAGTATAAGTATTGAAAAAAAGTACCTGTGTGAACGTAAACACAACTTCAAAAGAGAATAAGTCGATAAGTTACTTAAAAAAGTATCGTGTGAATGGGAACTTACTTACTTACTTTCATTTTACAACATTCCGCTTTGGCTTGACAAATCGTGGTTCGTCGTATATTATACAGATGTTCCACAGACATTCAATTCATGTTCGAACAATCCTTATTACAATTGTTAAATATGCTTATAGCTAACATTTTTCATTTATACGAAATAACTTACATATGTTAGGTATCTTACAAGTTATATATATTTAGTTTCTTAAAATGATGTATTTCTACATTTCATAATGCTTTTTCTATATATTTAATATTTTCCGGAAGAAACGTCAAAATTTGTCAGGTAGGAATGAACTGTCAAACCTGAAAAACAGTTTTCCGTGAACTTCGTTAGAACTTTTTTTGCGCTTATCGATTAATATTATTTTTTTTTAATTTTATCAATTGCAAAAAATTCGGGAAATTCAGTGTGAAAATCCGCGAAAAACTCATTCGTTGGAATCCTATTCGTTCGTACTTGACATTGACTCTCTACTGTACAGATGTGCCTTTCCGGATACATCTGACGAACGAATAAAATTTTGATTTCAGCGATTGATTTTTTCCGTATTTAAGGCCGATTTTTTGTAATTATCATATTTCATTTCATTTTTCATTTCATTTATTTATAATAGTAATATAAACAAGCCAATATGGCCAATAATCTTATATTAACTTTATACAAATTTCGATTAATTCATAAGATCTACACTCAAGTAAACCACCTTTAAAGCATTCAGATATAACAGAAGTTAAAACTATAATAACATAGCTACACAATAATCGATATATTTACATACTTGTGTATAGTAAAAATAAAAAAATGATTAATAACGATAAAAAGAATTAACTTAAAGAAAATATTTTTCTGAATGTAAATAAAATGACACTCTCTGGACATAAATCAAATTTATCCCCTAAATTTCACTAGTTAAAAGATCCATACTAGTGAAGGTAGGGAGTAAACTGAGAAGAGAGAGAGTAATATTAAAATTATTTCTTTGCTAGATTTTATTCGGAGATTTTTACCGAGTAAAAGTAGCAACAATCATGAATATTACAAACCATTCAGTGACAGAAAATTGACTAAAATTAAACTATGGCTCCCCAGCCATTGTAGCAGATAACAAATTAAATTTTAAGTTAGAAGTAATCGACCCCGTAAACAGAACACACATTTTCATGCAAGTATTATAGGCCACCTAGCAGATATTCAAGACATTTACATGTGAATACATGCGGAGTAAATGAGAAATTGCGCAAATATAACGGAAAATGGTTCCATATTCTAGCAACCCTTACTACAAACGATCTTTCGCCAACTGTCGATATAAAACGTGGTTGAGGATTACGGGAAGATCGACAAAAATTAAACATACAACGTAGAGAGGGTGAACCATTAGAAGTAACCGTTTTATAAAAACATTGTAGGATGCGAAGATCGACATATTTATTGAAAGGCAAGCCTAAAAATTTAACGACATAAGAAGAAGTATGATCATATCGGCGAAGATTATAAACATACCGCACAATCGAATTAACAATTCTCTCAATTCTCGACAATTGGACAGCAGATGTACCAGATACAACTTCAAGGCAATAGTTAACATGTGACATTAGCAAAGACGATGCAACTCTCTGTCTGACATAACACGGTAAATACGAATCAAGGCAATATAATCTACGTAGTTGAAACCTGACACGCGCGAGCAGCATGTCAATATGCCCGTTAAAGTCAAGTTTACTATCAACTACGACACCAAGACACTTCATCTCATCAACAATTTCCACAGACATAGAATTAACACAAATATTAATCACATCAACACTCCTAGAGTTGTTAAATAATAAAGCTTTTGTTTTACTCAAATTAATACTAAGACCATTATTACTCAGCCAGAGAGCAAGCGAATGTAAGGATGAATTTATAACAATTTCAAGCGAAGAACGAGACTCACTACGAAAGAAGACGTGAATGTCATCAGCGTAGAGGAAAAGATTACAATTATCAACTGAAACAGCACACGAAATATCATTAACATACATAATAAACAGCAACGGGCCCAAAACAGACCCTTGCAACTCTCACAGCAGTCGGTTCTTTGTACCGGAGTTGACGCAGGACAAATCCTGCCCAAGGACTGCTACCTCCCCAAAACAGGAAAACAAGTATGTATTCTATCACCTTTATTCCTTCCCTTTTCCCCTACACCTATCCATTTGTTTTTCCCCTAACTGAGCAGGCAACACCGGCCTGCCTGCTCAGCCCCCTCCTCCTCTGCGCCGGTGACATTGAGCGAAATCCAGGACCAGTGATCTATGTGTGTCCGGTCTGTTCGAGGCAGGTCACACGAGGATACTCGGTGCTGTGCGGAGGATGCCAAAACTGGGTCCATTTCCGCTGCTCTGGACTAAAGAAATTAAAGGATCACTCCTCGAATTTCCGATGTCCGGTCTGTGCCGCACCTGCGCCAATGCCACCGCCACAGATAACTACTCACCCCCAACACCAACCAGTAGTTATCCCACCTTCATCACCTCCCCTAACCAGTAATACTCACACCCCTCCCCCACCCAATCAACAATCCCAAACCACCCACACACATACACAACCCCCCACCACACATACTAACAATAACAGAACGAATACAGACACAAACCGGACTGCTTGCCGCATTTGCAGGAAAACCTTTACCAAGGCAGTAAAACCTGTAAAATGTTCCATTTGTAGCACCGAAACGCATCTAAGATGCTCTGGGCTCAGGAACTCGGCACAATACACCCCTGACTTTGTTGGACCTTGCTGCCGAAGGACCTTACCAACAAAGCCAATCCCAAAATCTTCCTACTTCTCCCGCTACAAACAATGTGCATCCACTTTCTGCTAGAACTGCGAGCGCAACCACTGTGAGCCCACCTACGAGTGCAGATAGCCTCAAAATACTCCAGTGCAACTGTAACGGGCTAACTAGGAAGATCACCGAGATAACTGACTTTATGGAGAGGAAGCGCATCCCCATTGCAGCGGTCCAAGAGACCAAACTGTCCAGCAGGAACCGCCTGTCCACATCATCCTGCTACACTGTCCTTAGGCAAGACCGGGACAGAAATGATGGCTGAGGTATTGCCTTCCTTATCCATAATAGTCAATAGCCAATAGTCACCATTGATGCTCACCTTGAGATACAGGGAATTGCTGTCATGTCCGGTGAGGTTGAGATTAAAATACTTAATGTATATATCCCTCCCGACTCAGTGTGCCAAGCAGGATACAAACCATCGTTAGGCCCATACCTAAACGATGATAATACTATCCTGCTAGGTGACCTGAACGCACACCATGATAGCTGGTTCTCTGAACTCGGCTGTGACAACAGAGGAGAACACATCGCAGACCAGGTGGATGACTCAGATTTCTGTGCCATCAATGAGGACCACCCCACGCGAATAACGGCAACCTGCCGAAGCTCCCCTGATGTCACACTAGTGAGCTCAAATCTGGTGGCAATCACGTCCTGGCACGTGGGCATCGCCCTAAATTCCGACCACCTCCCTATTACTGTTAGGCTACATACCGGGACAGACTTCATCGCCTCCGAGGACAGAACGTTTATAAATTTTGGTAAAGCAGACTGGGAACTGTTTACCAAGCTCACGGAAGACGAGTTTGTTGTCACCCCCCTGCCAACGTCAGCGCCCGCCGGAGAGAGAACTTTCCGGCAAATACTAGCACGGGCGTGCAAAAGGTGCATACCAGCGGGTCGAATTCCCAACATTCGACCAAATTTCCCTACGGATGCATCAAAGTTGGCAGAGCAAAGGGATGAAATTAGGAGAAATGACCCAGCAGATTCCAGGATCCTCAGTCTCAATAAAGAAATCGACCGATTAGTGACCGCCCACAAGAGAGACAGGTGGCGGAAGCACCTCGAAGAGTCCGATCTCGGATCCAGGAAACTGTGGTCCACCATTAAAAACCTCTCCAACCCCAGGCGAAACGATAACATACGCATATCGTTTGGTGACCAAACTCCCAAGGACGAAACCCGTGTAGCAGCAGCCTTCTGCAGACAATTTGTTGAGCACCCAATGACACCGGACCGTGCAAGCAGAAGGCTCAGACGAGCCTCCCGTACCCTCAGGCCGGACAACCCCACAACCATTACCCTGGATAATGTGCTTAAGGCCATAAAAGCCGCCAATAGCTCCACAGCTATTGGTCCAGACGGTCTGGCAACAAAGATGCTGAAACACATCGGAAGGATTGGTGCAACATTCCTTGCCCATACCTTCAGTTTGTGCCTCAGCACCTTTGAAATCCCAGACATGTGGAAACTGGGGAAAATTGTCCCAGTGCCGAAACCAGGAAAACCGGTACAACAAGGAAGCTCGTATCGACCAATTACTCTTCTATCCCCTGTAGTGAAAATTCTGGAAGCAATTCTACTGCCCAGCTTTGCAGAACACCTCCCCCTGGCTGATCATCAGCATGGTTTTCGCTCGGGCAGGAGCACAACTACCGCTCTTTGTGAAATATCAGCTAGGATTGCAGAGGGACTGAACAGTAAAAGGCCACATAAACGCTCCATCCTTGTGACACTGGACTTGTCTAAGGCGTTTGATACGGTTAGTCACACCACTCTCTTGAGTGATGTTATGGAGACCACACTCCCTAATCAACTCAAGAGGTGGCTGACTAACTACATGGCCGGCAGACAGTCCTTTGTAGAATTCAGAGGAAAGAGGTCGCCACTACGGAAGAATAAGCAAGGTGGAGTTCTCTCCCCCCTACTTTTCAATTACTACGTGGCCAAAGCTCCCCTACCCCCACCAGACATCACCCTGGTGTCATATGCGGACGATTGTTCCATCCAGTCCGTGGGTAGAAACATTAAGGAGCTAGAAGATAAAATCAATCAATATCTTCCCGCATTGAGAGATTTCTTTGCTGACAGGAATCTTATGCTTTCTGCCCCCAAGTCGACAGCCACATTACTCACGTCGTGGACAAAAGAAGTGAACCAGGAACTCGAAATCCACATACGTGGCCAGAGCATCCCGACGACCAAGAACCCCAAAATTCTTGGCGTTACATACGCTGAGATTGTGGCCAAAAACGTGGGGAATAGGAACAAGATCCTGAAAGCCCTGGCGGGTAGCACATGGGGGAAAGACAAGGAGACAATCTTATCAACCTACAAGGCTATAGGACGTCCCTTGATTGACTATGCAGCCCCGGTATGGGCTCCCTGTTTAAGTGACACGCAATGGAGGAAACTCCAAACGGCACAAAATGCGGCACTGAGAGTAGCCACAGGATGTCACTCCAAGACACCTGAAGTGCACCTGCAACAGGAGAGTCAACTTTTATCGGCAAGACACCACTGCACCCTCCTTACCCGCCAACATCTTCTCAAATGCGGAAACCCTGAACACCCAAACTACGCTACTAGTAGGAGAGAGCTTTCCGAAAGAACAGTACCCATACGGTATGACTTTAGGAAAGAAACCCGATATCTAATGGAGAGACGATTAACATCGGACAGTTCAGATGAAGGCATAGCAACGGCATTGAGGCAGGTTCACACAGAAATGGTTCAGGAAGCCATCGAGTCATACCCGAGCAGCATCGTGATTGGAGGCAGACCACCGCCTGTACATGACGATGAGAGGCAGCTACCTAGGGAGACCAGATCTGTGCTCTCCCAGCTCAGATCTGGTATCTCTAGGTACCTAAACAGTTACTTATCCGCCTTGAACCCGGCAGTACGGGATGAATGTCCCAAGTGTGGTCACTCGCCGCACATCACCAGACACCTCTTTGAGTGTCCCGCAAACCCGACCAACCTGACACCAATGTCACTCTGGACACATCCACTAGAGGCAGCTCGCTTCCTCGAACTGGATGTGGTAGCTTAATGTCTATCTTTAATTTTTAACCTCTCTTCTTTCTTCTCTCTTCTTTTCTTCCCAATCTCGATACATACAAACTTCCTGAAGGGGCTACAACAACAACAACAACAACAGACCCTTGAGGAACTCCACATTCAATACTACGCAAGTAATTAATAACGATCGGCTAAGTGCAAAAAAAGTTCAAAAAATTCTCCGGAAAACTATTTTTTTACGTTTGCAAATTCATTTCTATTCGTTCCTCACGAAATGTGAACAAACTTGCAACGGAACATCTATATGAATTCAGAGTCTATGCCTTTTGCATCGGTATTCTGAAATTTGATCAAATTTGTGCACACTTAGTCCCGATTTAGACGGGCTGGACGTTCAGCGGATTATCGGTGATTTGTTGGTGAGAGAGGCAATCGGAAAGAGGGGAGAGAAAAACTCTGTCTGAACATTTTGAATTCTTCGTGCAAGTTCAAAAGAGAATTTGATGATAAGCTGCTGAAAAAACTTGCCTAGTGTCAGTCCATATTTACACTTGCAATTTTCCCCCACAGAATTGCAGTGTTTGTGGGAGAGGGACGCAGTCGGTAAGGGGGGAGAATAAAGTATGTCTGCATTTACATGATACTTTTTTTTAAGTATTAAGCATACTTATCGGCGTTTTGTGGGCGAGAGAGGCAGTCGGAAACGGGGGGAAAAAAAGTATGCCGTACTCGTACTTATCGTACTCATCGTTTTGTGTTTTTCGTTCTCACTTGGAAACAACAACAATTCACAGCCGAAACAAAACAAATGAAAATAAGTTAAGTATTGAAAAACAAGTAAGAAAGTTTCAGTCGGGTAAACCGACTAAGGTATACCCTCACTTTGTGAGTAATGTAATATTGAATATTACTCGAATTATTCTGTCAATTTGTGTGGGAGGTACCAGAAGGGGTTTATCAAATACACCTTTTTTTTTGCTGAACATTAGATACTTTAAATTCATTGCACTGTGCCGAATTATAAGCATTTATGTGCACTGGTATAAACGTTATGAGACATTAAATTGTGGTATGATTTGGGCATTTTGTGTGGGAGGTACAAAGAGGGGCGTGGCAATAACGCCCATTTTTCACAGGGCTATAGACACTATAAAAACATTACACTGTACAAAATTTCAAGTATTTTTATACACTGGTTTTAATGTTATAAGCTGTTAACTTTTGGTGCAAAAAGGTACCTTTGTGTGGGAGGTACCAAAAGGGGCGTGACAACAACACCCATTTTTCCCTGGACTGTAGGCAATATAAAAGCATAATACTGTACAAAATTTCAAGTATTTTTATACACTGTTATTAATGTTATAAGCTGTTAACTTTTGGTGCAAAATGGTGCATTTGTGTGGGAGGTACCAAAAGGGACGTGGCGACTTCGCCCATTTTTCTCGAGTTGATAACGACTAATAAGCTAATACTATGTGTGGAATTTCAAAAGATTCGAATAAGTAGTATAGCAGTTATTAAAGAATCAATATTTCACAAAATTTTAACCCTTTGTGGGGGAGGTACTAGAAGGAGTGGACCGATATGGCCCATCTTCGAACTTAGCCGGAGATAGAAAAAAATATTACCACATGCCAAATTTGAGGTCAATCGGTTACTCCTTTCGAGAGTTATCGTGCGCACCAGCCAGCAGACACACAGACAGACAGACAGACAGACAGACGGACGGACATTGCTCATTCGACTTAAAATGACCCAAAACGGATTTCCTCCGAACATACTTGGGGTCTTAGGTCACTCCTTCGACGTGTTACACTTTTTTCCGTAGCAAATGATATATACCCTCGTCACACTAAAGTGAGGGTATAAAAAGTACGCGTGTGAACGTAAATACTTTCTCAAAAGAGAATAAGCCGATAAGTTACTTAAAAAAAAGTACCATGTAAATGGGGACTATTCTTAAGTTCAGATTCACACTCGGCAATTCACACCAAGCAAGTGTCAATGTTTGTAGGAGAGAGAGACAGAGAGCTCTTTCCGCCTGCCTCCCTCTCCAACAAACAAACAAATTGCCGAGTGTGAATCTGCACTTACTTGCAAAATTGCAAATGGGAATATGGACTTGTTATGATACGAAATAGAAGCTGAAATTAGGCCCCAGAATTACTCAAAAACTAGCCGAAATCGAGCCGCCGCCGAGCAAAAACAGAAATCGCCGCCGCCGACAGTCCCGAAAACAGCGAGCCGCTGCCGAATCCAAAACAGCATCGACTTCGCACTCTGAATGTGTGTATACAATTTTTTTTAGAAATTCTTGTATTTTTGCATAAAAAGGTGTAAAAAGAACTTCAATTTATGTGAAAATAATTGACAAGTGAAAATGCAAGTAAACCGTGTAATTATCTAGAAAAGGAAAGTTTAGAAAACTCCCCGAATACCCAATTACACATTTAATATCCACATTTTGCTGTCAGATTTGTGAGGTGTTAATGAATAAGAGGCGGAAAAAAGAAATATTGCCCTGAAAACAAAACAATCATCATCACAAAATGACTTCTGAGTATATGAAAGAAATCTTACGTGTTGCTGTGGCACAGATATGCCAAACGATAGGCTACAATGCCACACAATCAGCGCCTCTAGAGTTGCTCCAAGATGTTTTGGATAAGTTTATGCGGGAATTCACACGCGATCTGAGGCGTCAAGTTGAGCACTGTAAGTATCGTACATTATCCACCATCCACAGCCGTATAACGTCAACGCACACACTTATACGACCACAATGATTTTCTATTGTAAATATTTTAGATAATCGCACTGAAGCCAATTTAGATGATGTGACATTGACATTGAATAGCATTAATGTGAATATTAGCGAATTATTGGACTATGTCAATAATGTGGAACCGGTACCATTTGCCGTGGAAGTTCCAAAATTTCCTGCACGTAAAAATTCCTATTTGAATTTTTTAAAACCGGGTAGCAAAGAAGTTCTGACAAGGCCGGTACATGTTCATGATCACCTGCCGCCTATGCTGCCACCGGAGATAACACAGCCGCCCGATCCGACGCTTCCCTCGACCTCAACAAATGGCAGTGCCACGACAGACATAAAACCAAACACTGAACATTTTTCTGGACATAATGGATGTAGCGATTTGTCTTCAAGTGATCCAAATAATGGAGGTAATGGTGGGTTAATATTAAAGGATACCGTACAATTTCATTTATAGTAAAAAAAAATATTTACCTTTATCTTTCTGTAAAAACTCACTTGATAAATGTACATATATACCCTCATCTAAATGTATATACCCTCTCATGTAGGTACATAAATGCAATTTTTTGTCAAATAATTGTAATAACATGTCGAAGGAGGTACCGTAGTTCTTTTATATGTTTGGGAAAAGTCGTTTCAAGAAATCTTTGTTTGTTCTGTGTCCTCCATCCGTCTGCCTAAAGCAACATTACTGAATATTCGCAAGAAGTTATTGACTGATTTCAAATTGTGCATGTGCCAGTTTATCCTCCAAAATAAGCCTATGTATGAAGATATACCATATTGGCTACCCTTTCTAGTATGAAAATCTATTCCTATCTCAATATCTTCTAAATCGGAATCTTAGTTTATTTCTGAGATGATTATAGTCTGACAACGAATTGCCGAAATATATTTATTTATTTATTCAGCATAATTCGAAAGAAATTTACTAATCTACATTTATGTTTTCAATTTAGATCCAACTGCAGGAACGTCAGCCTCGTCGGTTTTGGATAAAACTACTTTGCAGTCTTTGTTTAAACCTACTTCAAATTTCGATAATAGCGACAGACCCACCCGGGAGGTAAGCAGTGTTGTCATGACTACAGGTGGTTATATATCACCAGCCGTTGAGGGTAAAATGCCCGAGGCCATTGTACCCGATATCATTGGTAAGTGAGAAAAATTCAAAGTAATATACACTAATTAACTTTCATACATTTTTTCAGATAAATTACTGGGTTTAGATGCACCTCCTCCGCCCACGCCTCCTCCGCCACCAGTACCCACACCCGCTCCTCCACTTTCAAGACCAGCTTCACGTTCAGCAAACTCCACTCCAGCACCAATGGGAGACTTACTTAAAACCGAAGAATTAGATAAGGATAAAAATCCTCTCTCCTCCTCTTCTAACAAAGAATCTAAAAAGTCTTTGACCAACAAGTCTTTAGATTTCCACACAAACAGCAAAAAATCGTCTAACGATTTCTCTGGCGAAATGTCTGTTAAGAAAGACAGATTAATCAACCCCTTACCAATGCCTGTGGCAAATCAAAGTGGGTCGAAACCGCCTAAATTCAACAAAAAGAAACAATTGGCTTTAATGCAACACAATGCGGCCTCTGGCATGCATCATAGCAATCCCAACAATTATGCCAATATGTTATTAAAGAAAGCCAAAAAACAAAAGCCTCCCCTGATGCCAGGACAACCGTCAATGGACAAACAGAAACCTGAAAAGCCCAGCAAATTAGATCCAGCCGAAAAGACGCAAAGAAAATACATGAAAATGCTACAAAAAATGGCTAAACAAGGAAAAGTTCCAGCAGAATTATTAAATAACATAATGATTTCTGATAAAAAATCAAAAATGCTAAATCCGCAAATTTTACAGATTTTACCGCCAGGACCGGAAAAAATTCAACTGGAAAAGCTACTGAAGAAACATGCCAAACAAAGGCAAAAACAAATCAAACAACAAATGATGCAGGAGGCACAAAAACTTAAGAAAAGTAGTAGTAGTATGTTACAACAAGCACCGCCTCCTTTGGTACCTTTGTTTACGCCAACACCACTACTTCCGCCACCAACAGCTCAAACAACAATTCATTCTCCTAAAGTGGCGGCAGCAGCGGCGGTAGTGAATAAAATGACACCCCTAAGCGTCGATTTGGAAGAAGAGAAACCTAAATTGTTAGAGCAAAAGCAAACTTTGTTGTCTATGATGTCTCCAATGAAATCAGGAGGATTCCCAACAAATCTAGTGCAGTCGCCAAAACAACCGCAACAAACACTACCGCCTCCAACAACCGCATTTGGAGAAGGTATAACGAGTAAACCATTAAAATCCCCTTTAATTTCGGGAGACACTCTTGTGATGGCGGCGGCTGGAGATAATTTAACAAAAACACCACCGTCGACATTGTTGCCGGTGGCGGCTCTGACAACAGCGGATGGCAAAGAGCTAAAATTGTCCACTGAACCAGATCGCAGTAAATTAAATATTTTCAAAAAGATATCAAAACAAAAGACACCAAAATCATCGTCACCCACCCCGTTGCGTCTACCCACTGGTATGGGCGATGCTCCCATAATTAATTTGCCTTCTGGTACAACAATAACTCCGACACCTGGTCCTGGTCCAGTTCCTATTTCGGGTCCTTCCTCAACGGTGGGACGAAATTTATTCCCACCTTTGGCGACAAACAACGATTCGTCCAATATTATCAATTTAGATGATATCAAAGATTCACCACCCAGTTTAAATGCCTCTCATCATCCACCACCACCATCCGCAACGACAGCAAACACAGACTTGACACCCTTGAATAGGGTGTTTGGAGAAAAACCTTTAGGGGGAGAAACAAGCAGTACCGCCAATGCTACCAACGCCGACTTGGCTAATAAACCCAAAAAGCGGGGACGTAAGCCGGGCAGTAAAAATAGTCCAAAAATTCCTGGTGTTATACCGGCAAATTTACTCAAGAAAAACAAAAAAATGAAAATGGATCCAAAATTATTCAACCCACAAATACCTTTACCGCCGGAATTCGCTTCAGCCATGGGAGCGGCGGGCAATCTATCCTTTGATAATGTTGCCCAGCTATTTGGAAACCCCATGGAATGGGCCCAAAATAAACAATTGCAACAACAAATGCTAATAATGGCTGCCGCCAAGGAAAGAAAAGAGCTAAAGAAAAAGAATAAAATTATAAAACAACAAGATCTCTTAAACAGCGACAAGAATATGATGATGCCACCGAGTAATCTGTCAATGTCTAATGTGCCCACCTCGGAGGAAGTGCAAAATATAAATAAAAAATTAATGCGCATGGATACCATTCTCAAGCCGGCTCCCTTGTCTTCGTCTACTAAAAACGACTTGTCAGTGGATACCAGTTTAATAACGGGTAAAAAACTACCCTCTCCATCGCTATTTCCTACGGTGCAATCTTCGACATCGCCTCTCAAATCACCAGGAGCAGCTGCAGCCGCCTCCAAACGTTTAATGCAGGGCATGGAAGCTATGGCGGCCGCAGCAGCCGCTGGTCTCGGACAACCTTTCATGTTACCCAATCGTCCAGCGTTTCCCAATTTGCCCAGCAATATGTTGTCCATGCTGCCATTTCCTTTTACCGCTCGTCCAGGTTTAATACCCACCCCGGGTCTCTTCCCCACACCCGGTTTGGGGGCTTTTCAAAATCCAAAAAATCCTCTGCTACCGGGAATGTTCCCATTTCCAAATTTGAAGCATTCTTCGGGAGAACCAAGTGCTCAAGGTAGTTGAGTAACACTTTGCAATATTTTATTTCATATAATAATTGCTATATTTTTAATTTCAGAAACCACCGAGGATTTGTCTATGACCAAAAAGAAAACGACAGAGTCTTTAGAACGTAGTTATTGCAATGTAGCTCCCTTGGTGCCCGAATTTCTGAAGCTAAACACCCCTGAAACGTCGAAAACATCAACGAAAAGTGATTTGAGCGAAAGTGAGTTGCCTAAAACACCCAAGCCTCGCAGTTCACATAGCTCAACGCCACAGGAACACTTACTCAAGAAAATGGTTGAAGCCCATACGCCGGAAAGTGGGAGCAGCACCAAATCCATACCCTCTACGCCGGGTGGCATGACCTTAAACACCTTCGAGCAGCTAATGAAAAAGAATGATAGTCCCATAGATATGGTTTCTTTGAGCAAATCATCTAAACGACCACCTCCAATGCAAGATACTGGTTTAGATTTCTCCATGAACAAAAAACACACTACACCAGGTCTGGGCAAGCAAGCGCCCATAACTTTAAATAATGAGCCCATAGAAGTGTCAGATGATTCGGATGAAATGAGTCAACCGCCACCGCCAGCTTCTAATAAAATGCATCATCCGTCTACCATAACAGAACCAGTTCCTTTAACTCCCCAAACCTCCTCCTCCTCCGTCATAACACAACCCACTTTCAATATGGATGATATGTTTATAGCCAATACGGGAGGAGGAGTTTTAGGAGGAAGCAGTAAAATACCTCCTGTCACAATGGAATCGGACTTATCATCAAAGGAACTCAAGAAACTGAAAAAACAAGTTAAAAAGACTTCGGTCAGCATTACAAGTTCACTCATAAATTCAGAAAAATCCGAAGGCGTGAGCAAATTAGCCGGAGGTGCTGATTTGATACCTTTATCTTCTACGGGAGGTTTGGCTTATTCATCCAAAAATATACCATTTAACAGCTTGACGGCCAATGCCAATCCCACCTTTAATACACACAACAAAACAACAGACTTCCAACCAAGCTCCAATACAACAACATCCACCCCGACTGTTTATGACAATGTTACCATTACTGCCGCCATTCCATCGACTACATCGTCATCACTGTCCTCCTCCACCGCTACGAATATATTTGACATGCAAAAGAAACGCAAGGAACATAAGAAAATAAAAAAAGAACTAAAAGAAGGTAAAATTAAAAAGAAGAAAGACAAAAAAGATAAATCAAAAAGTAAAGAAAGAGCCGAAAAATATATAAACTCATTGCAAACTTCGCCGAACAAAGAAAAATTGGAAATATCGGAAACAACACCAATCGTTGCAAGTGGAAGCCTAAGTGTTACACCGGTCCCAGAGAAAACTAAAGATAAAGATTTAATTAAAAAACTTAAAAAAGAAAAGAAAAAAGAAAAGCTGCGTACAGTTATGGAAGAAACATCCAGCACAACAACATCCTCACAACACCACCACCCAGCACAAATATCGCCCTCCAACCATCCAGCAGAAGGTGGAGGAGAAAAGAAACACAAATCCTCACCATCATCATCAGTTAATTCATCGTCGAGTAATGAACAGGAACCCCCTGTACCAACCCCAACGGCTAATTCATCATCGTCTTCTGCAGGAGGCGTAGCTTCTGTTGTGCCGAAATTAACTTTAAAACTGGGTTCCACACAATCCCCAACGCCACTGGATGATTTACATAAAAATACAAATAGTTCTAATCCCCCGGCAACAGTATATCAACCAGCAGTGTCCTCACCGCCACGTGACACTCAACGGGAGCCCTCACCAGAACTGGCCAGAATATCACCGCTTGTAACAAGACCGCCGAAACAAAAAATCAATCCAGGTGGGTAGGACTTCCTGCATGTTGTTTTCTTTTCTACTACCTATGACTGACATTTAATCACATTTAATTCAAACGACAACAGGTGATTTGACAACTGGCTCCAGTTCTAATGTTAACAGTCTAACGGCTACTAATACCAGTGCCTTAGATAGTTTTGGAGATGTTAGTAAAACTAGCTCCTCATCATCGAATGTTAATATGATAGTACCACCACCCAATCCCTGGCTTTCGGGTGGAACAATCTCCGCCAGTTCGGTATTATTGCCGCATCAGCTTCTGCAAACCACCAAACATGATATGACATCGGCTGCAACAGGTTCAAGTCAAAGCACGGATAATTCCAAGGCTCATCATTCCTCGGCGGCGGATAGACAGAGTCCTTTAACGTTGATAACTGAAACAAGTCGACCCTCATCCTATATTGTAAGTACAGCAAAAAAACTAAGCTTTTAAGCGATACTAAAAACATTTTAAATTTCACTAGGACGCCGATGGAAATCGTGTATGGATCTGTCCCGCCTGTGGCAAGGTTGACGACGGTTCTCCCATGATAGGTTGTGATGGCTGTGATGCCTGGTATCATTGGTACGTATACTTGCCATTACCATTGCTATATGTAGATTTCAGAGTATAATAACAAAAATATTTCTTCTTTCTTTAGGGTTTGTGTGGGCATTTTTGTGGCGCCCAAAGACAATGAAGACTGGTTTTGTCGCGTTTGTATTACACGTAAAAAAGGTCTACATGGTGGCTCCGACAAAAAACGTAAACGTAATAAGAAGAAATAGTTTTAAATAAATTGACGAGATTTATAATAGATTAGTTTTTAAAAGTTGTAAAATTACATGAAATTCGTTAATATACCATAAGTATATATAAAAGAAAATCCAATAGATTTGTATTATATAAAAAAACAATCCAAAAGTAAAAAAACAAAACTGTTAAAAAATAAAAAAAATCACACATAAACTCATATCATGTTTATCTTTTTTATATAAATATCAAATTTCTAAGAAATTTAAATTTTCTATTTTTTTTTAAATTTCATCGAAATCATATTTTTTATTTTGAATATTTAATATTGTATTTCTATACATAATATTTTTATATTCCTTGAAATTTTATCGAAATTGAATTGTTGAAACCGGATTTTTATAAAATTTATTTGAAATGACATTTTTCTCGAAAATTTCTCCGAAATTGCATTTCTAACAGAAATTTCATCAAATTGCATTTCTATAGATAATGTTTTTTTACATACATTTCCTAAAAAAATTCTTTAAATTATAGTAAATTTCGTCGAAAATTATATTTTTACTGCAATTTTATGCCAATATGAAAATTTTTCTATAGAATTTTTAATTTTGATTCCATGCTTGTAAATTACATATTGCTGCAAAATATCATCAAATGTGCAATTTTATCGCTTGTTTCATTGAAATTGGATTTTAAAGAAAATTTCGTAAAAATTTCTACGAAACTGAATTTTTCTAGAAAATCTAGTAAAAATTCCCATTTAACAAAATTTTTTTTTGTAAATATCTTCATTCATTGCACTTTACTTAATAATATTATTAAATGTGAAGTTTTATTGAATTTTTTTTTATTGAAATTGCAATTTTATAGTAAATTTTGTCAATTACATTTTACTAAAATTTTTTTAAAATTACATTTTTACCAATTTGTGTTTCTATAGAAAATTTATTTTTTCCTGTTAAAATTTCCTTTTATCTAGAACAATTTTTGGGAAAATAACATTTCCCAAAAAATTTATAATGATCCAATTTTATAGCAAATTTCCTTCTTTCCAAAAATGCCCTACAATCTATAATGCACAATTTCATAAGAAATTTCGTCGAAATTTTAATAGAGAATTTCGCAGTAATTGCTTTTCTCTATAAAGTTCTATAAAAACTAAAATTTTATAGCAAATTTCATTAAAATGCTATATTGCATATTGCTCAAAATTTACATTTTTTTTGGACACTTTTTTTAAAATAGCATTTTCCTAAAAATACATCAAATATGAGATTTTACCGCAATTATAATATAAATTTAAATTTCACTGAATACATATTTAGTTAAAATTTTACATATTTAGTTAAATTTATAGAAAATTTCGTCGAAGTTGCATTTTTCTAGGAAATTTCTTCAAATGACAATCTTATGCAATTTTTTTCAAAATTGTCGTTTTTTAGAAAATTCTTCAAAACTGAATTTTCTTAAAAATGCTTAGCAATTGTGCAAATTTAATTAAAATTGCAATTTTATAGAAAAATTTGTCAATATTTAGAATATTTTTTCAAAACTAAATGTTTATAAACATTTTATCAAATTATAGAATATTTAATTCTTCCAAAAAAATTTTGTTAAATCGCAAATTTTTAAAAAACTTAAAAAAAATGAGAATTTTTATATCAAATTTGAATGTTAATTTCATTAGTTTCACTAATTTATATCAAATTTGAATGTTAATAGAAAATTTCCCAATTGTGTTTTTCTAAGATTCCATCAAAATTGGAATTTTACAACAAATTTCATCGAAATCGTATTTTTATTATTGCTGATTGAAAATTTCCTCAAAATTGCATATTTAAGGAAAATTTCGGCAAAATTGCATTTCTATAGAAAAATTGTCAAAATGCAATTTTCTAGAAAAATTCCCTAAATTGCAATTTTACTGAAAATGTTTTCGAAATTTTATTTTCCCAGAAAATATCATCGAAATTTCATTTTTTATAGTTTTATCAAAATTGTAATTCTATTGAAAATATATTTTTTTTCCATAAAAATTTGTTAAATATCATTTTATTTAGAATTTTTTTTTCCGAAATAGCATTTTTCTAGAAAATTTCATCAACAGTGCAAATTTATCGTAAATTTCGTTAAAATTCATAAAATTGCATAATATTAAAAACTTCCCCGAAACTGCAACTTTATGGAAAATTGCATTCATTCCTTCAGAAATTTTCATAAAAAGTACATTTTACTGGAAATATCATTGAAATTAAAGTTTTACTGAATATTTAGTAAAAATTTTTTATAGAAAATTTCGTGGGAATTGCATTTTACATTTTTACAAAAATTTCCACGAAATTGTATTTTTATATAAAATTTTATTGAAATTTAATTTTTCTAAAAAAATGTCATCAAAATTGCAATTTGAAATCAAATTTCATTGGAATTTTATTTTTATTGAAAATTTTGTCGAAATTGCATATTAATTGAAAAATTTAAGGAAATTGACTTTTCCAGAAATTGTTGTCAAAATTGCATTTTTGTAGACAAATTCGTCGCAAAGGTTTTTTATAAAAAATTTCACAAATTGCAAGTACAAAACAAAAAAAAAATATTTTTCCAAAATTTTTATCAATATAGATTTGAGAAAATTTCTTGGAAATAAAATTTTTCAGGAAAATTCATCAAAATTGTCTTTTTACAGAAAATTTCCTCGAATCTGCATGTTAATAGAAAATGTCGACGAAGTAGCATTTTTATAAACATTTTTGTCAAAATTCTCCTGAAGTTTTCATCAATAGCTTCATGCCGAAATTTTCAGGAAAAATAAAATTCAACATTTTCCAGAAAAATGCTCTTTCCGCCTGCCTCTCTCTGCTACAAATTTTGCTAATGGGCTAATGTGACTACCTTAGTCGAAATTCACACTCGGCAATTTTTTCCAAGAAAGTGTCAATGTTTGTGGAAAGAGAGGCAGGCTGAAAGAGCTCTCTCTCGTACAAACTTTGACACTTGCTTGGAAAAAATTGCCTCGTGTGATTCCGCACATTGTTAAGTCCAGATTCACAATCGGCAACTTTTTCCAAGAAAGTGTCAAAGTTTGTGGGAGAGAGAGGCTGGCGGAAAGAGCTCACTCTCTTGTACAAACTTTGACACTTGCTTGAAAAAATTGCCGAATGTGAATCTGGATCCAACAATGTGCTGAATCACACGAGTCAATTTTTTCCAAGCAAGTGTCAAAGTTTGTACGAGAGAGAGCTCTTTCAGCCTGCCTCTCTTTCCACAAACATTGACACTTTCTTGGAAAAAATTGCCGAGTGTGAATTTCGACTAAGGTAGTCACATTAGCCCATTAGCAATTACGCAAATTAAACCTTGGGTGCGATTGCCATTTTGCTTGTCAAAATCAAATGATGTATAAATACAATTTATTCATTTTATCTATTTTCTCATTTTGTAAAAACACCTAAAAATGTTATTTTGACAACCAAATTGCTGACTTCAAATTAAAATAAAAGTAATCAGCTGTTTGCTGAGAGTTCCTTTAGTCCTGCTTCACACTCGGCAATTTTTTCCAAGCTCTTCCGAGCTCTTTCCACCTGCCTCTCTCTTCTAGAAACCTTGACACTTGCTTGGCAACAATTGCCGAGTGTGAATCAGCACTTACAATTATTGTATCTTGACTCTTGCCCGGCTCTGTGGTAAGCCGCCGCCGCCATACGCAATATTATTTACGCCGTTATTGCTATTTTTGCGCTTGCCTTCGAGAGCTACGCTTCTTGACAGCTGTAATAAACAATTCGAAGAAAAACAATAATAAACAGAGATTTCTATACAAATATCTAAATACTTGAACAAAAATGTTAGAATCACTCTATCCACCACCATCTTATGAGAATTTAAAATGTGGCGAAATATTTTGTGTCTCTCCGCCACTAGCAGTTTTCCATGTTACCTGTACGTCCTGTGACCAGAAAATCAATTTCGATGAATTTGTAGAACATTTCCAAGCCCAGCATCTTCCATTAGCGGAAGAGGCAATAATTGTCGATGATTTGGTTACAAAACCAAGTGCAAAATTGGAAGAGGATGTGATTTTAGAAAGCATATTCGTCACCAAAGAAGTTCCCGGAGATAAGCTGGTGCAAGTCAATCAAGAATATTTCTCTGGCGGCGATCCAACAAATATTGATAATGTGCAGTTGGAAGAGATAGATGACAGAGATTGTGATGAAACTGTTGCCAATGAAGAAGATGATGATATATGTGTGCAAGAATTAATAAAAGAATCAAAGAAGCGCCCTACGCGTAAGAATACCGTAACTCGAAAATCTTTGGCAAGGAATGCCAAGAAAATAACAATTGAAAAAGTTATTGGCAACAAAGAAAAGGAGGATGTTGAGACCATTTCACACTGTGATGAAAAGGAAATTGACTTAAATATTGAAGCTACATTTTTAAATGTAGAAAAACTTGTAGTTGACGATGATGATGATGATGACTACGACTGGCCAGCTGAAACGGAGCTTTTGGATAAAAACGTTGAGGTAACTATAATTTTCATTTATCAAAATTAACATAAAAATTAAATTAAACATGTAGAATTGTTATTGTTTTTCCAGCCAGAGCCCGTTAAAAATCCCATAGATGAACTTCAATTTAAATGTCCACTATGCCCGCGTTCATATATCACCAAACATGCTTTACAAAAACATCATTACAGCGCCCACAATCCCAATAAGTGGGACGGAAAATCCCCTAAACCCGAAAATAAATGCGATATTTGCCAGGAAGTGTTTCGATCGGCACCCATGCTGAGGACACATAAATACAAACACACTGGCATAGTTTGCGATATTTGCGGAAAACCCTTCCGGCAGGTGGGCAGTATGGTGCGTCATAAAATTCGCCATACCGGCATTAAGGAACATAAATGTAAAGAATGTCCAAAAGATTTTTTCACAGCAAAAGAACTAAAATCGCACATGATTTGCCACAATGGCATGCAAGTTGTCTGTGAGGTTTGTGGTAAACGTTGCAGAGATGGAGGCGATTTAACCGTCCACATGCGCCGACACACTGGCGAAAGACCCGCTAAATGCAACGTGTGTGGAAAGTGCTTTTTCACTTCACACGATTTAAATGTACATGCTATCGGCCACACTACTGACCGCCCATTTTCCTGTGATATATGTGGTTCGAGGTTTCAGCGTAAAAAAGCAATGCGAATTCATAAACGTATACATTCTAAAGTACGTAATCACGAGTGCAAAATTTGTGGCAAGGGGTTTGTCAATGTGGGAGGTTTAAATTCGCACATGCGTTCACATGAGGCTGCGCTAGAGAAAGCCAATGAGGATGTGTATATTCCAACAATATTCATAGGAAAACCCCCTTGTTTAAACTTGGACAATCCGGAGATTTGTGGTGGAGGAAGTATGTCTAGCACGACTACAGAAGCTACAGTTTCTGCAAATGTGATGGAGGAAGAACAATTTTTGGCGGGATTTATTGTTTAATACTTCCTCTCCCTCTAGTGATTTAAGGGTTGGGGTAACGTTAAATCGTGCAAAAAAAAAGCAAATTTTTATGATTTTTTTGTGACGAAACTGTTAAAATTTTTTGAATGAAACCAATGTTACATTAAAGTTTAACTTTAAGAGTTTTTTGTGTACAATTTTCACAAAAAAATGTTAAAAAATATGGCAACGACAAAAAATTCAAAAAGGAAGTTTTTAAACGTTACCCCTACTTAATGGAACGTGAAAGCGACTGCGATAAATTCAATTCAAAATTGCATTTCATTTTCAATTCTCTTCTAGAAAGCGACAAAAGCGAATTTGATGAAATGTGAAAAAAAATCCATTATATTCTTCGTAGTTTTAAAAGTGAAAAATGCAAGAAAATTTGATTTTTTTATTTTATTTATTCAATATCAATAGAAAGAAAGTAAAAAAGGTCAACTTTTTGTAAATAAATTGGTAAATTGAAGGGATTTTGTAAGCGATTTTATCGAGATCGCTTTCCATTACATACCCGATAGGTACACGTATTTCTAAATTATTTTATTCTAAACTATTTTATTCTAAATTATTTTATTCTAAACCATTTTATTCTAAACTATTTTATTCTAAAATACTTTGTTCTAAACTATTTTATTCTAAAATACTTTATTCTAAACTATTTTAATTTAAATTATTTTATTCTAAATTATTTTATATATATTCGAAACCTGTATAAATAAAAAAATCGAATACAATTAATATAATGAAAACCTTAGTGGTATTGGATGAAAAAATGTCATATCGGAAGGGGATGGTATAATGCTGCACAATCTAAAAAATATTTATTTTTGCAAGATCGATTGAAAAATAGGAATAGAAAAAACTACGCAAAGGAAATGGAGGGGGCCTTTTTTAGTGGGAGCTATATCAAAACATGGCCTGTTTTAGCCCATTTTCATTTCATTTATTTTGTACAAACTTGTAATTCAAAGCCATTTACTCATTTGTATATAATGATGTGTTTAAAACTAAGTAATTATATAAGGAATAAATATTAAAAATACAGATTTTAATCAGGAATAGTTATTGGCTATATCAAAATATGATCCAGTATGGTAAATTTTTTCTGGGAGTGCTTTAGGGCCAAGCTAAATACCAAATGTCAAATTTCAGTCGGATCGATACAAAAATAAGTCCTCTTAAGCAACAAAAATTACAAAACATAGCGAGTTATGCTCAAACTGAAATGAAATAAATGAAATGAAATACATAAGCAGCATATCTGACTGTGTCACTACATTACAAATGGATTATTATATCGATTCAAGCACTTAAAATGTCGCTCCTAAAAAGTTTGAAAAACAGACATATGCTGTTATGCCTTGTGACCACAGATATATGGGGGATATATCAAAATTTATTTATTTATGTAGCCAAAATTTGTTTATTTCTAGAAGTTACTTCAGGCGAAATGATTTATAGATTTTTAAACTTTAGCCAAATCAGTTTAAGAATGTGTCCTCTACATGAAATTTTGTCTGATGCGGCATATTTTTTCTAGGATTAATTTAGGGCCAACTAAATTAACAAAACATTAAATTCTAAATTTCAGTCTGATTGGTTCAAAAATGAGACCTCTAGAGTTTTAAGAAGACAATCCCGGGAACTTTATAACTTTAAAATGTTGCACAAAGGGGGCAATGTTTTCTGGAAGTTGTAATTAAAAATACAAAATTCTAAATTTCAGCCAAATTGATTTAAAAATATGTATTCTATTCTGTCAAAAAGTCAAATCGGAGTAGACCTTAATATGGAGACTGTATCAATAGGGTGCATATTTTCTACGAAGCATCAAATAAATTACCAAATGCAAATTATCACCTCTAGACCTTTAAGAAGTCAAGTCGATGTGGATCATGGGGACTATATCAAAATAAGATCCGACAAGGTCTATTTTTTTCTAGGAATAGTTTTTGGGCCAAATTAAGTATCAAAGGACCAATTTTTAGCCAAATCGGTTCGTAAATGTGTCTTCTAGATTGTCAAAAATCAATTCGCAGTGGACATTTTTATTGCGAATATATCAAAATACGATCCGATACGGTCTAGGAATACTTTAGGGTACTTTGGTTAATAAGCTAATTAATGCATATTGTAATTTATGTTTAATTGGCCAGACAGCTTTGAATTACAAGTTTGTACGAAATGAATGAAATAAATGCCAAATTTCAACAGGATCGGTTCCAAAATGTCACTTCTAAAGGGTCCGCAATGTAACGTTTTTTTTTTCAACTAGTGCTTATTTCGTGAATGGTAACACTTAGCTCATGTCTGATTTGACAGATAATAGTTTTATCCTTCCGTTGAACGAATATGTGTATATTGCGACATTACTTTGAAAATCATGGTAATATTGCAGAATGTGTTATCTTTCACAAGATAACGTATGTTCGCAATCTTGTGAAAAAAGTGAAAGAAACTGGCATCTTCATCGATAAACTAAAGCGTGAAAACGAAAAAACAGTGCGTATACCCGAGAATATTGCTGTTGTGGCAGAATGTGTGTGTGAAGCGCCATCAACATCAATTCACCGTCGGTCTCAACAATTGAACATTTCGGAGACATCATTGAGACGAATTTTGCATAAACACCTTGGTATAACGCCATACAAAGTCCAATTGGTTCAGGAGCTGAAGCCAACTGACCATCCAATGCGTTTTCAGTAGATTTTTTTTATAGCATTTTCAAAAAAAAAAAAGTTATTTGAACTTCAAGAAATGTTCTGAGAAATTTTTCAATGTGACTTATTTATTCAAGGAATAGTTTAGGGTCAAATAAAGTACTAAATGACAAAATTCAGCCAGATTGGCTTCAAAATATCACCTACAGAGCATTAAGAAGTCATACCGGAAGCGACCTTTATATGTGAGTTATATAAATATGAAGAAAATGCAAATTAAACTTATTTTTCATTCGCATTACAATTGATACTAGACATATAGAAAGTATAACCGATCAGTTTTTTTTTCATTTTTTATTTTTTTTTACATATGTATGTATGTATGTACATAAATTTTTTTTCTTTACACAATGTATGCAGCCAAAAGTTGAACTTCCTCCGCATTCGCATCTGTAATTTCGGTGTTGGGGCTAGACATACTTGCACCAGATGCCTCTTGACTATCTACATTTAAATATGGATTTCCTATGAAAACCGTTGGAATAAATACGGATGTGCCTAGCTCAGCATTCGATTTTTCTGGAGCAGCGTCATGTGACCGCATGTGTGAGCTTAAACCACTTGCTAAAGTAAATCCTTTGCCGCAAACTTTACACTCGTGATTACGTTCCTTCGAATGTATACGTTTATGAATACGCAATGCCTTTTTACGCTGAAACCTCGATCCGCACACATCGCACGGAAATGGCCGCTCACTAGAGTGGGCAACTGCATGTACATTTAAATCGTATGTGGTGAAAAAACTTTTTCCACACACGTTGCATTTAGCGGGTCTTTCGCCAGTGTGGCGGCGCATGTGAATTGTTAGAACAGCTCCATCTCTGCAACGTTTGCCGCAAATCTCGCAGACAACTTGCATTCCAGTGTGGCAAATCATATGCGATTTGAGTTCTTTAGCTGTGAAAAACTCCTTCGGACATTCTTTGCATTTATGCTCCTTAACACCGGTATGGCGAATTTTATGAGTCATCATACTGCCGACCTGCCGGAAGGGTTTGCCGCAAATGTCGCAAAATATACCAGTGTGTTTGTATTGATGGGCCTTTAAGACTGGTGCCGTTCGAAACACTTCCTGACAAATATCGCATTTATGTTGGATTTTATTAGGAGGAGGCTTTCGTTTCGGTTTATTGGGATTGTGAGTGTTGTATATATGTTTTCGTAGTGTTTTCTTGGAACTGTAGGAGCGCGAGCAAATGGCACATTTAAATGGAAGTTCTTCTTTCTTGTCGGCATCAGACTACAAAAAAAATAATATTTTCATAAGAAAAAATTGAAAGATAATTGCACATTTGGGTAGAGAACTAAAAACACTAACATGGTATGCAGGTTTGTAATATTTTCAACACTGTGGTCCTTGAGTCACCTACTGAATAACACATGGCCCTTTGAGTCAACTACAGTACAGTAAATTACTACAGTACAGTCATATAGTCTACCGCAGATGACCATTGGAGTCGTCTACTCTACAGTAGGTGACCGTTGTAGTCATCTACTCTACAGTAGATGACCAGTGGAGTCATCTACTATTCCCATAGCTCCTAGGAGGAGCATAGGATCATAAAAACGCATAATATATGTTTTAGTTTCCCACTTATAATTTAGTACAATTTACCTCATTGTTTTTAACCTTATCTTCAGTTTCCTCTGGCCAGTAGTCATCATCATCCGTATCATTATCATCACCATGATCACCATCATTATCATTATCATGATCAACATCATTAGCATCATCATTATCACCATCATGATTGTTTTCCGTTTCATGTTCATTTAAACAAGCCTCTTCAATACTTAAATTAATTCCATTGCCATTGGCAACAAAAACGGTTTCTAGTTCACCCTTCTTATCGTCATTGTCAACAACTTTCTTAACTTTCGCTTTCTTGGCACTCCTGGTCAATGGTTTTCGAGTAACTGTCTTTTTACGATTAGAACATCGCTTAGATACATTTATTAATTTTTGCAAACAGACTTCATCTTCATCGTCTTCTTCCTTCTCACCAGATTCAGAATCATCTCTGCTGCCATCCAGTTCCTGCTTGTCGCCAATATCAACATTTGCTGGTTTGTCATTGAAGTCTTCTTGCTTGATTGGATCATCATCGAAATCTTCGTGCTTGATACCTATGTTCTCAGAAACCAAGCTTTTTTCCAATTTAGTATTAGGTTCTCTAACCAAATCATCTAGATTTATGGTTTTTTCCGCCAAAGTGAGATGCAGGATTTGGTAATGTGTTACAAATTCATCAAAATGGATTTTCTGGTCACAGGATGTACAGGTAACATGGAATACTCCCGGTGGCGAGACACAAAATATTTCGCCACATTTGAAAGTCTCATAGGATGGTGGTGGATAGAGTGATGCTAACATGTTTTGTTCTAATATTTAGATTGTTGTATAGAAAATCTGTTTATTATTGTTTTGCTTCGATTTGTATATTACAAATGTCAAATGGTAGAAATTTCCATCACAAGACGAAACCGAGTGCAAATTTAACAACGGCGATGCATATCTTGCAGTTGGCGGCGTCACTAACTAATGAGCCGTCTGAGTTTTGCAGACAATTTATACCATGATTCAATTGTGCAGGTAGTGTACAGATAACAGCTGGTTTACAATTTTTTCTTGCTGGGGTCTTGGGTTATAAAATGCATTCACACAACGATCTTAATTTCACAGCTTTATACAAGAACATGAACGATCTAACTTCGACGATTGTCAACAGGCATATTTTTGATTAATTATTTTTTTCAAAAATTATTTTATTCTAATTATTTATTGTTCACCTTTATTATATTATGAAATTATTGAAGGTTTGGCGAAAAACGATGGATTTGTTGTATTAAACAGTTTAAATTTTATTTGTTTCCAATATTTCGTCTGCATTCGACAGTCATCCTCAGGGAAATTAAATTTAGAACAGAAACTATCGACTAGTTAATAGAGTTAACGATTAACAGTTAACTCACATAAAACTGAAACTATTTAAAGCAACAAATCCATCGTTTTTTAAATAATACATGACCTCAAGCCAAACCATCAATAACTTCAAATTATTTTATTTATGAAAATTTCTGAGCAATTTTTTATCTATAAAATAATATGTGAAATTAATTTTTTGTAAAGAAATTAACAATAAAGAATAATTATTTAAATAAATTTAAATACAGAAAACAAACTTTTCAAAGGAGAAAATATCTAAGAAATGTTCTTTATTATGTCAGGGTAGCGTGGTAATAATAGTGGAGCAATATTCTATTGCGATAACGAAGGCGTTCAGGATAAAGTATAGTAAGAATTATGTATATATGTATACATATATAAATAGTATATGAATATTAATAAAAAATTTTGCGATATTGTAATTTTCTTAAAGTTAAAGGGGAAAATATAATTCTAAAGAACCTCTTATTTTGCAAGGAAAAGTGCTATTGAGAATGAGGGTCTGTATAAAATTGATTTGCGTTAAAAACATTTAAGACCACCAAGGGCCAAATTGTGTGAGATTAAAGATTTACCTTGATCGTAAAAATCTCTGATGAGAAACATTTTTTTTTATGCATGCGCTCACCTGAAAATAAAAATAAGCAAAAAATATTAGGATTAATACATGTTTTAAAGAAATGTTTTTTTATTATTTATTTTTGTGTTTCAGAAATTTTTAATATGAAAGAAATTTCTATAACATTTTTTATAAAAACAAAATTTCTAGGAAATATTCTATTAGTCATAAATTCATAATTAAAAATTCAAATTCTCATCATTTCATGTTATTTAATACAACAGAGTAGTCTTCAAATCCATATTATTAAATGTTTAGAGTACGTTTTTTTTTATCCCAGAATGTTTGTTTATCCCATGTGATGTTAGTTGTTTATATTCCGTTTACAATTTTAATTTATAAGTTTATTGTTAGTTACATTAAGGTAGTAGCCTCATATTTTTTTTTTACCTTTTAGTTACTTTATACATATGCTTTAATATTTCTTCGTTTTTGTAGTATTTATAACCATATATGGCCAACGGCTCGGTTTTATATTGAATAATAATAAATAAAATAAAATAAAATAAATAAAAAATACCAAAATTTCTAGGAAATTTTCTAGAAATACTAGAGGAAGCTTGATAGGTTTTCATCTACACTAGAGTCGACCTCAGTGCTCTTTCCTTGTACTATATATCTATAAATAAAAATAGTTTGCATCAGTGGTTTTCGTCTGTATTACAGTGGCCTTCAGAGATTTTCCTCTATACTAGAGTCGACCTCTGCGGTATTCCTCTTTGCTAGAGTCGATCACAGATATCTTCATATATATGTACTAGAGTTTATAATGGAGATATACATCTATACTACAGTCGATATCAAAGGTATGCTTTTGCATTGGAGATAGAGATGACAAAAGGTGTTGGTTTCACAAAATCACGGGGTTCGGGATTTTTAAATTGCAAATCACGGTGTTTTTAAATTACAAATCCAGGGATCCCGGGATTTTTCGGGATCCCGAAATTATTCGATATCCCGAGATAAATCAGGATTTTTCATTCTTAATAATGCGATATTTCGAAATGGAATACAAACATTTTAGTTCAGTTTTAATTTAATTTGAATAAGGATAAAAACAGCTAAAGCATAAATTAACTTTTGTTAAAAAATACTAATTTTTATTTAAATATTTCACAACATCTTAGCTGTGGAATAATGTTGGTCCAACTTCAGTTCGTCGTCTGAATTATTACTGGTATTGAAGTTATAATTTACATGTTCGTTATAAATGTTAGTTAACATTGTCGACAGAGTGTATCTATCTTTCACTTAACATTTTATTCGAGACAGCTTCATATATTATTATTAAAATATCCCGGGATTCATTTTAGACAATCCCGGGGTTCGGGATTTTTCGGGATCGGGATTCCGGGGATCGAGATTTCCCGGGATCGGGATTTCCCGTTTGACATCACTTATTGGGGATGACCACAACGGTCTTCATTTATATTAGATCACTTGCCCACCATCAAGCTCAGATCACTTCCGCTATACTAGGGTCCAGCTCAGAGCAATTTCCCTTTACTAGGGCCCAGCTCAGAGATCTTCATCTACACCAAAGCCAATCTCGGGGGTAATTTTTTTTAATCTTATCTTAAGCGTTGAGATGTTTTTATTTGGTTAATACAAAACCTGTTTTACATCTATATTTCAATAATAACTACCATAAAAATACATTTTTTTTAAATTTGTTGACTATCATCACCAACAATATTATTTAAAAGTGGGCTTCCTATAAACACCGGAGGCACATACACGTGTGCTGCTGTTGCTTCGCCTTTCAAATTTTTTTATATTATCTTAAGGGTTGAGCATTTTTTATTCGTTTAATATAAAACATGTTTTACATCTGATTTCAGTAATAACTGCCATAAATATATTTTTTTAACTTTGTTGACTATCATCACCAATGATCATATTTAAAAGTGGGCTTCCTATAAACACCGGAGGCACATACACTGGTGTTGCTGATGCCTCGCTGTTCAAATCTGCCTTGGCGTCAGCATGTGTGCGAAGGTGCGTTTTCAAACCTCCTGCTATTGTAAATCCTTTGCCACAAATTGCACACACGTGCTTGCGTTCGTCTGAATGTATACGTTTATGAATACGCAAAGACTTCTTAAGCTGGAAGCGCGAACCACATATCTCACAGGGAAATGGTCGCTCATTCGAATGTGTGACAGAATGTACGTTCAAATCGTGAATGGAGAAGAAACTTTTACCGCACACCTCGCATTTGGCGGGTCTTTCTCCAGTGTGCCGGCGCATGTGTGCCTTCAGAACGCCTCGTTCACGACAACGTTTACCGCAAATTTCACAGACCACAGGGAACCTTCCCGTATGAGACAGCATATGCATATTAAGTTCCTTTTCCAAATAAAATTCCTTGGGACATTCTTTGCATTTATGCTCCTTAACACCGGTATGTCGAATTTTATGAGTCATCATAGTGCCGACCTGCCGGAAGGGTCTGCCACAAATGTCGCAAATTATACCAGTATGTTTATAATGATGGGACTTTAAGTTTTTTTCGGATCGAAAGACTTCCTGGCAAATATCGCATTTATGTTGGATTTTATTAGGAGAAGGCTTCCGTTGCGACTTTTCGTGAACTTTGTAATTATGTTCTCGTAGCGATTTTTTGGAGCTGTATGATCGTGAGCAAATGGCACATTTAAATGGAAGTTCTTCTTTCTTGCCGGCCTCACTCTGCAAAAAGAAATTAATATTTTCATAAGTAAAAATTGTAAGATAATTGCACTTTTGGGGGGAGAAGTCTTTGCAGTCACCTACAGAATAACACATGGCACTTTGTATCAACTACTCTACAGTGAATTACACTTGCAGTCATACAGCATCTGACAATTGGAGTCACCTACTCAACAGCATATGACCATTGCAGTCATCTACTGTACAGCAGTTGACCATTGGAGTCATATACTCTACAGTAGATGAACATAGGAGTCATATACTCTACAGTAGATGAACATAGGAGTCATATACTCTACAGTAGATGACCGTTGGGGTCATCTTCTTTACAGCAGATGACCATGGGAGTCATCTCTTCTACTACAGATGTCCATTGGGGTCATGTACTCTACAATAGATGACCACTGGATTCGCCTACACTACAGCAGATGACCATTTGAGTCATCTAATCTACAGGAGATGACCATTGGAGTCATCTAATCTACAGTAGATGACCATGGGAGTCATCTACCCTATAGTTCATGCAATTGTAGGTCATTTACTCCATAGTAGACGACCAGTAGAGTCATCTACTCTATATTCATTTATTCCATTTATTATCCAACAGATTGCCCTTTGAGTCATATATTCTACAACAGATGGCCCTTGAAGTTATGTATTCACCGCATTTTAACTAAAAAATAATCTACTTAAGAGCAGTCATATTCTCTATAATAGATGGATAGTGTGGTCATTTACTCAATAGTGGATAGTCATATACTCTATAGTAGAGGGAATTGAATTGGACCCTCTCCCGATAGTAAATGAATCTTGGTGTTATCTATTATTTAGTATACTACATATGTATGAAGTTACTTATGGTACAATTCATGGGATAATTTAATATACATACATATCGCTCAACAAATTCAAGAATGACATAATTCAAAATTTTTGAGTTGGCTTGCAGGAAAGGCGAATTTTGTAAATGTCCATAAATAAATATGAGCGAAATTTCTTTTCTGGAGAAAGTGCAGCATTTTCCTTACCCTTTTCCGAAAACTGTACTATTCTAACAAATTTTGGAAATTTGAAAATTGGAGTTAAGTTAAATTCGAGGGACTACATAACTTCGACTTAAAAGATGCAAATATTTTCTAGTATTTTACGTCGACGAGGCAACACTTTTTCCAGAAACTAAATCGCCATTAGTTTATAAGTAAACTACCAAAAATCGGTTTATTCCAGCGTTTTTAAACATCTTATTTTATGTTACTTATCTTTTTATGCGGACTTAGTTACACATCTTGATAATTTTAAATTTTGAGTAAGGTAACTCTTGAAGTAGTGTGGTTATGTTACTTATCTTTTTATACGGACTCACTTACACATCTTGATAATTTTCAATTTTGTGTAATGTAACTCTTGAAGTAAGTGAGCAATATGTGTAGTAGACGACTCAAGGTATCATCTAATGTAAAGAAAATGGGGCCTTGATATATACTCTATAATAGATGAACCTTGAAGACATCTGAAGACCTTGCGGTCATCTATTACCTCATAAACAATCTCTGTAATCATCTACTTTATAGCAAACGACCGATGGCGTTCATCTACTATTCCCGTAGCTCCTAGGAGGAACATAGGATCATAAACACGTATAATACCTATGTTTTAGTTTTCCATATATATTTTAGTATAAGTTACCTCCTTGTTTTTAACCTTATCTTCTGTTTCGTCTGGCCAGTAGTCATCATCATCATCATGATCACCATCATTATCAGCATCATTATCACCGTCATTATCATTATCATGATTGTCTACCGTTTCTTTTTCATTTAAACAAGCCTCTTCAATACTTAAATTAATTCCATTATCTTTGGTAAGAAAAACGGTTTCTAGTTTATTTCTATTATCGTCGTTGTCAACAACTTTCTTAACTTTCGCTTTCTTGGCACTCCTGGCCAATGGTTTTCGAGTAACTGCCTTTTTACGCTTAGAACTTCGCTTAGATCCATTTATTAATTCTTGCAAACAGATATCATCTTCATCGTCTTCTTTCTTCTCACCAGATTCATTATCATCTCTGCTGCCATCCAGTTCCTGCTTGTCGCCAATATCAACATTTGCTGGTTTGTCATTGAAGTCTTTTTGCTTGATTGGATCATCTTCGAACTCTTCTTGCTTGATTGGATCATCTTCGAAATCTTCTTGCTTGATACCTATCTTCTCCGAAATCAAGCTTTTTTCCAATTTAGTATTAGGTTCCCTAACCAAATCATCTAGATTTATGGTTTTTTCCGCCAAAGTCAGGTGCAGGATTTGGTAATGTGTTACAAATTCATCGAAATGGATTTTCTGGCCACACGATGTACAGGTAACATGGAATACTCCCGGTGGCGAGACACAAAATATTTCGCCACATTTGAAATTCTCATAGGATGCTGGTGGATAGAGTGATGCTAACATGTTTTGTTCTAATACTTAGATTTTTGTATAGAAAAATCTGTTTATTATTGTTTTGCTTCGATTTGTATATTACAAATGTCAAATGGCAGAAATTTTCATCACAAAACGCAGCCGAGGGCAAATTAACAAAGGCGATGCATATCTTGCATTTGGCGGCGGTCACGTAATAATGGGCCATCGGAAAGTGTTTCGGACAATTTATACATGATTCAATTGCTACAGGTAGTGTGAAGCTAACAGCTGATTGAAAATTTTTTCTTGCTGGGGTTTTCATTCACACAACGATCTAACTTGAATAAAACATTTAGCGATCGTTGATACAGAATACCGTATACATTGACAGTTCTACTCCATAAGCAAAATGTTACTGTAAATTTCTTAAAGATAAAGGAGACAATGTGATGTTTGCGTAATTCAGGACATTCAAAATATTTTCAAATTCTTTGGTTAAAACCAGAATTATAGTATAACATTCGAAGTATATTGTGTAAAAATTTTATTAAGAAATTCCACAAAATATGGTAATGGAATAATTGCTATTCGTCTCAGAAAAAAGTCCTTATAATTCGGTGATGTACCATCTGAAACCAAAAAAAACCAAAACTATTTCGTAAGATAATCATTTTCCCCAGGTGACAATGGGACGGCTTCTCGAAATTTCTATTTTTTAATTTTTGGGTACACTTTGAAGTGAAATATGCGATTTTTGCAAAAAAAGAAATCGTCAAATTTGTATTGTAAAAGAAAAAATATTAACAAATTTAAAAAAAAGAACTGCAGCGTTGCATGGTAATTTATGTACAGAAGTAGTGTTCAAAATTTCAAAACGATCGGTGTAGTATTTTTGAAGTTATGATGGACCCCGACTTTAAAAACATGGGTTGTGGGAAAAACGCTTTAAAGTTTTTCTTTTAAAGAGGTTCTCCATTCAAAAATTAATATAAAAAATTTCCAATTTCCGAATTTAAGACCATTTATCTGGAGTTTGCACGAGACAGTTTTGTGAAGACAATAGCAATACATTTACACTGTTTTACTAATACAGACAGTAAATTCGGCAGGTGGTTTGGCGTAAGCAACCAATTCGATGGCGTTTCGTTATAATTTTCGAAAACAAAAAAAAATATTGAAACATTTATTTTTATCTTAGATTTTCGTAATTATTGAAATGTTGTTCGGTAGTACATAAAAATGTCCTTCATTATAGTCTGAATGCCTATGTCGCACAATTTTTTTCCCCTTTTTTGACAACTAATAATATTCACAATTGATTCACAATTGCCATCTGCCAATTGTCTTGTGTAAACGCGGGTGAAAATAAAAATAAACAAAAGAGTATTATTAATGCGTTTTAAACATATATTTTCTTCAATGCTATTTTGTTCCATACTCCATTTTGTATGAACGGAGAAAAACGCAATTGTTTGAGAAAAAGCGGGAAAATAAACAAAAGAGTATTATTAATGCGTATTATTAATGCGTTTTAAACATATATTTTCTTCAATGCTATTTTGTTCCATACTCCATTTTGTATGAACGGAGAAAAACGCAATTGTTTGAGAAAAAGCGGAAAAATAAACAAAAGAGTATTATTAATGCGTTTTAAGCATATATTTTCTTTTATTTCAATGCTATTTTGTTCCATACGCCATTTTGTATGAACGGAGAAAAACGCAATTTATTGTTTGAGAAAAAGCGGGACTCAAGAGTTTCACACTTTTTATACCATAGGGTTCCCCACATTGTTAAAAAATAAGCGAGTTATAAAAATTTTTGTTCGTGGCATTTCGTATTTGTACTACATGGACCAGAAAGAGAGTCGGTATGAGAGGAGTAATTTACATATTGTGATGGAAAGAAAGTAAAATAGTGAATACAAAATATAGGGCGATAGGAAATTGGAGACATAGAATAAAAATATCAGAATTATTTTCCGTAAATCAGAGTTAAATCGATTTACGCTACCAATATCTCGAAAACTAGATGAGATAGGAAAACATTTTTTCCAGATTCTGAAAGCGCATGTTTGAAACCCATATTATCAACTCCTAACTCAAAAAACACTAAAATGGCGTATGGACCAAAATAGCATTAAGCCAACTAAATACAAAATTTCTAAGAAATGTTCTATAAATACAAAATTGCTATGAACATTTCTTTAAACACAAAATTTCTAGGAAATTTCTATAAATACAAAATTACTAGGAAATTTTCTATATATACAAAATTTATATGAAATTATCTATAAATACGAAATTTCTATGTAAAAATGTATTCATCGGGCAAATTTCAATTATCTTTACTAGATCAAGGTCATTGAATTGTTGATTGATTGTGAAGCACAGTGCGGCGGCCGATTGTAGCCGTTGAAATGCTCGGAGGTAATATTAAGGTAAGTACACACGATTTGCAGATCGGACAACATTGCCAGAAAAATGGCGGAAAAATGCAACCCTGTGAATTTACAACCGTGTGAACATACAATTTTTGTTGTGCAACGTTAGCAGAAAAGTCATTGCGAGATAATTTGCAGATTGTTATATGTGCGAAGTTTATGCATGTGACAACGGAGCCATTGCCAGAAAAACATTTTATTTGCAACACTGTCTATAATGTATTTTTATTGGCAATCCTGCATATAAATATTTACAAAATATATTGCAAATACATGAAATTGTAATGTTTTCTTGCAATCGTCTGAACTGTCAATTCACCTTTACCTAACAATCTGTCATTGTCAGTATATTTGCAGCACTTTAACAGGGTTGATAACGTTTGCCGATCTGGCAATCGTATATACTCAGCTTAAGGGTATCTCTTAAATAC
Source organism: Eudasyphora cyanicolor (assembly GCA_963930755.1). Classification (NCBI taxonomy): domain Eukaryota; kingdom Metazoa; phylum Arthropoda; class Insecta; order Diptera; family Muscidae; genus Eudasyphora; species Eudasyphora cyanicolor. The sequence continues at coordinate 281,030,339 of OZ005736.1, forward strand.
CGGTGAATGCGTCCGGGGTCTGTCAAACTGAAATTTCATCCTATTGTTTTCTGTGCATACAACAACACTTTGACAGAAGCCGGATGCAATTCACCGGCATTTAAGAGATGCCCTAATGGTTAGGCTTCGCGCCGTCATTTATCTTGCATCGGCTCTATTCTCTGCAACGCATTGCTGACGCTTTCTTTTAGGTTGGCGTGCGCGTTTTTTTAAGTGGCAAAGATGATAAAACCATTATTTTTATAGTGATTTTATGTTTTTAAAGTTTTGGCAATTGTAGCTATAAAACGACGTACGGAATACTTCTGATTATGGGGCCCGGAGGCGTACGATACGTTTCCACTAAAAGTATTTTGGCAACATGACAGCATTTTTAGCAACATGACAGCATTTTTAGCAACATGACAGCATTTTTAGCAACATGACAGCTCGCTGACAGAAATTTTGGCATAATAATATTAAAAAAAGAAACTAATAGCTAGGGCCCTTAAAGCCAAACAAACTTGAGACAAAAATGTTGAAGTCAGCCTATCCAGCATCCTATGACAATTTCAAATGTGGCGAAATTTATTGTGTGTCGCCACCGGGAGTATTTCATGTTACCTGTATAACCTGTGACCAAAAAGTCCATTTCGATGAATTTGTAACACATTACCAAACCAAGCATCTGACTTTGGCGGAAAATACCATAGATCTCCATGATTTGGTTAGAGAGGAGCCAAATACAAAAGTGGAAATAGACTCCAATTTGCTGGATAACATGACCATTAAAGAGGAAGATCCCGAAGATGATCCCATCAAACAAGAAGATGGCATTGACAAAGCAGCCACAGACATTGCTGGTGGCGAGAAAGAAGGGAAGAAAAATGATCCGGAAGCATTGCAGATTGAAGAGCAAGAAGATGATGATGACGATAAATGTTTGCAAGAGTTAATAAATGAATCCAGGAAAAGTACTAAACGTAAAGCGGCGAAGTCATCTAAAAAAACAATTTCCAAGAGAAAACCAAAGAAACCGCGAAAAGATGATGTGAAAGAAAAAGAAACAGATGTTCCCGTACATATACCTATAGAAGAAGAAGAAATCGAACAACACGTAGAAGAGGAAATCGAACATCGTGAGAATATGACCAATGATCCAATGAACACAAGCAAAGAGGATGTCTCGCATAATGATGAAGATGATGGATCTGACGAAGACAAAGAGTGGATGGACGATTTTGGAGACAATACAAATTCTGATGTGAGTATACTAATGGTTAAGTTAGAAAACAAACTCATACTTCTATTCTAAAGTATGCTAACCCCAATTTTCACCATCTCTGGTTAGAGCAACTATCAATTAAAAATATATAATGCGATTTGACAGCTATCACTGTAGGTTAGCTCTAACATTAGGATAACCGGAGTTGGAGAAATTGGCCGTAAATAAAATTAGCCTATTTTAAAGGAGTTTGCGTTTAAAAATTCAGTTATATTCAGTAAAATTATATTTTCATCTGTCACCCCAATCAGTGGAGGTCATAGATTCCATTAGACTTTCAAACTGGAAAGAAATTGTTTGCCTCTGCCGAAAAACTTTAATGTCTACAAATAAAATTTCTAAGATTTTTGTTTTTTTCTCGACCTTTTTCAATATCCAATTTTTGTAAATAAAAGCTGGAGGTCCAATTTTTTAGTTTAATGAATGAGTACAAATGTTTATTAAAATAAGAATCTAGATCTCGAGTTTATTATGTACAAAAATTGGTAAAGAAAATTTCTATAAAAAATAAAATAAAAAAATTTATATAAACAAAAAAATGCAGACATTTTCTTAAAGAAAGAAACATCAAAATGAAAATTTCCATTAAAAAAACTATAAATAAAAAAAATTTTAATATTGTATAAATAAGATCTAAGAATTTATATATATATATATATAACAACTTCACAGTAAGAAAACTCAAAATAACATCAATAACAGATCAAAATAAAGTTTTGATGTTTCTATTAATAAAGACATGTCTAACATAATTTTCTATAAATAAAAAAAGAGATCATATTTTATATCCGATCATTAAGAAATTAAGCAGAAAGAGTATTCTTAACTCAGGACAAATACTGCTAAATTTGGGTAAAATTGGTTTGATTCAGAAATTGGCCCCATATATATGTTACCCCTGTTTTTACAAGTAAGCGCTGTAGAAACTTTATTTTATATCTGATCCGTAAGATATTCTGCAAAAATATGCCACATTTGGGGAAAATCGGTTCAGATTTATACATAGAAATTAGTACGAAATTTTGCAAATTTAAAAAAATCAATTATTTCTATATTTAATAAAAAGTAAGGAAAACAAAAAATGGCTAGGATATTTTACAGTAGTAAAAATTCTAGAAAATTTTCCACAACCAAATTTCCACACAAAATAAACATTTTAATTAATTTAATAAATAGAAAAATTTAAAAAAAATTTTACAAAATTTCCTATAAATAAAAAACATCTAAAAAAAATTATAATTAAAAAAATTTAAAAGAATATAAAATTAATACGAATTTTCCTATAATTTAATGTTCTAGAGAATTTTCTGTTAATAAAAAAACCAGAAATTTGTCTATAAATAAAAAAAATCGTAGAAATTCCTAGAAAGTTTTTATTATAGTCTTTTTATAATTATTTATAGATATCTAATATTTTTTTAAGTTAATAGCACATTTCTTAAGGCGCCCATACACGAGTACTGCCGCAGTTCATGCCGATGAACCCCTTGTGTACGTGTGTGATTGACATTTTCGATACACACATATCAATCAAAATTTAATTTATCCATTTTTTCACTTTTCACACAAAACTATTTTAAATTTTAATGATGAACAAAATTCATCTGATTGATATGTGTTCATTTTGAAAATCAAAAGTATTTTGATTTTCATACTGCAACCAATACATTCTCATGTTGTGTCAAATTCACCAATACACACATATTGCCGTTCCTGCGGCAGTACTCGTGTATGGGGGGCTTTAGATTTTTTCTGGAAAGTTTTATTTTGATTTTTTTGTTTATAGAAATTAAACTTTTTATAATTTGACAAATAAAAAATTCCAATGCTTTTTTGTAAATAAAATATTACTAATGCATTTTCTATAAATAAACATTTTTTTTAAGAATTTTTATATAAATAAAAAATTTCTAAAAAATTTTCTATAAATAAAATTTTTTTAAGAAATTTTCTATAAGAAGTATCTAAAAAAATTTTAAAACATTTTTCTGGGAAATTTTATATAAATATAAAATTTGTAAATTTTCTATAAATAATAATTTTCTAAGAAATTTTCCGAAATTTTTTTTATATATTAAAATATATATATCTAATAAATGACAAAAGTTATTAGAAATTCATAAAAAGTTAGAAATTTAGCGAATATTTGGGAATACATTTGATTTACGTCTAGAGAGTGTCATTTTATTTACATTCAGAAAAATATTTTCCTTGGGTTAATTCAACAACGCCGGAACTAACATCAACACCACCTCCGTGCAATTTGAAGCCTGGTGAAAAGGCCAAACATCTGGTGGCTGATCTTCGCTTCGATGGGCTGCATCATAATCCACTGATGTTGTCCAATAAAGAGAAAAGAGACTGCAAACAATGCAAAAAGTCTAAAACACAATTTTTTTGTGAGAAATGTCACTTGCATTTATGCATCACACCACTAAAGAACTGTTTTGGTGTTTACCACCGTAAAGCCTGAGCTGCGTATTCATTGTTCATTTTTTTATTCATTTACAATTTGTTACCCTTCTTTTTTACAATAAATACTATTGTTCTCAATAAAATAGCACTTTCCATGCCTTTCCATTTTGAACTACTCTTGAACCGGCATACGTTCCTACAGAAACGCTTACTTTTTTCTCACCTGGAGCCTAAACGTGTCATAAGATTGACATGAAATTTTTTTTGTCCTCCTTTTTTGGCAAGAATTACGCTAGAAAAAAATCAGCTCGGTTTTGTCGGTTAGAGGGTTATATTACTGTTATAAATAAATGAAATGTAAAGATGTTATTTATTGCAAATTTGTTTGATTTTTTTCTAAGCATTTTTTATTTTCTTTATAATGTTCAAACAATTTTTCTGCTTAATTTTCTATAAATATAAAATTTGTACGAATTTTTCCTATATACAAATATTAGAAAATTTTCTATAAAAATAATCGTTAATATTATCTATAAACAAAAAACCGAAGAAATTATATATAAATAAAAAAATCTAAAAAAATTTTGTTTAAAGATAATTTTCTATTCATAAAAAGGTTGTATTTTTTATGGAGTTTTAATTTGATTTTTTGGTTTACAGAAAGCTAAACATTTTTTACAAACAAAACATTTCTAATAAGTTTATTATAAATATTTTTTTAAGAAATTGTCTAAACAAATTTCTCAAACAATTTTTTATAAATAAAAATTAAAAAAAAATGTAAATTTTCCGAAAAAATTCAGTACACAAAATATGTTAATATTTTAAACATTACACATTTTTATAAATAAAATTTCTGAGAAATTTTCTATAAATAAATATATCTGAGAAAATTTCAATAAATGGAATATTTGGGAAATTTTCTATGAAAATTCTATATGTATATAATTTTGTTTATTTTCTGTAATACAGTTTTTAACGCCATATCGATGGCTTATATCCAAAATGGGCTATATTGAAAACCCCAATTTTTCAGGAGAGCAAAAAAACTTTTGAATTTTATTATTTCGCGATAAATTAAATATGATGTGAATTAAGAATTTGAAGGTATATATGTAAAGGGTTTTCCAACAAGAGGTGTTATTTTGGTACTCAAAGAAAAATGCCATTTTTCAATTTTTTTAAAAATAAAAAATTATTAAGAAATTTTCTATAAATAAAAAATTATCTAAGAAATTTTCTATAAATTCATAAAAAAAATATTTTTGTTATAAATACAAAATTTCTAAAAAATGTTCAAGTAATTTTTCTGCGAAATTTCCTTTAAACATAAAATTTCTACGATTTTTTCTATAAAAAAATTCTAGAAAATTTTCTATAAAAAAATCGAAAATATTATCTATAAACAAAAACGAAAATAAATTAAATATAAATAAAAAAATTCTAAGAAATTTTTTCTGCGAAATTTTCTATAAATATGTATAAAATTTTTTACGAATTTTTCTATAAATATGTATAAAATTTTAGAAAATTTTCTATAAATAAAAAGTCGAGTATATTACATATAAATAAAAAAATTATTTATAGATAATTTACTCGATTCTTAAAAACTATTATTTATGATAAATAGAAAGAAATTGAGATCTTTATGGAAGGTTTTATTTTGATTTTTTTTGTTATAGAAAGCGAAACATTTTTATTTTTTTATAAATAAATAATCTAATAAACTTCTTTATAAATATTTCTACAAATTTCTAAGAAAGTGTCAATAAATAAAAATTTTCAAAAAAATTTTTGTCAAATACAAATTTTCAGAAAAAATTCAGTACACAAAGAATGTTAATAAACATTTTTGTAGATACAATTTCTGAGAAATTTTCTATAAATAAATATATCTGAGAAAATTTCAATAAATGGAATATTTGGGAAATTTTCTATGAAAATTCTATATGTATATAATTTTGTTTATTTTCTGTAATACAGTTTTAAATTAAATTTTTAAAGGCAAACAAGTCTAGTGATGCCATATCGATGGCTTATATCCAAAATGGGCTATATTGAAAAACCCAATTTTTCAGGAGAGCAAAAAAACTGTTGAATTTTATTATTATTTTAATTTTATTACTATATATTTAATGATATTTATTGCCAAAAATTATTAACGCAGAAGTTCTGAAAATTATAAAGGTTACGTCTTAAAGAAGTGTCCATGAAATGAAGTAATACACTTTGGTCTGATGACAAAAGTATCTGAATAGAACTGCATTCCTTAGTTATATAGATGCAAAATGGTCTTGAACCAGGTAATATCCTAGTTATAAATCAAAATTGTCTCTATATATACAAATTCTATGAAATGAAATGATTTTGTTATAAATAAATTAAAAAAAAGTTCAGTTTTGGCTCATATGGTAATTTTTGATGATCATTTTTCATTTTTAAAATGTGAGATGAGTGTTGTGAGAGATAATTGATTATTTTGTTGTAATAAATGTTTTTCCAGGTTAGACTTTTGGAAATCATAGAAGTTAGTCTTTTCGGAGTCGAATTGGTGTAGGAAGGCTTTGGAGTGCACCCTTCTGGCCCGAAAACGAAATAAAGCGGGACCTTGGTATTATATATCTCTCACAGAACTCGACCTCCATCTCGACGACTTAAATTCGAAAAAAAACGGCTTTAAAAATGATCAAATGTTCTACGTCAAAATAAAACAAATCGTGGACATTTCTAGATTTTAGCTTTCCCTTTTACCTTGATTTTAAGGGGAAGATTTCAGAATACACTCTTCAGCCCTGAGAAGGAAGTTAAGAGTACATTTGGCGATGTATTTCTCTCAGAGCATTTTCATTGAACCTGAAGAGGAAAACTTCGTAGTTCATGCTTCATCCCTCAGAACGAAATAAAGAGGATCGTGGCGGAATTATTTCCCTCAAAGCTCATGACCCACCCTTAAATTAAAAAAAATAGCATATGTCAAAATCAAACAAATCTTGAATTTGGGGAGTGAGGTTCACAATACACTCTTACTCTGACCTGAGAACGAAATAAAGAAGGCCCTTGTGATAATATTTCTCTCACAGAACTCGACCATTCATCACGACACTTACATTTGAAAAATCGCCTTAAAATGATCATATGTCAAAATCAACATTTCTAGATTTTAACTTTCACTTAAATCTGAAAAATCGCCAACAAAAGTGATCATAATTCAAAAAGTCCGTATAAAAATATAAGTAACATGAAATAAGATGTTTAGAAACCCTGCAATATTTCGAAATGTGGTTTTACTTATAAACTAAATTTCGCTGAGATAAATTTACGAACATTTGCGTAATTCACACTTTTGTAAGGCAACCTCAAACATTTTAAATTTTGAGTTGTGTTACTCTTGAAGTGAGTGAGTGATATGTCAAAATCAAACAAATAGTGGGCATTTCTAGATTCTAACTTTCCCTTTTTTTCTTTATTTATTTATTCCAATTCATAACCGATCCTTGATATTAAGTATGAAGACTTCGGAATACAAGCTTCAGCCCTGAGAAGGAATTCAAGAGTACATTTGGAGATGCGTAGCCTTTAAAAATAATCGTTGTGAATAAAATGTATTGTTAGGTTTCTTTTCATTGGAACGATGCAGATCTCGCCATTTCTTCAAAAAAAAAATTGTATTAAAACTCCAATATTTGAATTAAAAATAAAATATACTAATATGCGTAAGAAAGATCACAAAACCAGAACCAGACTAGACAAAATGGTCAAATGTATCTATTATTATGACAACAGTAAATATTTTGGCTCATGATCGTTTCTGGTGTTTTCAGTATACGAAAACAACTTTTATTAAAAATTAAAGAAAAAGTAGTATAGTGACATGTTTTGGGGGTGGTTGTAATGTTTGGATAGACAGACCTGTTGCGGGAGCTATCAAACCCCCATTGTCAATATCCTTAATATAACGATTACTTCTGTCGATCATTAGAATATATACGCACAACAGACAACAGTTTTTTTTGCAGTTCACACAAATAATAATATCAAAATTCATCCTTTCCTCATTTGTTCTTATAAAGGTTGAGGGTTTCCCTTCTTTGCATACATTTCATAGTAGTTCAAAATTTCGTGTCCTTGTAATATTAACCAATTAGGGTTATCTATAATTACCACACAATATAACGGGTTCTCCAACAAGAGGTGTTATTTTGAATCACCCGGTATTTCGGTAGCTGTCACTTTTGAAGCCTTCATTCTTTGACATTTGACAAGGACGCCATTACTAAAAATGGAACGATACATGATTCACCAACAAATTGAAATTATTAAAATTCATCATTCATCTTGACTGATGAGGCCCATTTCCACCTCGGTGGCTTGACGTCAACAAGCAAAATTGTCGCATCCGGGGCTAGGAAAACCCAAGAGTTATTGTTGAGAAGCCTCTCCATCCTCAACGTGTGACTGTTTGGTGCGGTTTATGGTCCGGCGGTGTTATTGGACCTTACTTTTTCGAAAATGCCGAGCGTCGATTCAATACCTAAAAAATAGAATTCGTGAGGCTATCGAGGACATAGGGCAGCCACTTCGCGATTTGGTTATGGAAAATATAATGAAAAGGATATGGTCCTGTAAGCGTGGTGGTGGTGGCCATTTGTCTGATGTTGTTTTTCGTTATTAACGACATACCTTCCTCTTTATTATGAAATAAACATCCGATCATTTGTCTCAAAAAATGGCATTTTTCTTTGAATACCAAAATAACACCTCTTGTTGGAAAAACCTTTATTTCTAAAGACACGGTTTTATTATTATTATTACATATTTCACCATTCCCCTGTATAGGCGAAATCTTCACATAAAAAAAAGATATTTTACATTACGTCAAATATTTTTTGTCATTGATTTATAATTCCAGTCTGATGAGAGCGATAATAACTCCAAAGATGAGGAACTTCCCTATCCGTGTCTGATTTGCCAGCGTTCATATCGTACCAAACATAGTTTACAGAAACACAATTACGGTGTTCACAATCCCAATAAGCCGGTCAGGAAATCGAAAAAGCCCAAGCTCCAACACAAATGCGATGAATGCAATGAAGTTTTCCGTTCGGCACGTGACCTTCGCGGACATAAATGGAAGCATACGGGCATATTTTGTGATATATGCTTCAAACCTTTTACTCAGACGGGCAATATGATGCGCCATAAAATCCGTCATACCGGTATTAAGGCCCACAAATGCAAAGAATGCCCCAAGGAGTTCTTTACGGGTAAAGAACTGAAATCCCATATGATTTGTCATACCGGTCGGATGCCGGTTATCTGCGAGATATGCGGTAAACGTTGTCGTGATCGTGGGGTTTTAACGGCTCATATGCGCCGACACACGGGCGAACGGCCCGCCAAGTGCGAGGTATGCGGAAAAAGTTTCTTCTCTTTCCATGACTTAAATGTACACGCCGTCACGCATAGCAGTGATAGGCCATTTAAGTGCGATATTTGTGAATCCACTTTCCAACGTAAGAAAGCTTTGCGCGTCCATAAATTGATACATTCGAAAGATCGAAAACATGCGTGTAAAATCTGTGGCAAATCATTTGCACAATCGGGAGGCTTGAATTCGCACATGCGTACTCATGATGCGGCAGCTGTGGGAAAATCCCATATTGAACCACCGCCAAAAACAGCAGATGCATTTCCATCAGAAAATCAAACTGCAACGACGACGAAGAGAACGTCGTCTGAAGCTAACGTTGTTCAGCTGGTAAAGGATGGTGATATTTTGGCTGAATATGTTCTATAATATTCGATGGTAGGAGTTGGCAGCTTTCGGGGGTTATTTTACTTACTTTAAGAAACTGTTTCTTGTAAATACATTTTTAGGTTATATGTATGTACATATGAACTGTTTATTTTGAAAGTGGCGTAAACGCCATTCAGTTTTACTCGATTCACCATTAGAAAAAGGTGGTTAATAAAACTAAAATGCAAAAATTGTCACTTAATATAGAAACATTGAAGTCTTGAGATGAACTGAATGTAAAAAATATATATCTATTATTCACATAGCCTTTTAACAATACTACTCTTGGTTTAAAAACAGAATGGCTTTTACGCCACTTTCAAAATAAACAGTTCATATAGAATAAACTTAATAAAAATAATATTTAATAATAATATTATATTAATATTTAATAAACGAAAAAGTTTGCACAAAAAAAGGTAAAATCTAAAAATGTGAATTAGTCCGATTCTGATATATTACTATTTTTGAAATTTAAGGGCACAAGATGGAGGGTCGATTGCTGTAAGAGACATGATTCTCTTTATTTATTTCTCATAGCTGAAGCGTGTATTCAAAAGTCTTCCTCCGTATTATCAAGGAAAAGAGGAAAGCTAAAATCTAGAAATGTCCCCGATTTGCTTGATTTTTACATATGATCATTTTTTATGTCGATTTTTCAGATTTAAGGGGTGGAGGTGGAAGGCCGAGTGATGTGAGAGAAATACATCTTCCTTCTCAGAGCTCATGTTTGTACTCCGAAGACTTCCTTCCTAATATCATGGAAAAAGGGGAAGTTAAAACCCACAAATGTCCACGATTTGTTTGATTTTGAAACATGAACATTTTAAAAGGCGATTTTCAAGATTTAAGAGCTCAAGGTGGAATATCGAATTCTGTGAGAGAAATATTATCCCAAGGGCCCTCTTTATTTCGTTCTTAGGTCTGAGGCGAGTATTATGAAGCCTTCATCATCAAATTTTGTGAAATAATTAAAGGTGACATTTATGAATTTCCTCAGTTTTGTTGTCTTTTGATATATGACCATTTCTTATGGCGATTTTTCAGATTTAAGGGGACGAGGTGGAAAGCCTTACAGGGCTTGTATTCCGAAGTTGTCCTCCTTAATATCAAGGAAAGGAAAGTTAAAATCTAGAAATGTCTACGAATTGTTTGATTTTGACATTCGAGGTGATCATTTTTAAATATAATTTTTCAAATTAACGGAACGAGATGTAGGTTCGATTGCCGTGAGAGAGATATTATCCCAAAGGCCCTCTTTATTTTGTTCTCAGGTCTGAAGTGCGTATTGTGAAGCTTTCAGTCTCAAATTCATGATTTTTTGAATTTCAGATTTAAAGGGACGAGATGAAAAGTCGAGTGCTGGGAGAGAAATGCATCTCCAAAGGTACTCTTAAATTTCTTCTCAGGGCTGAAGAGTGTATACCAAAGCCTTCCTTCTTAATTTTAAGGAAAAAAGGAAAGCTGAAATCTAGAAATGCCCACGATTTGTACGATTTTGACATATGATCATTTTTGAAGGAGATTTTCCAAATTTACATGGTCGAGATAGAAGGTCGAGGGCTGTGAGAGAAATACATCTCCAAAGGTACTCTTAAATTCCTTCTCAGGATTGAAGCTGGTATTCCGAAGTTGTCTTCCTTAGTATCAGGGAAAGTTTAAATCTAGAAATTTCCACTATTTCTTTGATTTTGACATATGATCATTTGTGAAGCCGATTTTTCAAATGTAAAGGGTTGAAATGGAAGGTCGAGTACTGTGAGAGAAATATTATCCCAAGGGTCCTCTTTATTTCGATCTCAGGCCTGAAGTGTGTACTGTGCCATCATCCACAAATTCAAGATTTGTTTGAGACATATGATAATTTTTGTTTTTCAAATTAAAGGCTCGAGGGTGTGTACTGTGAAGCCTTCATCGTCAAATTCGGTCAAATTATTAAGGGTAAAATGTATGCATTTCCTTAGTTTCTTTGTCTTTTGATATATGATTATTTTTTATGGCGATTTTTCAAATTTAATGGGACTAGATGGAAAGCCGAGTTATGTGAGAGAAATACGTTTCCAAATGTACTCCTAACTTCCACCTCAGTGATGAAGCTTGTATTCCATAGTTTTCCTCCTTTATATCAAGGAAAAAAGAAAGTTATTTTTTGATTTTTAGATTTAAAGGGACGAGATGGAAAGTCGAGTGCTGGGAGAGAAATATATCTCCAAAGGTACCCTTAAATTTCTTCTCAGGGCTGAAGCGTGTATACCAAAGCCTTCCTTCTTGATTTTAAGGAAAAAAGGAAAGCTAAAATCTAGAAATGCCCACGATTTGTACGATTTTGAAATATGATAATTTTTGAAGGCCATTTTCTAAATTTACATGGTGGAGATAGAAGTTCGAGTGGTGTGAGAGAAATATTATCCCAAGGGTCCTCTTTATTTCGATCTCAGGCCTGAAGTGTGTACTGTGCCATCATCCACAAATTCAAGATTTGTTTGAGACATATGATAATTTTTGTTTTTCAAATTAAAGGCTCGAGGGTCGACTGATGTGATTGAAATAATTCCCCCACGACCCTCTTTATTTCTTTTTGAGGTAATATCGTGTATTACAAACACTTCTTCCTCAGGTTCAATGGAAAAAAAACTATAAATTTCACAATTTATTTGACTTTTAACATATGAATATTTTTGATGGCGATTTTTCAAATTCAAGGGGGCGAGATGGAAGTTCGAGTGCTTTGAGAGAAATAAATATATCTCCAAAGGTACGCTTAAATTCCCTCTCGGGGTTAAAGCGTCTATTCCCAAGTCTTCCTCGTTAATATCAAGGAAAAATGGACAGCTTAAATCTAGAAATATTCACACATTACCAGAAAATTCATCTCTATATTCAAGATTTAATGTTTTGTTTTTTTTTTTTATGAAAAGTAAGATTGAATGTATTATTTCATTGTCAGATCTGAAGTGTGTATGCCGAAGCCTTCCTCCTCAAATTCAGTCTTCATTGCTACCCCCTATAAGGTATTCTATAACTTCTTTCAAGACTGTTGAAATGCGAATTTCCCCCAAATATGTAGAGAGTCTAATGTCACTTCTTCGATGTGATCAGAACCGTGTAAAAATATCAAAAGATACTATATATTTCTACAAGCATTATTTCCTATTATTATGTCATGAACTTATTATTCCAGACTGAGGAGCCCAATAAGAGATCGCGAGGGGATCATCGCTGCGAGATCTGTCAAAATACATATCGTACTATACAAGGTCTGCAAAAGCACAAAAAGAACTCGCACAATATCAATGTACTTCTCAGGAAAGTGTACTATCGACACAAATGCGAGGAGTGTGATCAAGCCTTTAGAACTCCCCGAGATCTACAGGGACACAAGCTAAAGCACACGGGCATATTGTGTGATATTTGCGGCCAATCGTTTACTCAGGCAGGCAATATGAGACGCCATAGAATACGTCATACTGGTATTAAGGAATATAAGTGCAAAGAATGTCCTAAGGATTTTTATACGCATAAGGAACTAAAAGCTCATATGATGTCTCATACGGGTATTTTGCCTGTGATTTGTGAAATATGTGGTAAACGTTGCCGGGATCGTGGCGTTCTGACGGCCCATATGCGCCGACACACGGGCGAAAGACCCGCCAAATGCGAGGTGTGCGAAAAAAGTTTCTTCTCTTTTCACGATTTAAGTGTGCATGCCGTCACGCACACCAGTGAACGGCCATTTCCCTGTGAGATATGTGGTGCCCGCTTTCAACGCAAGAAGGCTTTGCGTATCCATAAACTTATACACACGAACTATCGCAAACACGTGTGTAGAATTTGTGGGAAAAGTTTCACCCAATCAGGAGGCCTTAAAGTACATCTCCGTACACATGATGGTGGTGTTAAGGATAAATTTAATACCGAAGCAGAGGCAGAAGTAGCAGCATCTGAGTATATTCCTCCTGTCTTTATAGGAATTCCATTTCTGAATGATGCGGACAATGATAGTCAACAAATTTAATTTTTTTTTTCAAATTGTTAATTATATATTTCCTATGTAAAGTATTTTTTTTAATAAAAAAAAGAATTAAAAAATGTCTCAGAAAATTTCTTAGAAATTTTATTTATAGAAAGTGTTTTTAATTTATTCCAGAAAATTAAAAAGTATTTATTCTTTAAATTTGTTATTTATAGAAAATATTACAGTTGCTGAAGATCTCTGCGGTCATCTCTAGTGTAGGTGAAGACCTCTGAGAGCGACTCTAGTATTGATGTAGACCTTTGAGATCGACTCTAGTATAGATGTAGACCTCTGTGATCGACACCAGTGTCTCTTTAGTCGTCTCTAACGCAGATGAAGACCTCCCAGTTCGACTCTTTGTAAAGGTAAATGTCTCTGAGGTCGCTTCTAATGCTTCTGATGACCTCTGTGGTTGATTCTAGTATCAATGAAAAGCTCTGAGATTGTCTCTAGTACAGATTTAGACCTGTGAAGCCGACCATTATATATATTAAGGTCCGACACCAGTATCGATGAAGACTTCTGTGGTCTACTCTTCTTTTTTCTTGTATATAAATGGACCTGCCACTATGAATACCTCTGCAGTTAACTCTAATGTATATGAAGACCTCTGAGATAGATTTTAGTCCATATGTAGACCTCTGAGATCGACATTATTATAGACAATGGTATCTGCAGTCATCTCTGATGATGATGAAGACTTCTGAGGCCGACCCAAGTATAGATGAAGACCTCTGAGGTCGACTCTATTTAAGATTAGGACCTCTGTGATCGACTATATTATAGAGGAAGACCTCTGGGGTCGAGTCTAATACAGATGAATACCTCGGTGATCGACTCTAGTATAGATGAAGACCTCTGAGGTCGACTCTAGTATTGAGGAAGACCTTTGGGATTGACGGCAGTTCGATACTGCCGTCAATTAAGTCGGCTTAGGTCTACTATAGTATAGATGAAGATCACAGAGGTCGACTTTATTATAAAAGAAGATCTCTGAAGAAGACCTTTGAGATCGAGTATATTATAGAGGAAGACCTTTGTGGTCGTCTCTAATGTTGATGAAGAGCTGTGAGATCGACTCTAGTATAGGTATAGACATCTTTGATCGACACCAGAGTCAACGAAGGCATGTTTAGTCGACTCTAATATAATAGATGAATACCTATAAGTTCGACTCTAGTAAAGATAAAGTCCTCTGCGTTCGTCTCTAATGTTGATGAAGACATTCGAGATCGACTCTAATCTTGCCGAAGGCCTTTAAAGTCGACTCTGATATAGATGTAGACCTCTGTGATTGACACCAATAGTCGATCTAGAGTCGATAGTCGACTATAGAATAGATAAAGACCTCTTAGTTCGACTCCAGTAGAGATAAAGGCCTCGTCTCTAATGTTGATGAAGACATTTGCGGTCAACTCTGCTATAGAGGAAGACCTCTGATGTCATATCTAGTATATTTAATTTATAAAACTTCTGTAAAGAGTCTTGTTTCACATGCATTTTTTATTCCAGACCGAGGTCAAAAAGAGTTCCAAGAAGAAAAATGCTCATAGCTGCGAAATTTGCCACAATTCATATAGCAATACACAAGGTTTGCAAAGACACCGGAAAAAGGTCCACAATATCAATATATCGCTGAGGAAAGTATATTATAGACACAAATGCGATGAGTGTGATCAGGCATTCAGAACTCAACGAGATCTTCGCGGACACAGAGTAAAACACACCGGTATCCTGTGTGATATTTGCGGCAAATCCTTCACTCACGTCGAGAATATGAAACGTCATCGTATTCGTCATACTGGCATCAAGGAACATAAGTGTAAAGAATGTCCCAAGGAATTTTATACGAATAAGGAGCTACAAGCTCATATGATGTCCCATACGGGTATTTTGCCTGTGATTTGTGAAATTTGTGGTAAACGTTGTCGTGATCGTGGCGTTCTGACGGCCCACATGCGCCGACACACGGGCGAAAGACCCGCCAAATGCGAGGTGTGCGAAAAAAGTTTCTTTTCCATTCATGATTTGAACCTACATTCCGTCATACATACGAATGAGCGACCATTTCCCTGTGAGATATGTGGTTCACGCTTCCAACGCAAGAAGGCTTTACGTATTCATAAACTTATACATTCCGGTGATCGCAAACACGTTTGCGCTATTTGTGGCAAAGGATTTACTCTAGCAGGAGGTTTGAAAACGCACCTTCGCACACATAATGATGCCAAGGGAGACTTAAAGGGCGAAGCAGCAGCAGCACCAGTGTATGTGCCGGAGGTGTTTATAGGAAGCCCACTTGAAAATATAATTGATGCATAACCGCGAATAACGTTGTAAGCGCCATTAATGCCGTGCGAACAAAAATAATTTGTAATTAATTAAATACATAAAATTTATAAGAAACATTTTTTTTTATAAAATAATTTTATAAAAAAAAAAAGATTTTTAATGCAGCTATGTCTATAAAGAGTGTGAAAAAAAAGAAAATTTTGAAAGTGTCTGCTACTTTCAAAACGTTTGTTACGAATTTTTGACCATTTTTATTTTGTCGTTTACAACGTTATTCGCGATTACGCTTCAATTGTTGGTGAGGATAGTCTCAGTCAACAAATTAAAAAAAATGTATATTTACGACAGTTATTAATGAAATACAGATGTAAAACCAGTTTTCTATTAAACAAATAAACAACATTCTCAACTCTAAAGATAAGAATAAAAAAATTACCCCAGAGATTGACTTTGATGTAGGTGAAATTCTCTGAGCTAGACTCTAGTATAGAGAAATAGGTTTGAGCTGGACGCCCGTATAAAGGAAGTCCTTTGTGGTCGACTCTAGTACAGATGAAAACCTCTAAGGGCGACTCTAGTACAGATGAAGACCTCTGAGGTAAAATTTAGTATAGAGGAAGACATCTGAGGTCAACTCTAGTATAGAGCAAGACCTCTGAGTTCGACTCTAGTATAAATGAAGACCTCTGAGGTAGACTTTTTTTATTTATAAGACCCACTATTATATATGGTTACAGAAATTTTCTCAGAAATTGTATATTTACGGCAAATTATCAGAGAATTATTTTATTTATAACATATGTACATATCTATAACGAGTCTTGTTTCTCATGAATTTTTTATTCCAGACCAAGCAGAATAAGGGTTCCAAGAAGAATAATGTTCATCGCTGTGACATTTGCCACATTTCATATAACAAAAGACTGGATTTGCAAAGACATCGGAAAAAGGACCACAATATCAATACAGCGTCGAGGAAAACATATCACAGATACAAATGCGATGAGTGTGATAAAACCTTTAGAACTGAATACAACCTAAATGGACACAAGTTAAAGCATGCGGGTTTTGCGTGTGATATATGCGGCAAAACTTTTACTCAGGCAGGCAATATGAGAACCCATAGAATACGTCATACTGGTATTAAGGAACACAAGTGCAAAGAATGTCCCAAGGAATTTTATACGGAAAAGGAACTACATATGCATATGCTGTCTCATACGGGAAAGATGCCTGTGATCTGTGAAATTTGCGGCAAACGTTGTCGTGAACGTGGCGTTCTGACGGCCCACATGCGCCGACACACGGGCGAAAGACCCGCCAAATGCGAGGTGTGCGAAAAAAGTTTCTTCTCCATTCACGATTTGAACCTACATTCCGTCATACATTCGAATGAGCGACCATTTTCCTGTGATGTATGTGGTTCCAGCTTTCAACGCAAGAAGTCTTTGCGTATTCATAAACGTATACATTCCGACGAACGCAAACACGTGTGTACAATTTGTGGCAAAGGATTTACAATAGCAGGAGGTTTGAAAACGCACCTTCGCACACATGCTGACGCCAAGGCAGATTTGAACAGCGAGGCATCAGCAACACCAGTGTATGTGCCTCCGGTGTTTATAGGAAGCCCACTTTTAAATATGATCATTGGTGATGATAGTCAACAAAGTTAAAAAAATATATTTATAGCAGTTATTACTGAAATCAGATGTAAAACATGTTTTATATTAAACGAATAAAAAATGCTCAACCCTTAAGATAATATAAAAAAATACTCTCGAGATTGACTTTGGTGATGAAGATCTCTGAGCTGGGCTCTAGTATAGGGATATAGCTCTGAGCTGTAATTCCTTACAGAGGTAGTCCTCTATCTAAGGTGGACTCTAGTGTAGAAGAAGACCCTGAGGTAGACTTTAATGTAGAGGAAGACCTCTAAGGTCGACGCTAATATATATTAAGACCGCTGACTTCGACTCAAGTGTAAAGAAAGAACTCTGAGGTCGAATCTAGTAAAGAGGAAGACTTCTGAGGTCGACTGTAGTATAGAGGAAGACTTCTGAGGTCGACTGTAGTATAGAGGAAGACCTCTGTGGCCAACTCTAGTATAGAGAAACCCCTCTGAGATCGACTCTAGTATAGAGGAAGACCTCTGAGGTCGACTCTAGTAGAGTAACACCTCTGAGGTCGACTCTAGTATCGAGGAAGACCTCTGAGGTCGACTCTAGTATCGTGGAAGACCTCTGAGGTCGACTCTAGTATAGAGGAAGACCTCTGAGGTCGACTCAAGTGTAAAGAAACACCTCTGAGGTCGACTCTAGTATCGTGGAAGACCTCTGAGGTCGACTTTAGTATAGAGGAAGACCTCTGAGGTCGACTCTAGTATAGAGGAAGACCTCTGAGATCGACTCTAGTATAGAGGAAGACCTCTGAGGTCGACTCTAGTATAGAGGAAGACCTCTGAGGTCGACTCTAGTATAGAGGAAGACCTCTGAGGTCGACTTTAGTATAGAGGAAGACCTCTGAGGTCGACTTTAGTATAGAGGAACACCTCTGAGGTCGACTTTAGTATAGAGGAACACCTCTGAGGTCGACTCAAGTGTAAAGAAACACCTCTGAGGTCGACTCTAATACAAAGCCAGACCTCTGAGATCGAATCTAGTAAAGAGGAAGATTTCTGAGGTCGACTCTAGTATAGAGGAAGACCTTCGAGGTCGACTCAAGTGTAGAGGAAGACCTCTGAGGTCGACTCTAATATAGAGGAAGACCTTTGAGGTCTACTCTAGTATAGAAGACCTCTGAGGTCGACTCTAGTATAGAGAAAACCCTCTGAGATCGACTCTAGTATAGAGGAAGGCCTCTGAGGTCGACTCTAGTATAGAGGAACACCTCTGAGGTCGGCTCTAGTATAGAGGAAGACCTTTGAGGTCGACTGTAGTATAGAGGAAGACCTCTGAGGTTGACTCTCGTATAGAGAAAGACCTCTGAGGTCGACTCTAGTATTGATGTATATCTTTGGTTTTCGTCTTTAGTATATATTATCTCCGGGATCGAGAACGACATCTGAGATCAACTGTGGTATAGGGAAAGACCTCTGAGGTTGACTCTAGTACAGGGAAATTTTCAGAATTTTTTTATTTATAGATAATTTCTTAGACATTATGTTAAATTCTTCCGAAATTTTTAGAAATTTTTCCATAAATACCAAATTTCTAAGAAATTTTTTATAAATGCAAAATTCAAAAAAAAAAAACCGATAATTAGAAAATTTTTAAAATTTCGGAAAAATTTCCTGTAAATTTTGAAATTTTTTATAAATACAAAATTTCGGTGAAATTTTCTATAAATACAAAATTTGGGTGACATTTTCTATAAATACAAAATTTGGGTGAAATTTTCTATAAACACAAAATTTCGGTGAAATTTTCTATAAACACAAAATTTCGGTGAAATTTTCTATAAATACAAAATTTCGGTGAAATTTTCTATAAATACAAAATTTCGGTGAAATTTTCTATAAATACAAAATTTCGGTGAAATTTTCTATAAATACAAAATTTCGGTGAAATTTTCTATAAATACAAAATTTCGGTGAAATTTTCTATAAATACAAAATTTCGGTGAAATTTTCTATAAATACAAAATTTCGGTGAAATCTTCTATAAATACAAAATTTCGGTGAAATTTTCTATAAATACAAAATTTCGGTGAAATTTTCTATAAATACAAGATTTCGGTGAAATTTTCTATAAATACAAAATTTCGGTGAAATTTTCTATATATACAAAAATTCGGTGAAATTTTCTATAAATACAAAATTTCGGTGAAACTTTCTATAAATACAAAATTTCGGTGAAATACAAAAATTCGGTGAAATTTTCTATAAATACAAAATTTCGTTGAAATTTCCGTAAAATTTTCTTTAAATGTAGAAAATTTCACCGAAATGTTGTATTTATAGAAATTTTCACCGAAATTTTGTATTTATAGAAAAATATCACCGAAATTTTGTGTTAATAGAAAATTTGTATTTATAGAAAATATTTTCGATTTCTTTATAGAAAATATTTCCTATTTATAGGAAATTTCTCCGAAATGTTGTATTTATAGAAAATTTTACCGAAATTTAGCATTTATAGGAAATTTCACTGATATTTTGTATTTATAGAAAATTTTAGCGAAATCTTGTATTTAGAGAAAATTTCACTGAAATTTTGTATTAATAGAAAATTTGTATTTATAGAAAATATTTTCGATTTCTTTATAGAAAATATTTCCTAAATTTGTATTTATAGGAAATTTCTCCAAAAATTTCTTTAAATACAAAATTTCGGTAAAATTTTCTATAAATACAATATTTCGTTGAAATTTTCTATAAATACAAAATTTCGGTGAAATTTTCTATAAATAAAAAATTTCGGTGAAATTTTCTATAAATACAAAATTGCGGTGGAATTTCCTATAAATACAAATTTAGGAAATATTTCTATAAAAAAATCGAAAATATTTTCTATAAATACAACTTTTCTGTTAATTCAAAATTTCGGTGAAATTTTCTATAAATACAATACAAAAAATTCAATTTTTACGATTTTTAAGGCACTGTATGCACTTTTTCGGGTAGTTTGTTCCGCATTTTTCTCCTATTCAATATCTACAACTTTGCATCAGACACAAAGGTATATCGAGAAAGAAATATATAAAAATTGTTAAAAATCCACCTTGATCAAAAAAATTCGTATGACCATTAAATTATTAATTGAGCCAACTTGACTAAACAAATGATGCAGAATTTCTTATTTTTGGGGCTACTGTCACGTCCAATTCTCAAAATTGAGTCCCAAAATCATGTGTTGTACTGTGTAATGGGCAACTGACCATGAAATGTGGATTGGTTTGAACGAAACTTTTTCATGTGTCATCTCAAATCAAACCATAATACACAAGGATTTGGATTGAGAGATGGCGGAATTTTTTTAAATTTGTCCCTCTCTCGTAAGACAACTTAAAAGTGCTGGAGCAAAACCCGAAGGAGCTGATTGTGTATGACAATTATTTTTTAACGTTGCCGGAATCATTTGATTCAATTGTAACGGCTTTGGAAAACCTTAAGATTGATGATTTGATTTTGACAGTTGTGAAACCCAGATTATTGGCTGTAGACTCAAAGAAAAAGAATCGAAGCGAGTGGGACGGTGTTCAGATGGCAACTACATTTCAATCCAAGAATAAAGCAAAGATGCCATTTTATTCCCAAAAAATAAAACTTTGAACTGAAAACTCAACTAAACTAATACTTATTACACTTATATAAAAGCGACTTCGGCCTCAAATTTGCAATATTATAACATACATATCTATCTACAACGAGTCTTGTATATCATGTTTTTTTTTAATTTCAGACCAAGAAGAATAAGGGCTCCAAAAAGAATAATGCTCATCGCTGTGACATTTGCCACAATTCATATAGCAAAACTCAGGGTTTGCAAAGACACCGGAAAAAGGTCCACAATATCGATATATCGCTGAGGAAAGCATATTACAAATACAAATGCGACGAGTGTGATCAAGCCTTTAGAACTCCTCGAGATCTTCAGGGACACAAGCTAAAGCATACGGGCATAGTGTGTGATATTTGCGGCCAATCTTTTACTCAGGCAGGCAATATGAGACGCCATAGAATACGTCATACTGGTATTAAGGAACATAAGTGCAAAGAATGTCCCAAGGAATTTTATACGGAAAAGGAACTACATATGCATATGCTGTCTCATACGGGAAAGATGCCTGTGATCTGTGAAATTTGCGGCAAACGTTGTCGTGAACGTGGCGTTCTGACGGCCCACATGCGCCGACACACGGGCGAAAGACCCGCCAAATGCGAGGTGTGCGAAAAAAGTTTCTTCTCCATTCACGATTTGAACCTACATTCCGTCATACATTCGAATGAGCGACCATTTTCCTGTGATGTATGTGGTTCCAGCTTTCAACGCAAGAAGTCTTTGCGTATTCATAAACGTATACATTCCGACGAACGCAAACACGTGTGTACAATTTGTGGCAAAGGATTTACAATAGCAGGAGGTTTGAAAACGCACCTTCGCACACATGCTGACGCCAAGGCAGATTTGAACAGCGAGGCATCAGCAACACCAGTGTATGTGCCTCCGGTGTTTATAGGAAGCCCACTTGTAAATATAATTGCTGGTAATGATAGTCTAAGTAGTCAACAAATTTAAAAAATGTATATTGCCGATAGTTATAATTAAAATACAGATGTAAAATCAGTTTTCTATTAAACAAATACAAAAATTATCAAAGCTAAAGATAAGATTAAAAAAAATTACCCCCGAGATTGACTTTGATGTAGAAGAAGATCTCTGAGCTGGGCTATAGTATAGAGCAATAACTCTAAACTGCACCCTAGTATAGGGAAAGAGATCTGAGCTGAACTCCCGTATAGAGCAAGACCTCTGAGTTCGAATCTAGTATAGATGTAGATTTTCGTCTTCGACTCTAGTATAGAGGAAGACCTCTGAGGTCGACTCTAGTATAGCGAAAACTCTCTGAGATCGACTCTAGTATAGAGAAAACTCTCTGAGATCGACTCTAGTATAGAAGAAGACCTCTGAGGTCGACTCTAGTATAGAGGAAGACCTCTAAGGTCGACTCTAGTATAGAAGAAGACCTCTAAGGTCGACTCTAGTATAGCAGAAGACCTCTAAGGTCGACTCTAGTATAGAGGAAGACCTCTGAGTTTGGATGTAATATATGTATGACTCCAGTATAAACGAGGGCATCAGTGTAGAGCGGCTCTAGTATAGAGAAAGAACTTTAAAGTAGTTTCATTTTCATTTAATTTCTCTTATTAATTATAGTAATATAAACAAGCCAATATGGCCAATATTCTTATATTAACTTTATACTAATTTCGAGTAAATAATTAGGTACTGCACTCAAGTAATCAATCATCAAGTCATTAAATTGAGAGAAATAATAACAAGCGTTAGACTTAACAAGATATAGCTACTCACAAATCGATATGGGCATTTCCGCCGAATGGTCAACTATGGCCGAAAAAAAATGTTGCTAATCATCGTATTTTATTGTGAATAATTATAAAAAAATGTATACAGGGTTTTCCAACAAGAGGTGTTATTTTGAATCACCCGGTATTTCGGTAGCTGTCACTTTTGACAGCTACCGAAATAAAAAAAAATGGAACGATACACGATCATCGAACGATACAAAACGATCGAACAAAAAGACGATACGAACGATACAAAATCATCTTGACTGATGAGGCCCATTTCCACCTCGGTGGCTACGTCAACAAGCAAAATTGTCGCATCTGGGGCTCGGAAAACCCAAGAGTTATTGTTGAGAAGCCTCTCCATCCTCAACGTGGATCCTCCACTGGATGAGGATATCAAAATTATCATGGAGTTATTCGATAGTGATTTGTTGTCTTCACAAGACTTAAGAAAACCTCAAAAAGAAGGTCCCAGTGTTTAAATATTTATTAAAGAAATTAATATTAATAATTAAGATTTATTAATTTTTTTCACTCTAAACGATTTGTTCACACTATAACTTGCGAATATTTGCTTTGCTTTGCAAGATAATCTAATCAAATTGATATTTCTGAAGTTTGCTTGGATGGAGTAGGACAGGTTAGCTGATAGATAAATGGTGTGTGTGACTGCGCTACTCGTTTTATTAATTATCTTATCAAAGAAAATAACATTTTCTATTTTATATGGCTCCGCATATATATATGAAAGAATAAGAAATTTACACTGATTTATTAGTCTAGCGAGAGTTAATAAAGCATGAAGACATTAGTGGTCTGCATTTGCTTGGCTATAAGTTTGGGTAAGTTGCCATTTAATAGAAAATTAAATTAATAGAAAAAAATTATAAACTATTTCTTCACAGCTTTGGTTTCTTCCTCGCCCTTAAGAGTTAGTAGGTTGGATTTAATCGAAAGTCGTGCCACCGGAAATGTAAAGTTTTATCTTTATACCCACGACAATCCCAACACTGCCCAGGAATTGTTTATTGACAATGAAGAGTCTGTAAAAAATTCACATTTTGAAAAATCCCGTCCCACAAGGTAAATTGACTGGGAATTCCCTTTATTGCCATGAATTGTATAACTGTTTTACACAATCCGATTTTAGAATTATCATTCATGGCTGGGGCGGTTCTTATACCACATCCCCAAATAAACCCATACGTGAGGCTTACCTTTCCAAGGATAATTACAATATAATATCTGTTGATTGGTATGAGTATTCAAAATTGAATTACCTTTCTGCTCGTGCCAAAGTTCCGGTGGTGGGAGAGGACGTTGCCGAATTTATCGATTTTCTAAACGAAAAGTTTGGCATGAGTTTTGCTAATGTGGTGGTAATTGGCCATAGTCTGGGAGCTCATGTTGCGGGTTATTGTGGCAAGCGCCTAAAACGTGGCACTTTGCCAGCCATTGTGGGTTTGGATCCTGCTTTCCCATTGTATAGCTATGAGAATACCGAAACTCGTTTGGCTAGCACTGATGCAAAATATGTTCAAACTATTCAAACAAATGGCAATGTTAAGGGATTCTTGAAACCCATTGGTTCAGCTTCATTTTATGCTAATTGGGGACGTTTACAACCGGGATGTGGCACCGATATTGATGGAAGTTGTTCACATGGTCGTTGTGTGCAATATTATGCTGAAGCAATCAAGGGCTACTCCTTTGCACCAGTCTACAAGTGTAATAGTTATGATAATATTTTGGATAAGGAGGGTTGTGATGAATTGGATAGCAGTGCCCAAATTGGTGATCCCATGCAAGTTAAACGTGTGGATGGTATTTTCTATTTTACCACGAACAGTGAGGCACCATATGGTCATTTGAAAGATCGATCTTAGATAAATCGAATGCAGCAAAATAAATATAATTTCTAAACGGAAACAGTATTTTTGTTTTATTTCTGAAGTATTCTGTAAATAAAAAAATATTCTATAAAAACAAAATTTCTCAGAAATTTTCTTTAATAACAAAATTTTTCAGAAATTTTCTATAATAACGAAATTTCTCTGAAATTTTCTAAATAACGAAATTTCTCAGAATTCGCTATAGAAATTTTCTATAAACCCCAATTTCTCAGAAATTTTTTTTTTAATCAAAATTTCTCACAAATTTACTATAAAATCAAAATTTCTCACAAATTTACTATAAAAACCAAATTTCTCAGAAATTTTCTACAAAACACAAAATTTCTAAGAAATTTTCTATAATTTTATAAACAAAAAATTTCTGTTCTATAAAAAAAAATATTATAGAAAATTCAAAAATTTTCTATAATAATATTTTTTTTTATAATATTATTATTTTTAAGATATAACTAAAATGTAATCAAGAAATTTTCCTTAAAAAAAGTTTATAAATTTTCTGTAAATAATTTTCTATAAATCTCAGAAAATTAACATTAAAAATTTTGTGTCTAAAAAATTTCGTATAAAAACAATATTTCTAAGAAATTTTCTGTAAAAAGATAAAAATATGAATTTACTTTAAAAAAAATAAAAATTTTAATTTTCTATAAAAAAAAATAAATCATAAATTTTCTAAAAAATATAAAAAATGTTCTTTCAATAAAAACAATTATTATTTTCTATTTAAAAAATCGAGGAAACTTCTTTTATAAAAAATTATACAAAATTTTCTATAAATAAAAAATTTTTCCTAAATTTCCTATAAATACTTCTAAAAGTAAAAACTGTTCCATAATTAAAAAGGTTTTAAAAAATTTCGTTAAAAAATTTGAATTTTGATTTAAGAATATACATAAAAATAGTACATTTTCTAAAACTAAAATATTTTCTATAAATAAAACACATTTAGAAATTGTCTATAAAAAATTTTAGAATTATCTAAAGTTTATTAATTTGTTGCAGAAAAGTTGTTCAATTTTTATAGAAAATTTCCTAAATTTTTATGAAAATTTGCTAAATTTTTTTTAGAAAATTTCCTAAATTTTTTAGAAAATTTCCTAATTTTTTGTAGAAAATTTCCTAAATTTTTTGTAGATAATTTTTAAGTTTTTATAAAAACATTTCTAACATTTTTTATAGAAAATTTCTTAAATTTTTTATAGAAAATTTCTCAAAATTTTTATAGAAAATTTCTTATTCTTAAATTTTTTTTATAGATAACATTAAAAAGACTATTTCTTAGTTTCTATAAAAAAATATATGAATTTACTATAAAAAATATATTATAAATTTTCTAAAAAAATATAAAAATTATAATTTTCTATAAAAACTAAATAAAATTATTAATTTTCTATTTAAAAAATCACGGAATTATTTATTATAATTGTGATTTTTCAAATTAAATAATTATAGAAAATTTTCTATAAATAAAATATGTTTCCGAAATAATCTATAAATATTTCTAAAAGTAAAAAATGCTCCATAATTAAAAAGGTTTTAAGAAATTTCATTTAAAAAAATCTGAATTTTGATTTAAGAATTTACAAAAAAAATAAGAAATTTTCTAAATATAAATAAAACACATTTAGAAATTGTCTATAAAAAATTTTAGAATTATATAAAGTTTATTAATTTTTTGTAGAAAATTTCTTAAATTTTTTACAGAAAATTCCTTAAATTTATAGAAAATTTCTTAAATTTTTTATAGAAAATTTCTTAAATTTTTCATTGAAAATTTTTTAATAAGAAATAAGAAAATATAAGAAATTTTCTAAAATAAATATAAATAAAACACATTTAGACATTGTCTATAAAAAATTTTAGAATTATATAAAGTTTATTAATTTTTTCTAGAAAATTTCTTAAATTTTTTACAGAAAATTCCTTAAATTTATAGAAAATTTCTTAAATTTTTTATAGAAAATTTCTTTAATTTTTTAATTTTTTTTTAGAAAATTTCTTAAATTTTTTATAGAAAAATTCTTAAATTTTTTATAGAAAATTTCTTAAATTTTTTATAGAAAATTTCTTAAATTTTTTATAGAAAATTTCTTAAATTTTTTATACAAAGTTTCTTGAATTTTGTATAGAAAATTTCTTAAATTTTGTATAGAAATTTTTGGAAATTTTTTAAGAAAATTTCTTAAATTTTTTATAGAAAATTTCTTCAATTTTTTATAGAAAATTTCTTCAATTTTTTATAGAAAATTTCTTAAATTCTTTATAGAAAATTTCTTAAATTTTTTATAGAAAATTTCTTAAATTTTTTATAGAAAATTTCTTAAATTTTTTATAGAAAATTTCTTAAATTTTGTATAGAAAATTTCTTAAATTTTGTATAGAAATTTTTGGAAATTTTTTAAGAAAATTTCTTAAATTTTTTATAGAAAATTTCTTAAATTCTTTATAGAAAATTTCTTAAATTTTTTATAGAAAATTTCTTAAATTTTGTATAGAAAATTTCTTAAATTTTGTATAGAAAATTTCTTAAATTTTGTATAGAAATTTTTTAAGAAAATTTCTTAAATTTTTTAATTTTTCATTGAAAATTTTTTAATAAGAAATAAGAAATTTTCTAAAATAAATATAAATAAAACACATTTAGACATTGTCTATAAAAAATTTTAGAATTATCGGGTCTGTTCTGTAATCACGGCGATTTGATATCACGGTGATTTTAAAATCACCGGCGACTTAACATCACTTTTGGAGTTCAAAATCGTCCGAACATATTGTGAACAATCTTTTTTGGAAGGCTATGAATAATAAACCGGGCGATTTCGAACTCCAACAGCGATTGTAAGTCGCCGGTGATTTTAAAATCACCGTGATTTCAAATCACCTTGCTACAGAACATACCCGTATATAAAGATTATTAATTTTTTGTAGAAAATTTCTTAAATTTTTTATAGAAAATTTCTTAAATTTTTTATAGAAAATTTCTTAAATTTTTTATAGAAAATTTCTTAAATTTGTTATAGGAAATTTCTTAAATTTTTTATAGAAAATTTCTTAAATTTTTTTAGAAAATTTTTTATAGAAAATTTCTTAAATTTGTTATAGGAAATTTCTTAAATTTTTTATAGAAAATTTCTTAAATTTTTTTAGAAAAATTTTTATAGAAAATTTCTTAAATTTTTTATAGAAAATTTCTTAAATTTTTTATAGAAAATTTCTTAAATTTTTTATAGAAAATTTCTTAAATTTTTTATAGAAAATTTCTTAAATTTTTTATAGAAAATTTCTTAAATTTTTTATAGAAAATTTCTTAAATTTTTTATAGAAAATTTCTTATATGTGTATAGAAAATTTCTTTAATATTTTGTAGACAATTTCTTAAATTTTTTTATGGAAAATTTCTGAAATTTTTTATAAATTTTTATAGAAAATTTCTTAAAATTTTTATAGAATATTTCTTAATGTTTTATAGAAAATTTCTTTTTGTATAAAATTTCTTAAATTTTCTTATTCTATTTTTTTTTGTAAATTCTTAAACATATTTTGTAAATGAAATTTCTTTAAAGCTTTTTAATTATGGAACATTTTTTTACTTTTAGAAATATGTATTTAGATAAATTCAGAAAAATTTTTTTATTTATAGAAAATTTCCTATAATTTTATTTATTTATTTATATGAATTACAATACAAAGTAAATGTATATTCTAATTTTAAGGTTCAGGGAAAGGCCGGGTTACAAAGACCATATGGCTAAATTTTGCAGCGACAGACCAGAGCCTCTGGTGGGAATCGAACCCACAACCCCCAAACTCATAGGCGAGTACGCTACCAACTCGCCTACTGGGGCGCTCTTCCTATAATTTTTTAATTTAAAAAATCACATAAATTTTGTGTTTATAAATGAACATTTCTGCGAATTTTGTATAAAAAATTTAAGAATTCTTCTATAAAAAATTTAAGAATTTTTCAATAAAAATTTAGAAAATTTTCTATAAAAAAATTAAAGAAATTTTCTACATAAAATTTAAAAAATTTTCTTCAAAAAAATTAAGAAATTTTATATAAAAAATGTATTAAATTTAAGAAATTTTCTATAAAAAAATTAAGAAATTTTTTAAAAAAATTTTTAACATTAATTAAGAAGAGTTTCATAAAAAAAATTATATGAAATGTAAAAAACTCTATAAATATAAAAAACTCTATAAAAAAATAACGAAAATTAAGGAATTTTCTACAAAAAAATTGAGAAATTATCTAAAATTTTTAAGAAATTTTCCTAAAAAAAATAAGAAAATTTCTTCGAAACAATTTTTAATATTTCTATAATTTTAAAGAAAACAAAAAAATATTAAGAAATTTTTTATAAAAAAACAAAAATTGTAAAAGATTTCTATAAATAAAAAATATGTTAGAAATTGTTTATAAATAAAAAATGTATAAGAAAATTTCCACAAATAAAAACTTTATTAAAAATGAATAACAAATTATAAATAAATAAAAAAAATCTATGAAAATTTCTATAAATATTTTTTACACGGAAGAAATTCTTACTTTTAATAGCGTAATTTAAAATTATTTTTTTTCTAATGAGGACTAATGAAGTTAGTCGAAATATTTAAAGAAATAATAATTAATTACAGAAAGAAAAGAAATAAATAATTAAAAAAAATCTGGTTTTTGTTTTTTTGTTTTATTCGATCTGCTTTCATAGTACATATTTTGTTTTTGTACTCAGGCTCAAGATCGTTATTGTTGTTTTCAGTATATGAAAACAACTTTGTTAAAAATTAAAGAAGAAGCAAGTGACATGTATTGGGGGCGGTTGTAATGGTTTGATAGACAGATCTGTTTCGGGAGCCACCAAACTCCCATTATCAATATCCTTATTACAACGATTACTTCAGTCGAAATTATTAAATATATACGCACAGCCAAGTATCATTAAACGAGAACTGTTTGCTAAAAGCGCATATCTTCAAAAAAAGACAATTCAGTAATCATCGTCCCTCGTACATGCACCAACTTCAACTCTCGTGAGTCTTTACAATGTAAAGAATTCACACGAATGTTTTGCTGTAGTTGACTATGCAACAAC
This sequence comes from Eudasyphora cyanicolor, assembly GCA_963930755.1. Lineage (NCBI taxonomy): Eukaryota > Metazoa > Arthropoda > Insecta > Diptera > Muscidae > Eudasyphora > Eudasyphora cyanicolor. Next base: position 281,060,161 of record OZ005736.1, read on the forward strand.
AACGTATTTGGTCGTGCCCTACCATTTCTTCTGGTTTTTGTTTTTTTGTTTTATTCGATCTGCTTTCATAGTACATATTTTGTTTTTGTACTCAGGCTCAAGATCGTTATTGTTGTTTTCAGTATATGAAAACAACTTTGTTAAAAATTAAAGAAGAAGCAAATGACATGTATTGGGGGCGGTTGTAATGGTTGGATAGACAGATCTGTTTCGGGAGCCACCAAACTCCCATTATCAATATCCTTATTACAACGATTACTTCAGTCGAAATTATTAAATATATACGCACAGCCAAGTATCATTAAACGAGAACTGTTTGCTAAAAGCGCATATCTTCAAAAAAAGACAATTCAGTAATCATCGTCCCTCGTACATGCACCAACTTCAACTCTCGTGAGTCTTTACAATGTAAAGAATTCACACGAATGTTTTGCTGTAGTTGACTATGCAACAACAACGTATTTGGTCGTGCCCTACCATTTCTTCTGGTTTTTGTTTTTTTGTTTTATTCGATCTGCTTTCATAGTACATATTTTGTTTTTGTACTCAGGCTCAAGATCGTTATTGTTGTTTTCAGTATATGAAAACAACTTTGTTAAAAATTAAAGAAGAAGCAAATGACATGTATTGGGGGCGGTTGTAATGGTTGGATAGACAGATCTGTTTCGGGAGCCACCAAACTCCCATTATCAATATCCTTATTACAACGATTACTTCAGTCGAAATTATTAAATATATACGCACAGCCAAGTATCATTAAACGAGAACTGTTTGCTAAAAGCGCATATCTTCAAAAAAAGACAATTCAGTAATCATCGTCCCTCGTACATGCACCAACTTCAACTCTCGTGAGTCTTTACAATGTAAAGAATTCACACGAATGTTTTGCTGTAGTTGACTATGCAACAACAACGTATTTGGTCGTGCCCTACCATTTCTTCTGGTTTTTGTTTTTTTGTTTTATTCGATCTGCTTTCATAGTACATATTTTGTTTTTGTACTCAGGCTCAAGATCGTTATTGTTGTTTTCAGTATATGAAAACAACTTTGTTAAAAATTAAAGAAGAAGCAAGTGACATGTATTGGGGGCGGTTGTAATGGTTGGATAGACAGATCTGTTTCGGGAGCCACCAAACTCCCATTATCAATATCCTTATTACAACGATTACTTCAGTCGAAATTATTAAATATATACGCACAGCCAAGTATCATTAAACGAGAACTGTTTGCTAAAAGCGCATATCTTCAAAAAAAGACAATTCAGTAATCATCGTCCCTCGTACATGCACCAACTTTTTTGAAGATATGCGCTTTTAGCAAACAGTTCTCGTTTAATGATACTTGGCTGTGCGTATATATTTAATAATTTCGACTGAAGTAATCGTTGTAATAAGGATATTGATAATGGGAGTTTGGTGGCTCCCGAAACAGATCTGTCTATCCAACCATTACAACCGCCCCCAATACATGTCACTTGCTTCTTCTTTAATTTTTAACAAAGTTGTTTTCATATACTGAAAACAACAATAACGATCTTGAGCCTGAGTACAAAAACAAAATATGTAATTAAAAAAATTAAATAAAAAGTAAACTACTTAATATTTTTGAATAAAAAAAAAGCATTATTAAGATACATGAATCCATGACTTCTTTAAAATTAGTCGCATTAAAATATTCCTTCAGGTTTCGCTGAAATCAGTGTTTGATTGGTTTGCTTTTAGAGCGACTTCTGTTTTTGTCGCGTGCGAATGGCTTGGTTTTTTGTAATTATCTTGAAAACGAACAATTGGCCAAAATCAACCTTAGTACTAATTATAGTGCTAATCAAGAGCTATAATTTTCGCCTTTTGTCAAAATGAAATAATGTTTTGGCATATGTTTTTTTCACTTTGAATGCGTACTAATGTCGCATTCGACATTGGAGAAATTCCCATATATAAAAAAGTTTTAAGAAAATTTTAATAAATAAAAATGTAAGAATTTTTCTATAAAAATAAAATTTCGATTTTTTTTCTATAAACAAAATTTGCAAATTTTATAAATTGTATATTTTAAAAAAATTACGTGGATTTTTTACTAAAATCTGTAGATAAAAAAAACTTGGAAATATTTTTTAAAAATTAGTGAAATTTTTTTAATGAATTTGTAAATAAAAATTCTTGAAAATTTTTCTATATATAAAAAAAATGCATAAATAATGTATTGAAAATTTTCTATAAAAATAACAGGAAAAATCTCAAAAATGTCTTATAAATATTAAATACGGAACATTTTTAACAATAAACAAATAATTTTTTTCAGAAACAATTTTTAGAAAATTGCTTCTTAAATTTTTTTTCAGAATATTTTCTATCGATACAACAGTTTTAGAAATTGAATTCCTATTCCATATAATATTAAAATTTTGGCGAAATAATGAAATTCAACAGTTTTTTCCCTCCCCTTTAAAATTGAATTTTTTAATATAGCATCTTTTGGATATAAGATATCGATATGTGGTTATGGAAATCATTATTGGTAAGGTGTTATTCAGGCCCCTTATTAATATGGCAATTATACCTACTTACATATATGTGGGATATTCGTAAGCGTGGGGGTTAGTAGTTATTTGTTAACTCTTTGTAGGTAGCATGGAAGTACTTTCCTCCTATATCATGACCATATACAAATAATCTGTAAGGTGATTAATGGTTTGTAAATCTTTCTTTCGGGTTTGTTTTACCCGCAATAAGTGTTAGCTGAGTTATAAAATGTTTTTTCATAAACAAATGATTTGTGAGATATTATCTATAAATACAAATTTTCGAAATTTCCTTTTTTTTTGGAAAATTGCCTTTGTTCTGTGAAAATTGTCCTAAAATATTATATTTCTGTGAAAATTTACCATTTTTTTTAATTTTCTACAAACTTCAAAATTGTTAGGAACATAATATGTATCAACCTATGTATATTACCGCTTTTAATGATAACACATTTGAAGTGTACATAGATAACATAATTTATTTATTATACTTTTATTTTGCATATTAAGAAAATACACATGTTAGCAAATCCTTTTGCCATTTTAAGTACATTTATGAGATTTATGCTTATGCTAAATCATATACATATGTAAAACAAAAATATAATGTTTCTTCTTCCAATCTAATATAACAATAAAAAAATAAAATAATGACAAGAAAATATATATGTATGTATGTATAAAAGAAAAACTTTGTAAATTATTTTTTTTAACAAACTATTAAAAATATATATATTTCATTTAATGATATGATACAAAAAATGGACGTACATAATACTCTTCCTACTAACAATAACTTATCACGGAATGTAGCAAGTGTCTTAGACTACTAAGTGGTAAGTAAGGTAACAAGGATACGATTACAGATATTGCGAGAGAGGAAAATAACTGGTATTCCAGTCGTTGTAGACATAAAACTATGTCGCCTCTTGTAAATGTGTACAAACCTATATGCACCAGACGACACAGTGTTGGGTCCACGACGTTGACAATTGGTATAGAGGCGATAATGTATTTAAGGATAGTTTGCGATATTACTGAGTTTGAAGATCGAAGAAAATCATTTTCAAACAAATATTTATATTTCCGATTTCCATTAAATTTTTAATTACCCAGTAATCCTTTATATATTTTAAATTAAATAAAATAAAAAAAGTGGATTTTTTTTGTTAAAATATAAATTTTGTTCAAGAAATTGGGCGCATAGATCCATTGTGAGATAATATAATTTGGCAATCTTTAGATTATATATATAGAGAAAAATTACCGCAATTGAAAAATGATTGAATCTGCAGTTATTTTCAATTCCAAAAATTAATTGATTCAGTAAAATTTTTGACAAATTCAAATAAGTTCTTAATTGATTCAATTAAAACCTAAATAAATAAATGACAGTTATTCAAATATCTAGTTTATACAACAGCATTGAATTTATATTAAAAAAATAATTGATTCAATAAAATGTTTACGAAGTTCAATTCATTTAATAATTGATGCAACAAAATCTTTAATTAAAATCAAATAATTGAACTTTTTTTATTAATTCAATCAATTTCTTGATTGATTTTTATGATTCTTTACTTGAAACTAAATAAATTAATTAATATGAATACAAATTAATCGAAAAGAGAAAATTTAATCGACTCTTCTATAAAAAAAGGACCTCTTGAGACTAGTATGTAAAAAGAGCTCTGAGGTCGATCTAACACAGAGAAAACCCTAAAAGGGCGACTGTCGTTTAGAAAAATACTAATGAGACCGACTCTAGTATAATGATCATTGAAATCGACTCTGGTATAGAGAAAGATCTCTGATATAGACTCTAGTATAGAGGAAGATCTCTGAGATCGACTCTAGTATAGAGGGAGATCTCTGAGATCGACTCTAGTATAGAGGGAGATCTCTGAGATCGACTCTAGTATAGAAGGAGATCTCTGAGATCGACTCTAGTATAGAGGGAGATCTCTGAGATCGACTCTAGTATAGAGGGAGATCTCTGAAATCGAATCTAGTATAGAGGAAGATCTCTGAGATCGATTCTAGTATAGAGGAAGATCTCTGAGTTCGACTCTATTACAGAGGAAGATATCTGTGATCGACCCTAGTATAGAGGAGAATCTTTGAAATCGACTTTAGTATAAAGGCAGATCTCTGAGATCGACTCTAATAAAAAAGGAAGAACTCTGAGATCGACTCTAGTATAGAGAAAGATCTCTGAGATCGACTCTTGTATAGAGGAAGATCTCTGAGATCGACTCTAGTATAGAGGAAGATCTCTGAGATCGACTCTAGTATAGAGGAAGATCTCTGAGATCGACTCTAGTATAGAGGAATATCTCTGAGATCGACACTAGTATAGAGGAAGATCTCTGAGATCGACTCTTGTATAGAGGAAGATCTCTGTGATCGACTCTAGTATAGAGGAAGATTTTCCTCGACTCTAGTATAGAGGAATATCTCTGAGATCGACACTAGTATAGAGGAAGATCTCTGAGATCGACTCTATTACAGAGGAAGATCTCTGAGATTGACTCTAGTGTAAAGGAAGATCTCTGAGATCGACTCTAGTATAGAGCAAGATCTCTGAGATCAACTCTAGTACAGAGGAAGATCTCTGAGATCAACTCTAGTACAGAGGAAGATCTCTGAGATCGATTCTTATATAGAGGGAGTTCTCTGAGATCGATTCTTATATAGAGGGAGTTCTCTGAGATCGACTCTAGTATAGAAAAAGATCTCTGAGATCGATTCAAGTATAGATCTAGATCTCTGAGGTTGACTCTGCTACAGGAAAATACCTCTAAAATCGGCTCCAGTATAAAGGAAGTTCTTTTGAGGTCGACTCTAGTATAGAAGAGGTTTTTTTGAAGTCGACTCTAGTATAAACGAATTTCTTTTGAGACCAACTCTAGTTTACAGCAAGACCTCTCAAGTTGATTCAATCATTTTTCTTTGCGCGCGATATTTTTTCTGTAAGTTATATTTTGTAGTGTTTTCGTTTTGAGTTATGAGTATATTGATTTATTGTGAAAGCGGATCTATTATTGTTATTTATATTTTTTAAAAATTCCTGTATTTTCATTTTGTTTTTCATAGTCAAGTCCTTTTAATTATATAGTAGTTTTGTTTGTTTGTTATATCGGAAAGACTTTTACATACAATAGTCTTAGGTTGTAAATGTTTATTTTGTTTTTTTCCTTTTTTGGTTGGGAAGACTTCAAATTCTGATGTCTGAGAGGAAGAAGATGCTGCAAGTTTTTTGTGTCAAATCGATTTTTTTTTTTGGATATCAATGAGATTTTTTTAGATATATTTTTTCCCCAGATTCGGGTTAAATGCAAAAGAATCTTATTTCGGAGGTTTGAACTTTAAAAATATATGATCAGTAAAAAAATGTGTATGTAATGTGAGTGTAGGTGCCATAAAGATTTTAGGAAATAATGATTAATGGATATATTTTTGATTCAAGTTTTAGGCCTGTATTCAAATTAGTAGAATTATTGACAAATTTGCTTTAATGTAATTTGGGATTCAAATATTTTTAAAGTTTATTTCCTAGAGGAAGACCTCTGAGGTCGACTCTAGTGTAGAGTAAGACTTAAGAGGTGGACTCCAGCATAGAGAAAGACTTCAGAGGTGGGTTCCAGTATAGAGGAAGACCTCAGAGATGTACCCTAGTATATCGGAAGAATTCAAAGGTCGACTATAGTTTAGAGGAAGAGGAAGACTTCAGAGGTGGACTCTAGTTTAGAGAAGACTTCAGAGATGGACTCTAGTTTAGAGGAAGACCACTGAGGTCAACTCTAGTTGAGAGAAAGAGCTCAAAAGTCGTCTCTAGTTTAGAGGAAGGCCTCAGAGGTCGACTCTAGTTGAGAGAAAGTCCTCGAGGTCGACTCTAGTATAGAGAAGGACCTCTGAGGTCATCTATAGTGTAGGGGAAGATCTTTGAGATTGATACCACTATAGAAAAAGGCCTGTAAGCTCGGGTTTAATATATAGAAAGACCTCTGAAGTCGGTTCTGGTATAGAGCAAAACCGCTGAGGTCGACTGTGGTATAGAAGATGTTCTCTGAGGTCCACTCAAATGTAGATAAAGAACGCGGAGGTCGACTCTAGCATAGAGAAATACATCCGAGGTCGACTCTAGCGTAGAGGAAGACCTCTAGCGTTCTCTGAGGTCCACTCAGGTGTAGGTAAAGAACACGGAGGTCGACTCTAGCATAGAGAAAGACATCTGAGGTCGACTCTAGCGTAGAAGAAGACATCTGAGGTCGACTCTAGCGTAGAAGAAGACCTCTAGCGTAAAGGAAGATCTTTGAGATTGATACTGATACAGAGAAAAGCCTGTAAGCTCGGGTTTAGTATAGACAAAGACCTCTGAGGTCGACTACAGTACAGCAGAATATCTCTGATATTGACTCTAGTATTGAGAAAGACCTGTGAGGTCTACTCTACCATAGAGAAACCTCTGATGTCGACTCTAGTATAGAGGAAGACCTCTGAGGTCGACTCTAGTATAGAGGAAGACCTCAGAGATCGACTCTAGTGCAGAGGAAGTGGACTCTAGTATAGAGCAAGTTCTCTGATGTCAAATCTAGTGTAAAGGAAGATATTGATTCTAATTCTGAGGTAGACTCTAGTATAGAGAAAGATCTCTGAGTTTGACTCTAGAGGAAGATCTCTGAGATGGACTCTAATATAATGGAAGATATCTGAAATCAACTCTACTATAGAGGAAGATCTCTGAGTTCGTTTCAAGTATATACGACTAGTAATACCTCTAAGGTCGACTAGAGTAAAGCAGAAGATCTATGAGATCGATTCTAGTACTGAGAAATACATTTGAGTACGTCTCTGGTATAGAGAAAACCCTCTGAGGACAACTGTAGTGTAGATCAATAACTTTTTGTTGACTCTAGAAAAGAGAAAGGCCTCTGAGGTTGTCTCTGATATTGAAGAAGACTTTGTTCTTCAGCGCGCAAAAATTTCTTATGCAGATCGGAATTTAAACAGGCCTAGTTCTTTAAAATGTGTTCTCTTATTAGAATATTTACCAAAAAAATTGCATTGTAGTGTGTGTTTGTGTTGGAAAGCGATTTCAATGATTCTTTTATCATTTTAATTTTTCCATTCATTTTTCAAAGAATTTATGTTTTGAAATTAAAGTAAATTAACTTTTGGTAAATTGCTGTCCCTGACACGTGAACGCAATTTCATATCACGATGATATGAAATCACCGGCGACTTAAAATCACTGTTGGAGTTCAAAATCGCCAGGTTTGTTATTCATAATTTCCCAAAAATAGATTGTTCGAATTATGTTCAGGTGATTCCAAACCCCAAATGCGATTTTAAGTCGCCGGTGATTTTATAATCACCATGATATGGAAATCGCCATGATTACAGAACAGATCCGTATATATTCTACAATGCCAAAATAATTGATTTATGCTACTTTTTTTATAAATAGGCTTCAAATGACGCCGCTAGAAGTCATACTCCCCTGTTCTGTATTCCGAGAGAGGATTGAAACAGAATTTCTTATTCGTAAAATTGTCCACAATTTGTTTGAGGGCTTTTGAAGATTCTCTATGCCTCTATTTCCCCATTCGAACGTATTTGATACATTCTAAACATATTTGGGTCCAAAGAAACCAATTTAGAAAATCCGAGCGGAAATTCCGATTCAAGACACATTCTGAATACAGAACTGGGGCGAAAATTAGTTTTCCTTTTTGCCAAAAATTAAGCGAAATTTTGAAAAGGTCCAAAAGAATTTGAATGAAATTTAAGTTGGAATCCCTTCTCGTTTTAAGATTGAGAAAGTTCAGTTTACATATACATATGCATATATGACTTCCCCGAAAATTAAGTGAAATTAAATGCAACATGTCCCAAAAAAATGGAAAAAAAACTTGAATTTCGATTTAGTTTTAATTATTTTACATATTTATGAAAAAAAAAAAATGAGAATGAAATAGAATGTCTGTTACTTTACGAACTACATTTTACTATTTCAACAATTTGTACCATTTTTTCTATATTGTTGTTGTAAAAATAGTAAAAAAAAGTAGTAAGTAAAGGAACAGACATAGAATTTAAGCATGTTCGACATTCCACAGGACTTTGATTTCAGTGAAAGTAAATTTTTAAAAATTAAATACATAAATAGAAATCAATTCCTTTGCTAAATGGAGAAGAGTTCTAGAATTATTTAGCGTATATTCAGGTGTCGAAAGCGATTCACTAGAAGTGAATTCACTTCAAATTTCACCGATAGTGATATATTAAATCAATTCCTTTGGTTTATAAGATCTCTAGATATTTTCTATGTAAAAATTCACGTCTCAGCAGCGATTCACCAAAAGTGAATTCACTTTCTTTTTTCTTGGCCGATAGTGATTTTCAAAATAGGGCAAAAAAAAACAATATCATTGCCATGGTTACTTTCCACAATATATGTATGTAGCTGAGGCTTAGCTTACTTTAACTTATACCATATTTATTTGAATTTTAATTACCAAACGATCATCTTCACAAAATCCTCGCTTCACAATATCGGCAATATTGGCATATTCGACAAAGCCAAAACCACGGGTACTTATACGCTCCTTGGGCTGATGGAATGCCAATATCTCCGGTTTTGTCATTATCGTATCGTGCTGCGACAGCTTCATATCACGCGGATGCACCATACACAACTTTATGCGCCCTATAAATGGCCACTCCAAGTGACTATCGTTTTCCGATTGCATTAGATGCACATGCAAACTCAGCAGATGTGTATTCTTGGGCTGTATATTGAGACGGGCGCAGAATTTATAGCCATACGGCGAGGTGTAGCATTCGCGAGAATATACCAAATTGTTGGTGTTCGAGCGCAAATGCTCAATGAGGTTATGGAAATTTGGTATTTCCCAGATAATGGTGCCCATGGAATAGCGGGCATCCACTTGTAGACGTTGCGAGGTTAGTTGTTTGTTGAGATTTTCGATTTTAACATCCTGTTCGCAAGCTCTCTGCTCCAGCACCACTATACGCTGATACATGGCCTGTATGAGTTGCTCCTCAGCTCCATTGGCATATTGCGGAGGCGGTGGCAAACCGCCGCCATTGTGTCCATTTGTTTGTGTCGACGACTTTTGAGGTTTCTGTGGATTCCAAGTGGAGATGGCTGTGTTCTGCAGAGATCTCAACATCAGCTGCAAATGATGAGGCATATCCTCTTTTAAATGCATTTCCAGGGCATTCGTTTCCGGCCGTCCCACAAATCCACACTTAATGCTGGCAAATGGGCATTTCTCCTCCGCCGGCTCATCATCGCCTCGATAGGGACAATTGTGCTTATGACGTTGCATTTCCAAGGGCGAAGCTATGTAATCACAGCCCAATTTATGATTGGGACATTTCAATTGTATCTGTTCGATTTCTCTTCGGGTAAAGTTGTCGGGGAATATATCTTTATCGCTAATTTTCTTGTTATCCATGGGACACAATTGGCTTTTGTTGCGTAGCCATGAGTTGAGACAGGATTTGCAGAAGCGATGACCGCACGAAGTCAACACCGGCTCATTCAGCCAATTCATACAGATGGCACACTCATATCTGGGTTCGGGTTCTTCTGTGGAACTACTTCTCGAAGTCCTTTGTGGCGGTGCGGGTCTCGGTATCAATTCCATATCATCAATGACATCCTCCTCATCGTCAGGTGGTGTCAATTGTTGGTGGCTGCTTTGTGTTGATGGTCGTCGTCTACTATCATCATGCACATTCATTTCTTAGTGGTGTCTGGGTCTTATTTGGTATTTGCAATAAATTAGAAAAAACTTAATAGAAAAAATTTGTAAAAATTCTAAAAAAAATTGCTCTTTTTGTTTTTCCTCTACAGTGTTTTTATTTTTTCCGTTCGTGAAAATGTAATGTAAATGTATACTTTACTTTATGAATGGACTTGCAGAGATGGGAGTTGGAGATGGGATACGTGCCAGCATAACGGCGTTGCGCCGCCAGCTGCAAGGTTGAGAATTGGTAGGCCGCCGCAGCAGAGATTTAATGAGATAGTGAATGGATCATTTCACGGCGAAATAATACATCTCACCACAATTCCCGTGAAATTATTTTGAGAAAAACTTAGTTTTTGTAAAAAATTTAAGTAATATTGCTTTTTGACACAAAAACTGGACTAGCCATTCATATATTCAGACCAAAAGCAATTTCTTGTTTCATATATTTCATGTGAAAATATTTTATAAAAAATGTTTCTACAAGATTTATAGGAATCAGTGTCCATTGTTCCTTTTTCAGTCGTTTATATTTTGTCATTCGACACGCAGTAACCAAATTATAATTCCGAGAGTTCACCACCTCATGGAGAGATCTTTTCTCGTCCGAGTAGCTCGTTTATTTAACGTATTGCCAAATGTCCTGAAAGTTTTTAACTTAACGCCTTATTGTCATCGAAATAAACTTCTTTGCCACTTCAAATCTTCCGAGGAGTAGATGTTCTCTTCCTTGTTAACTCATTATTATGTATTAAATTGAGAGTTAAATTAGATTATGCTTTTTTAATACAACTTATATATATATTTTATTGTTAAACACATTGAATTTTCTATTTAATGGAGTAGTCATCAGTCGGAGTAGTCTTCTAAGCTGCTATTATTTTTTATGCATTTTGTAATTTATTTTAAATTGGCCTTTGAGGCTTTAAATTACAAGTTATGATGAAATAAATGAAATGAAATAAATGAAAAATGAATTTTAGTGAAATTTTTCATGCTCATAATGACAACAGCTCAAAAATGAAATAAATAAAACCCATGTAGACCTTAGGAACAAAAAATCTTACTACTATACAATCCACTCAAATATAACTAGATTTTCTCACAATATAAAAATGTTTTAAAAAAGACTCAGCAATGGTAGGCCGCCGCAGCAGAGATTGAATGAGATGGTGAATGAACCATTTCACGGCGGAATAATACATTTGACGATTATTCCCCGTGAATTTATTTTAAGAAAAACTTCGTTTTTGTAAAAATTTAAGTAATCTTGCTTATTACCCCATTATTCCCCGTGAAATTATTTCGAAAAAAACTTATTTTTTGTAAAAATTTAAGTAATATTGCTTTTTACCCCCTGAACGTGTACAGGAGACACAAAAACTGGACTAGATCAAATGCAATTTCTTGTTTCATATTTCATGTGAAAATATTTTTTAAAAATGAATTTTAGTGACATTTTTCGTGCTCATAAAGACACCAACAGCTTAAAAATGAAAAAACCCATGCAGACCTTAGGACCAAAAAATCTTACAACTATGCAATCCGCTCAAATCGAAGTAAATTTTCTCACAATAGAAAAATGTTAAAAAAAAAGTCTCAGCTATGGTTGGCCGACGTAGCAAAGACTGAATGAGATAGTAAATGAATCATTTCACGGCGAAAATAATTGGGTCTCGAACTATAACAATACAATACACACCAAAAAATCTTACTATTCAATTCAATTAAATAAACGTAATTTTTAGCATAATAGAAAATGTAAAAAAAATAGATTCAGCAGTGGTACGCCCTCATTGCAGAGACCATATGAGCTAGTGAATGAATCATTTCACGGCGAAATAATATATTTGACCATTATTCCCCGTGAAAATATCTCGAAATTTGTAACATTTTTAAGTAATATTGTTCATTACCCCCTTAATGAGGAGTCCAGGGAACACATAAACTGTATTAACCCACAAAATACAATTTTTTCTTCATATTTCACGTGAAAATATTTTATAAAAACTGAATTTTAGTGACATTCATTCATTCATTAAACATGAGCAAGTTTAATGACACCAACTACTCAAAATTGAGGTAAATAATAGGGTCTCGAACCCACGTAGACTTTAGGACCAAAAATCTTACTATTATTTCCACTTAAATCAAAGTCAATTTTGTCACAATAGAAAAATCTATAAAAAAAGATTCAGCAATGACACGCCGTCATTTGCAAAAGAGGAATAGTATGGTGAAAAATTCATTTCACGGCGTAATAATACATTTGACCATTATTCCCCAAAACTGAATTTTTGTGGCATTTTTAAGAAATATTGCCCATTACCCCTCTATATTATCACAGAAATCTCGAAGAGTGGACTAGCCGTTCATCTATTCACTTCAAATGAATTTTCATCTTTAATTTCACGTGAAAATATTTTATAAGGATGCAATGTAGTGACATTTTTAATTAAAATTGCTTATAAAGACACCAAGAATGGGGGTAAATATTTGGTTCTCGAACCAATGATTTTTTAGGACCAATGAAAAATTACAAAATCTCAGTTTTTATAAAATTTTACACGGAGAATAATGGGCGATTGCATTATTTCGCTGTAATTTGATCCCCTTAGGATTTCCATTATATTCAGGACACCATTTCGGTGACACCGGGTCATTTCACCGTGAAATAATATATTTCACCATTATTCCCTGTGAACATATTTCATAAAAACTAATCTTTTTGTGATATTTTTAATTCTTATTGCTCATTACCCCCAAATACATCACAGGAATCACGAAAATTTTACTAGCCGTTAATTTATTCTGATCAAATGAACGTTCTTCCTTAATATTCCACGTGAAAATATTTTATATAAATAGTTTTTATGACATTTTTAATTAAACTTGCTCATGATGACGCCAACAACTTAAAAATGGGATAAATAATTGGGTCTCTAATCCAAGCAGACCTTAGGACCAAAAAATCGTACTATTCTTTCCACTTAAATCAAACTAAATTTTCCCACAATAGAAAAATATATAAAAAAAAAGATATTGCTATGGCACGGCGTCATTGCAGAGGTAGAATAGTTTGGTGAAAAAATCATTTCACGGCGAAATAACACATTTGAGCATTATTCCCTGTGAAAATATTTCATAAAAACTGAATTTTTGTGGCATTTTTAAGAAATATTGCCATTACCCCTCTATATCGTCACAGGAATCACGAAAAATAGACCGTTAATCTATAGTCTAATCTAAGTTCAAATGAATTTTCTTCTTTAATATTTCACGTGGAAATATTTTATAAGAATGCATTTTAGTGCAATTTTTATTTAAAATTTCTTATAATGACACCAAGAATGGGGTAAATAATTGTTTCTCGAACCTTAGGCCAAAAAAATTAACAAAATCTTAGTTTTTATAAAATATTTTAATGAATAAAAATGGATCTTTATATTATTTCGCTGTAATGTGTTCCCCGATTCGATTTCCATTGTATTCACGGAATACAATTCGGTGTATAAAATTTCGCTATAAAAGCTTTGGCATGATCATCCAGATGAATTGAAAAATGTGTTCTCTAAAGCGTCTAAATGTGAAATTGGATGATACCATCATATTGGGGCTATATCAAAACATGAACCGACATGCATTATTACCAATAGGGATTGTCCCCAGTTTAAGAAACCTGCCCTTGAACTAATTTTTTTGAAGATCGCTTCATAATTGCGACCTGCATTTTGATCACAAGAATAAATATACATAGGGACAGACAGACGGACTTGGCTAAATCGAATCAAAAACTGTTTCCATGCCGATCGGTATATAAACTAATTTATAATAAACCCTGTCTCTTCTCTTTTGGGGTACAACAAATGCATAAAGTCACACAAAGTCATAATACCCAGTATCACAGTAGAATGTCTTGTATAAAAATGCAGCCACCATAAGAGCTTTTCGATATTTAATGTTATAAATGAGTCATATTCCAGTGAAATTATTTATTCATTGCAAAGAAATTGAAAAAAATCGCAATTTTTAATTAAAATTGCTTATAATAACACCAGGAATGGGGTAAATAATTGGTTCTCGAACCTTAGGACCCAAAAAATTAACAAAATCTCAGTTTTTATAAAATCATTTCATGGAAAAATATGTCAAAGAGTATTTTTCATTTTTTATTCTCGGAAATGAAATTCTTATTTCAACATCTTCAGTCTTAAATTCAATCCACGACCCGAGAAAAGTCGAAAATGTTGAACTAAATCCTGATTTGAATGTCTTTTAGAATATGACTCATGGGATAGCGATTTTTTAGGGTTAAAGGGATGAGTTGGGGGTTGGAGTAGACTCATCTAAGGATCCTATTTATTTTTCCTCGAACAATAAAGCCATACTACGGAGTCTTCTGCCTTAAATTCGCAATATGCCTTCTTTGATTGGGATTTTTAGCGGCTAAGGAGACGAGTTGGCGGTTCAAGTACACTGACGATAATATTCCTCAGGGGTCTTCTTTATATTTTCCTCGAACAATAAAGCCATGCTGTGAAATCTTTTATCAAGAGATAAAAGATTTAAATCCAAGAGAAGAGTAAAATTTTGCTTTAAATCCTGATTTCTATGACTTTTGGAATATGCCCCCTTTTGATATGGATTTTTAGCGGGAAAGGAGACGAGTTGGCAGTTCAAGGACACTGACGAAAATATTCCTCCGAGGGTCCTCTTAATTTCTTCTCAAACAAGAAAGTTATATTACGACGTATTTTGCTTAAATCTAAGAGAAGAGTAACATTTTTAAACTTTTCATGGCGATTTGTTTAAAGGCAAAGAGTCCAGTTGGCAGGACCCAGAAATATTTGTTCAAAGACCATTTTTATTTTGTTCTCGGACAAGAAGGTTATATTTCGACGTTTCCTGGATTTTCCCAATTTGGTTTACATATTAAAGGAACTTTTTGCCCTCTAAATATCCTGTGTTCATTCTAATTTGTAACACTTTAGATATGTACATATCTTGGTGAAATGCATGGACACTGCTTAGTACAATCATTTGGCATTTCCCTCTCTCCTGGCCACCCTAATTCAATTCAATTTAGATACTCTCTGACACCGGCTTTTATTGAAAACCTAAAACGAAAACCATTAACAAGACTAGAGTAGAGAGTGAATCACAAGGGAACGTGAGTGAGAGAGCGCCAATATAAATTAAATAACAAACAATCTCACAACAACAAAATTAGCAAAACAAATGTGGTAAAGTGGCCAATATATAAATGAACAATCGAATGATAACCGGGACAGTCAAACAATAAGCGTGAACGTGAGAACAGCGCCCGCAGAGAAAATACGAAAATACCAAATTTCGTTGTTGTGCGAAGCTCTAAGGAAACGGAAAGAAAATCAAGTGTTTGTGTGTTGTGTGAGAATCAATGAATGCTTTGCTTTGCTTTCTTAAGTGTGGAAAGACAATCAATTAACATAGAAACCTTCAGAACCGAACCGAACAGAAGAGAAAAATAAAATCCTAAAAATCTTAATCAAACATTTTAAAGGCAAAATATTTCAAATTTAACGGTCAAAACTTTTGAGGTATTTTTAAATAAATAAAAAGAAAAGCTAAGGACAATGGCTGGAGTAGTGTTTAAAATTTGTTGGATTTTTGCCATTTGCTGCATACCATCTACATGGACAATTCACATTATAGTTCCAGAACATACCAGCAATGATTTGGGGGATACCTTAGAAATGATGGGGCAGATTGACGGCAACAAATCCCCATTAGGATTAAGGCAACAAAGTGTTAAATATCAGCCAAACTCTGAGGGAAACACCGCCGCCTCCTCCTCCTCGGCATTGGATTCGGATTTGGCCAATAGTCGTCGTCATTATTATAGCCACCACTTGAATGCAATTCAGCAGCAGCAGCAGGCAAAAACCAGTCAACTACGACGACATCACACATCATACGATAAAAACGATGACGTCTTTATTGGCAGGCATAACAACGAAGAAAACGAAAACATTTTTGAGAACTTGGAGGCCCCAGTCGCCGCACACACAAATGGCGGGATGGTGGAGGAAGAGGAGCAGCGGCAACTAAACGGCAACGATGACCACTCTCAAGTGCATTCCCGTCAACGCCGAGAATTGTCCGACTGGCTGATTGCACCCAATACACGTTGGTGCGGCCGTGGAAATACCGCCAATGGCACCTACAATCATCTCGGCGGTGCATCGATGGCTGACAAATGTTGCCGAAAGCATGATCATTGCAAGGTTTACATTGGCGCCATGAGCAACAAATATGGCCTGTTCAATTATCGTCCCTATACGTTGTCTCACTGCAGTTGTGATCGTCGTTTTCGTACCTGCCTCAAAATGGCTAATGATGAGGATGCCAAAACCATAGGACAGCTCTTCTTTAATATGGTGCAAACTCAATGTTTTACCCTGTCCAAAGAGCGGGTTTGCCAAGAGCGAGCAGCCGATGGAACATGTGCTCGAGAACAGGTTAAACAAAAGGCTCATCTGAGGAACAATAAGAAATTCTAAAAAAAAACATAAGAGCAAAGGAATTTGAGATGAAGATGAAGTATCGTCGTTCGCCGACCGCCACAGTACTTAACCTAATTCGTTGACGACGACGAAGATGATGATGCCTCTAATCTCTTTTCTTGGGGGGAACAATGGAACAAAACAAATAGGAAATAGTACTCATACATTATTTAAAAAAATGTTAATGAACATTGAAGACTGCTGAGCCTGCAATAATTAATGTTATCTAGAAAATGACATTAAAGCTACAACGACGGGCAATTAGTGTTTATTCGATTTAATTTAAGGTAAGTGTGAATAAAAAGAGCTGATCAATATAAAGGAATTATTTAGTTAGAGTTAAAAATAACATACTACCATATTTCGATTTCAAAGAAACAAAATTGGGATAAATTAAATTTTTTTTTCAAAATTCAAAATTTTTCTTTCGAACTGAAAAATTCGTTCGTATAGAATTACCGAAAGGGAAAACGGCTATAGTAAAATCGCTAAACGGAGCTGGATACAGCCTATTTCGATTCGAAAGAGCAATTAGACAATTTTCGGTAAAATTAGAAAATTTTCTAATTAATTGAACATTTCTTTGAAAAATTTTCATTCATATTGAATTACTCGGGGGATACAGAGTATAGTAAAAGCGCTAAATTAGGGTGGACTAAATCCATTTTTGATTCGGAAGAAAAATTCGGTCAAATTCGAAATTTGTATATTGATTTGTAAATCTCTTCGAACAATTTTCATTCATTTAGGATTGGATTACATGGGGGAAACAAGGTATAATAAACGCGTTAACAAAGGGACTACAGTTTATTTTGATTGGAAAAACAAAAATCTCAATTTTTCTATCGAATTTTAAATTCCTTTGAACAATTTTCATTTATTTTGAATTACTCGAGGGATGCGGGCAAAGTGAAAGCGCTAAACAAAGGCGGATACTGCGTATTCCGATTCCAAAGAAAAATTTCAAACAAATTCGAAAAAATTGAGAAAAGTTCTATTGATACTGGGCATAATAAAACGCTCAACAATTGTATATAGAGCGTATTTCAAAACGAATCAAAAAATTTCGAACATTTATGGATAATTTAATTTATAGAACATTTTTGAATTTTTTTATTTATTAAAAATATATTAATTTTTAGAAAATCTATTAATTTTATTTTCCAAGGACAATTTTTAAAACTTTTTATAGAAAAAGTTTTTTTTTAATTTTTAAAAATATTTTTAAAATATTTAAATATTTTTCTATAGAATTTTTTTTTATTATAGAATAATTTTACAGAAAATTTCTTACAAATTTTGTATAAATTTAAATATTGGAAATGTTAAAAGAATTTATATAAAATTATTTAATTAAATTTAATTCATTTTTCTTTCATCTTTTTATAGAAAAATTCTTAATATTTTTGTAGTAAGACAGTGTTTTATGTTTATAATTTAAAATTTCTTTTGATATTTAAATGTAAGGTTTAATATTTTTCAGTATATATATCCCTGAAGAAGTTGGAAAAAACCAACGAAACGTCGGAGGAAAAAATGAAGTAATATACATACAGCATTTTCTTTTAAAAACAGACCACAAAAGCCTAATATCTAAAATCTTACATAACTTTTCTTTCTTAAAATTTTTCTTCAAATGAAGAAATTGTATTCTATACAACAAATTAATTTTATTCAATTTCCAAAGGTCTCTTCTCTATCAAATTAATCAAATATTGCATTTTTTCTTATATTTTCAGCTTTGATAAGGACAAATTTCTGCCACACTTTTCAAAAGAAAGTCTAGATGTTCTGATGTGATGCTCTAACATTCAATGAACTCAGTTATACATAGAAATTACAAAAATAAATTATACAGCTAAGATTAAGTGTACCCTATTACTTTCAAATGAAATTTTATAGCTACAAATGAAGAATATTTTTAAATTTTTTGAAAAAAAAAACACCCCTGACATTAGAAATACCATATATTTTAAAGCAAAAAAAACCTACTGATAAGCATTGTATGAATTAGAATAAATTAGAAGTAATGCTTTTAGCAAAACATTTATACGTATATACTACATATATACCGCGTTCATATACATACATATATGTATATATAGATATGTGGACATTGATCTTGATAATGAAATGAAAGTAAACCAAAAATCAAATAACGAATTTAAATAATTCTAGTGTACTCAAAATTACTATACAATATTGTTTTTTTAATTGTTAACTCCTTAGAAACAAAAACATTTATGAAGAACAACAAAAACACACATTTAAAGCTTTCTAGTTCAATGATTGTGTATTATGTTTATATAATAATTCAATATTTGAGATTGTAGATTTTACATAATATAGATTTTAATACAAATCATGATTATACATATATTATTATAAATTAGCCATAAGTTTTTATTAATAGCTACTACTACGTCTAGAGTAAGCGATAATAATAAAATTTAAAATATTTATTCAAATCTAAAAATAGATTTATTTTTTCTTTTCGACATGGACAGTGAGTTTGGGTGGAAATGTTTCAAATAAAAACGAAAACAAAGAAAAATGCATTGCATTTTCTAAATTATATAGCTGCACTTCTTTTACAGTAAATATCCTTAAAATGTAAATTGAAAAAAAAAATTAGAACTCTGGTAAACAATGTTGAAAAACTACTTTATTCAAAATACTTCAACAGAAATATTCTAGTTTTCGAGTTGACCCATTATTCTGTCTTGAAATATTTGTCAGTCAATATTTTCCTAAAATAAATTGTATTTGCTTCACCGTTTTTTTTAAATTGCATTCTACATATATAACGTAAAGGCAAAAATGGTCTAATACCAGGAGAATATCCTAGCGACAAATCAATAAAATAAATATTTTATATGAAACAAACAATCTTCGAATTTAAAAATCTGCCCAATTAAGGACTTCTTCCATTAAACAAAACAAGAAAACAGTTGAATAAACCGTCTAAAGAATACCATAACTTTGTCATTAGAATAATGAGGAATTAATAAGAAAATTGTGTTGCTTTCAATATGAATGAATCATATTGTATGAACTAGGTAAGGAAAGTATGTTTAGATACTATACATATACTGGTGCATTTGTAGGTATTCAATATGACTTCGTTTCTTAAAATAATCTTTTACTATGCACAATAAAAACTATAAAACTATGAACAATACTATATTAAATACTATCGAATAACTTAAACAAAATGTTATTCCCTCTCAAGGAAAGTGTGCAAATTTAGCAATAATTTTGTGCTGAATGTGAATAATATCGCTTGTTTTTAGTACAATATCTGCTGAGTCAAATGAATTACATATGACCGACACACTTTTAAATCTCTGTTTACATTTTGTTATTTAATACAAAATTAAAATTAATAGGCAAATAATAATAGTAAGTAAAAGGCACTTGTAAAATCATATCTTAAACACAATATTTTTCAGTTGCTGATTGATAATAGCAACACAAAATATTTAAATAACAATTTGCATATTTAAAATGACGACGCCAACACCTAGGTTATGAGAAAACATCAAGATTTGTTTATTGTTTACAATCAAAATTAAAAAAACAAACAGACCTTTTTTCTCGCTAAAAACACGTTTCATTCCCAACGTCATCAAATGATTCAATTTATAAATCATACGATATTTTAATTTTGTTTATATTGTTGTTTTGAATTTGATAAAGGTAATAAAACAGAGGTATGTGTTTGAGACAAGTAACTATAAGTACATTAAATAAATTGATAAGAAAAATAAAATAATGTGACTACAGGTAAAACATATTCCCAGACTGCAAATTTCAATAATGGCATAATCTAATGAAATTTTTCATTCATTAAGAAAACCATAAAATCATTTGCGAAAGTAGCAACTTTTTCAAGAGGAAAGATAAACTCACCTGTGTAATTAATTGCACGTCAAAGGATGTGTTTTTCTCACTAAGCACTGCACTAAAAAGATAAGAAAATGAAGCGTTTTAGTGAACTTTTCCCAGAACATAAAATAAACATTAGAAATATTCGAAAAAATCTAAGGAAATTTCTAAGAAATTTTCTATAAATACAAAATTTCCAAGAAATTTTCTATAAATACAAAATTTCCAAGAAATTTTCTATAAATAAAAAATTTCTAAAAATTTTCTACAAATACAAAATTTTTAAAACTTTTCTACAAATACAAAATTTCTAAAAAATTTTCTACAACTACAAAAATTCTATGTAATTTTCTACAAATACAAAAATTCTATGAAATTTTCTATAAATACAAAATTTCTCAGAAACTTTCTATAAATACAAAATTTCTCAGAAACTTTCTATAAATACAAAATTTCTCAGAAACTTTCTATAAATACAAAATTTCTCAGAAATTTTCTATAAATACAAAATTTCTAAGAAATTTTCTATATATACAAAATTTCTAAGAAATTTTCTATATATACAAAATTTCTAAGAAATTTTCTATATATACAAAATTTCTAAGAAATTTTCTATATATACAAAATTTTTAAGAAATTTTCTATAAATACAAAATTTCTAAGAAATTTTCTATAAATACAAAATTTCTCAGAAATTTTCTATAAATACAAAATTTCTAAGAAATTTTCTAAAAATACAAAATTTCTAAGAAATTTTCTAAAAATACAAAATTTCTAAGAAATTTTCTATAAATACAAAATTTCTAAGAAATTTTCTATAAATACAAAATTTCTAAGAAATTTTCTATATATACAAAATTTTTAAGAAATTTTCTATAAATACAAAATTTCTAAGAAATTTTCTAAAAATACAAAATTTCTAAGAAATTTTCTATAAATACAAAATTTCTAAGAAATTTTCTATAAATACAAAATTTCTAAGAAATTTTCTATAAATACAAAATTTCTAAGAAATTTTCTATAAATACAAAATTTCTAAGAAATTTTCTATAAATACAAAATTTCTAAGAAATTTTCTATAAATACAAAGTTTCTAAAAAATTTTCTATAAATACAAAATTTCTAAAAAATTTTCTATAAATACAAAATTTCTAAGAAATTTTCTATAAATACAAAATTTCTAAGAAATTTTCTAAAAATACAAAATTTCTAAGAAATTTTCTAAAAATACAAAATTTCTAAGAAATTTTCTATAAATACAAAATTTCTAAGAAATTTTCTATAAATACAAAATTTCTAAGAAATTTTCTATAAATACAAAATTTCTAAGAAATTTTCTATAAATACAAAATTTCTAAGAAATTTTCTATAAATACAAAATTTCTAAGAAATTTTCTATAAATACAAAATTTCTAAGAAATTTTCTATAAATAAAAAATTTCTAAGAAATTTTCTATAACTACAAAATTTCTAAGAAATTTTCTATAAATACAAAATTTCCAAGAAATTTTCTATAAATACAAAATTTTTAAAACTTTTCTACAAATACAAAATTTCTAAAAAATTTTCTACAAATACAAAAATTCTATGAAATTTTCTACAAATACAAAAATTCTATGAAATTTTCTACAAATACAAAATTTCTCAGAAACTCTATAAATACAAAGTTTCTCAGAAATTTTCTATAAATACAAAATTTCTAAGAACTTTTCTATAAATACAAAATTTCTAAGAAATTTTCTATATATACAAAATTTCTAAGAAATTTTCTATATATACAAAATTTCTAAGAAATTTTCTATATATACAAAATTTCTAAGAAATTTTCTATATATACAAAATTTCTAAGAAATTTTCTATATATACAAAATTTCTAAGAAATTTTCTATATATACAAAATTTCTAAGAAATTTTCTATAAATAAAAAATTTCTAAGAAATTTTCTATAACTACAAAATTTCTAAGAAATTTTCTATAAATACAAAATTTCTCAGAAATTTTCTATAACTACAAAATTTCTAAGAAATTTTCTATAAATAAAAAATTTCTAAGAAATTTTCTATAAATAAAAAAATTCTAAGAAATTTTCTATAAATAAAAAATTTCTAAGAAATTTTCTATAAATAAAAAATTTCTAAGAAATTTTCTATAAATACAAAATTTCTAAGAAATTTTCTATAAATAAAAAATTTTTAAGAAATTTTCTATAGATACAAAATTTCTAAGAAATTTTCTATAAATACAAAATTTTTAAGAAATTTTCTAAGTAGTTTTCTATAAATACAAAGTTACTAAGAAATTTTCTAGAGAAACAGAATTTCTAAGAAATTTTCTAGAGAAACAAAATTTCTAAAAAAAAACAAAATTTTCTAAAAAAAGCTAAATTTTCTAAAAAAAAAAAAACAAAATTTTCTAAAAAAAAACAAAATTTTCTATAAAAACTTGTGTAATGTAATTTTGGTGAAATTGGCAAATGGGCTTTGAAATTAAAAATTAATGAAATGAAAACAAACATTTTGAAGAAATTTTCTGTAAATAAAAAAATTTTAAGAAAATTTTAGACAAAAAAAAATTTTAGGAAATTTTCGATGATTAAAGAAATTCTAAAAAATGTTCTATAACTAAAAAATATCTAGAGTGTCAAGTCAAAGTCTTTGGTTCTAAAATCTTCCGAATATTTGCAAAATATAAAATAGCACAATATATGTATGTACTTGTTTTTTTTTTTGCATTTTTTCATGGGAAAATGATGAAATCATTAGAAGATGATTAGAACATCGTCATTAAAAAAAACACAAAACAAAAATAACAATAATAAATCTAATCAACCATTAGCTACGTCAGTAAAACTTTTTTTTATATAAGTAAAAAGTCAATATTTTTCATTGCAATTTAGCCTTGGTCAACCCAAGGTTATAATGAAAGTACCAGAATCTTATTTTTTTGATTAAATGTATTAACATAACAAATAAAGAGCATTTAAGAAGAACTTGGTCTTTCACCAAGCAAGAAAAAATCCATTTAATTGATAAGCCAAATGAGCAAATAATGTGCTTTCAGAAAAAAATAAATAAACAACAATGTAATGTGTTTGTCTGTCTGTCTGAGGAAGAGTACTGAAATTATTTATTAACAAAAAAAATGAACAAAGTTCGGTAGAATATAACATACATATCTCAAATTTTTTGAACACACGAGCTGAATCTCTTAGGTTCATATACTTATATACAAATGTACATGTTTCAGATGAAACGAGTCTAAAGTTCAGGAAAAGTACGACGTCAAAAAACATAAGAAACGATGTGATTAATCAGTATTGTTACAAACTATACAAGCATGAATACCAAACAGTGCGTTGAAAAGAAAAAGATTTCTTAATGTTTTCAAAGTTGGTCCAGGAAAAATGGGTTTGTATGTTGGGGATCACCAGATATATGTATATTCCAACAAAAATTGCTGAAGATTAACCGAATATTAAAGGATTTATAAATTAATAGCCCCAAACCCAGACTCAAAAACATTGAAAAAATAACCTAACTTAGCACTTAAATCAAAACATGTGGTTGGATGGAGCTTTCACGATGTCTGCGGTAAAATATTATGAGAAACATGAGATGTTAATCTTAATAATATTTCTTATTTATATATATAATAATATACATGTAAATAAACTCGATTACGACCGGAAAGTTCCGATTCGTGACACATTCGGAATATAGGAATAGAGCTGCGGCGATTTTCTAACAATGGTTTAATTATAAAATTTAATTAATGCGTTTAAAGAATTGTGCTGCATTACCATAACGACGCGTGGCCTAATTAAATATAATTCAAACATAATACTAATTACATTCCATATGTATAAAATAATAACTAAAAAGAATTTGAAAGACAACCCTCACCTTTTCGTTTAAAATTTCTTTATGAATTATTAATAAATTCCATGAAATTAAATATGTACTGAAGAAATGAGTGTTGGTTTCAATATGAATCACAATCTATGAACTCATTAAGGGTAGTTCGTTGGAACCATAACATTTTCATACCATGGAAACCTAAACATTGTGTTATAGTGTTCAAGTTTCGAAAACTCTACCCAACTTGCTGAATATGACTATTTAAATTTAAAAGAAATTAAACGAAAAATAATGCGCCAGAAAAGCAGAATTTAAATTCCTTTCATGGAAAGAGCAAATATTTAGCAATATTTCTGCGCTGAAAACGAATAATATTGCCCGTTTTTTCTTTAGTGTTTGCTGACTCAAATGAAATACGTATGAATACTACTCGACAGGCCCCCACCACTTTCCAGTATTACATTTTGTAATTTAATACGAAATTACAGCAATAGGCAAATGATAATTAGTAAAGCACTTGTTGATATTTTTCAGTTGCTGATTGATAGCAACAACAGAATATTTATGTATATAGGCGAATTTGCATTTTTAATGACGATTCCAACCTAGGTTATGGGAAAACATCACAAGTTTTTTATTGTTTTCAATCAATGGCTAAAAAACGCTATAAAAACAAACATGGTCTGGTCTTTTTTCTCACTAAAAACACGTTTCATTTCAGACGTCATCAAATGATTCAGTTTATAAATCATACGATATTACAATTTTTTACACATATTGTTGTTTTTGGATTTTGATAAAGTATGCAGTGCAGACTGGTATTAAAAAATGAATGCAATTGAGGTACTGCATTTAATAAATTGATAAGAGAAAAAATGGTGAGTCCAGTTAAAAAAAATCCCAGACTGTAAATTTTTATAAAACCCTAATCTAATGGAATTTTTCATTCATTAAGAAAATCATAAATTCATTTGTTAATTTTTCAAGTGGGGAGATAATCGTACCTGCGTAATAATTTTCACGTCATTGGATTTTTCAGCAAGGTCATGCGACTTCTTCCTCGGGGTTTTCTAAATTATTTAGTAGACCCCCCTCTATAACACGAAGAGGTTTATTTCCCACCAAATGCACTAAAACGATAAGAAACATGTGTGTTTAAATTAAAATTCCCAGATCATAAAAGACACTTTTAAAGTTGCCATAAAACAATTTAAATGCCAGCCAGATAAACTTCGTAAAAAATATTATATGGAATTAGTTACTAGTGTGGGAGAAGCCAGAGACTTTGAAAAAGTTTATTCCATCTTGTAAAATAGTCTATAATACCGAATAAAAAAACGTTTAGATGTGGTTGCAGTAATATGGTTAAATCACCTTCGTATTAAACATCCATTCTGCTCTAAATCTACTATTTTATTTCAAAGGTTGTTTGTTGTATTAGTTTTCAAGTTATGAGTTATTCAATTTTGGTATCTTTTTTGTACCACCTCTCTTTGTTAAGGAATATACTAAGGTAGCTTTCCAAGATCTAGAGGGGGCCTTCAATAACATAAATCCAGCCGCTATTGATAGCAGTATAGGTAGGTTCATTCATAACTTTCTGATTAAGAGATGCATTTCAGCAAGCTTAGGGTCAACTGACCTCCATAGATTTGTGGAACGCCCCAAGGTGGTGCTCTATCTTCTCTGCTATGGAATCTCTCCATGAACAATATTTTGCGTTCTCTGGAGACGATGAGTGTTAAGGCTGTTAAAGATGGATGTATCCGGAGATTGGAGACATCCTACAGCAGACCTACCGATAATTGTCTTGGTGTTAACCCAAACAAAGGAGGAAGCAAGTTACTTTCAACAGGAGATACACGATACCAATAGTTGCAACTGCCTTTTTGGGGGGTTTTGTAATTCAAAAACTGCCCTCGACGGATCTCTTAATGGCTAAACGGCTGAACAGTTCAATACTCAGCTAATATTGATGCCGGGCCACTAGGACATACCAGAGAACTGCAAAGCAGATGAACTTGCAAGACTACCTTACACGCTCCAGTCTGGAACATGTAAGTATGCCTCTAGAAACCTGCAAGCTCCTCTTGAGAGATAGTGCACTTACGGCAATAAATAACAGATGGTCACTAGTCTGGACGCAGGACGTCCACTAATAGTCTGGTCACCGCTTTATTGGACCAGGTCTTGGTTTTGGAACATAAAATTATGAAATAATTGAATAGGGATTTTGTATGCAAGCTGCTATATCAAAACTTGAACTTGGTTAATTGTAAAATTGCAAATTTCAGTTAAGGTTCTAGGTTGTAGTGTTCAGATCCGACTTCGATAACGTAAATAACTCAAATCTATGAATGTTATCTGAATAAATAAAAAAATATTATTTCATTTGATAAGTATGTGGCGGATTCTGGACTCACTTGTCTTATTATATGATACGAATCGGGATTAACATTATTAAGAAAAGAAATGCTGGAATGAAATATCGATGAATTCCTTTATTAATAAATTATATTCCCAATTTTTAAGACACCATACACATAGCTAAACCCCTTGGCTTAGATGTTTACCTGACTCGTGCTATTCCTAATTCCTATTCGTGGTCAGAAGACTGACTTGATCTTGACTTGTCCAGTAATTTTATTTTTGTTTACATCCGTAACAGCCAGCTATTATATAACATACATACCACACACCCCCCTGTATTTTCCCGAAAAACGAAAGGGGCCCCCAGGCAGGACACAACAGTCCAACGCACGTCAGTTTTCAAAAGGAACACCAACGTGCTCATAAATGGGTCACCAGTAAATGGAACACCTTAGAATAAATCATATCATATGGAGTTATCCTATAAAGTCATGTCATGTTCATGTTTACTTCGTTGTTATTCCCTGGTAGATATATACCTCCTCCTCTTCAGCACTCTGATGCTGCTTCGTCGTTTTTCTTCGCACTTGGGCACACAAAGTTTTGGAGAGGTAAAGATCAAACGCCACACACACAATTTTTAAATACTCATCCCATCCCTTTGGATCGGGGATGTGATGTTGATGTCCCTCCCGGGACCAGCCAGCAAATATTGGTTGGGTTTAGCAAAAATGACGCATCCAAACAGCGGTAACCAAAATAACGCTACTCGCTGAATTTCCAACCAAAAATCCGCTCGTGTGTTTTCGTTTCGGGAGCGGACACGAACTTGTATTTGGTTGGGTTTAGCAAAAATGACGGCCGATTAGTAACCAAAATTACGCTACTGCTGGGATTTCCAACCAAAAATCCGCTCGTGTGTTTTCGTTTCGGAGCGGACACAAACATTAAAATTATGAAACCGTTTACAAAAAAAACGCGAGCGCGGCAAAATACCGAACGAAACTGAGCGGAGACATAAAACGATCAGTGTTGGCAAAATATGTCAGGACGGGTAGTTTTCGGGAAAAGGGTAAATGGAAAAATCAAATTCTTAGTCCAGATTCACACTCGGCAACTTTTCCAAGCAAGTGTCAAAGTTTGTAGGGGAGAAAGCAGAGAGCTCTTTCCGCCCGCTTCATATTGGCTCCAATTTTAACTTACTCTCTCCAACATATTTATTTATTTATTTATTTATTTATTGAATCCATTCCAGTAATACAATGCCAATAAGGCCAATGAATTATATTACATAGTTAAAAAACCTGAGCAATAAAATAAAACTAAATTAAATTAACTAAACCTAAAATAAGGTAAATGATAACTGTTACAAAATCTAATTTGGCTCCCCAGCCGTTTAATAAAAAAGTACCAAAGATTAAACAAAAAAAAGGTCCAAGCCAATAGTAACTCATTAAGAATAGCTATAATAATTTCAAAAATTAATTGAGAGCTAGACCAATATTGATAAATTAGATAACAAATAATGCATCAGGCATTAATGTGTTCCAGAATTTTTAAACGAAATACATTGTTTGAGTGTGAGAAAATGCGTAACTCATGGGGTAGACGGTTCCAGCAACGTGCTATTCTAACCAGAAAAGATCTGCTATAGATATTTTTCCAAATTCTTGGAATGAATATCTGCGGGTTCCTAGACGAGTGGGAAAACACGAACGATCGCAACAACTGAGTTGGTCTGCGGTTTTTAAAAAAGGCTATAGAAAAGTGACAAATTACGGAGATCAACAAAGTGTATAAAGGAACATCCAAGAAAACGTTTCACATGTGCAGAAATAGGGTCGATACGGCGAATATTGTATACAAAGCGGGTAATGGTATTCACAATGCGCCTCATTCTGCTAATGTATAAGCCTATAGTACCCGAGAATACTTCAAGACCATATAGTACCTGGGACATTAAAATGGCATGGCCGTATTCCAAGAATTAAATTCTTCAATATTGGCTTCCATTGCGTCAACCGTTGCGGGCTTGTCCCTATAGACATTAGCCTTAACATAGAGGCGTTAAATCGCACAAGTTAATTTTGTATGTTCGTCTGTTGTAATCACATTAAAAGCTACAATAATTGAGCTAGATGACCTAAATTTGGTTCACATACTTCTTATAACTGCAAGTACCTATACACCCAGCGAAAAACGAAGCACATACGTGCTTAATCATTGCAAATTCGTTTATGATAATGAACCAACCCCGTATGTTACGAATTAGAGCAAAACGGTGCATGAATAAAGCATCAAAAATCAAAAACGCTTAGTTGCAAAATGAATAACAACTGGGGATAATTTAAATCAAGTGTTGGGGACAACTATAGAACGTGCGGGGGACAACTAAAGCACTTGCTGAGGACGAATAAAGCACGCTCTGGGATAACTTATCATTCTAAATCACCCCCTCCACCGCCCATTTAAAACTATTTAAACAGCATTAGCGTTTCAATACATTTATTAATGTTATAAGTAAATAAAACGTGAACACAACAAACATAAAATTGCAAATTTGCATATTTATCACTAAGCAAATCACGTCTAAAGAAATGTGCAGCAACACTGTATTACCTCTGTTTTTTCTCGGAATTCAGCTCGTAACCCTTATGGTGGCAGTCTCCTTCGTATCATTCGCCTTTATGTACTGCAAAATTTAATTCCTGTGCTCTATAACACATACACACCCATTATTAAGTTTTAAAATTGAAATTTTTATAAGCTTAGGTTGTTAAATATTCGTAGGCCGACACCATTTCTATTGATTCTAGAAATTTCTGCAATAGGAAGATGTCACTGGATTTTGCAATCATCTTATCCTTCTCATTCCATAGCCCAGAGAATCATCCACAATATCAAACAGGTCATTAAATTCTATTTCTTCGTCATTAATTTTCATTTTTCACGTCTTTATAAATCCTCGTGGTTTCTTCTTCTAAGAACAGACAATAACAAATCCAATGAACAACACAAAGCCGAACAAATAATCATCAACCTTACGGCGACAATACATAACGCAACGCCGGTCAAAAAATCACCCCGTTTCGTCGATAATTAATGAACGAATTGGTGGCGATTTTTCATGCACGTTACGTTTATAAATTGGTACCAAACGGTGTTTATTTTGCAACGTCTTTTTTCCCTCAGTGTAGTCGCTCCCCACCCCCATAAAAAGTTCCCTCTCAATTTTACTTCTATAAGCACGGTACTATGTTCCCGTTTCACGGTGAAATCCCATACAAAAACCAAAGTTGTGAAAAAATGAGTGAAATTTTTTCATTTGTCGTACTGTGTTTATTTCAACGTGAGAAATTGACATTTTGCGCCGCTGCAAATTAATTGAACGCCGCAACAAATTGAAGCCGCCAGCATTGTACTCCTATTTATTTATATTATATATATATATTTAATAATGTGAAATTTGTCTTGTAATTATGTAAATTTACGTTTGTATGTTTAGAACAATCGGGACGAAAAGCCTGGAAAAATATTGTGGACGTCTATCGCTGCCGAACCAGTAAGACAATGGAATTGGGTAGTGCCTGTGATCATGTTTTTAAATGGTTATAAAGAACATAGTGAGTTCTTGCCAACCATAGAAGTTGGAAGAAGAAATTCCGTTTATGGATGGAAGTATAATTTGTATAAGTCAACAAATATAATGCAAATCCTTAAAAATAATAATAAAACATCTTTTTCGCCTCATCAAAACATCATTTAATTTATTTATATTCGTTCAACAGTAGGAAATTATTATGTTATTAGCAACATTGTATTACGCTGGCTTCTGATGCCTCACAAGCATCGCCATCATATGTACAACATTAGCACAATTATCTTCAAAAATATTTCCTTTCTGCAATTTAAATGAAATATTTTCTAAGTCGGCATTATTTCATTTAATTATTTGTTGATTGTTTATAATTTAAACTCGTGTTTGTTTTCAAGAAAAGCAAAAAGGAAAAAAATGCACATGCTTACACACACACATTCATATAAAAGTGACATTTCGACACACACACACTTCAAAAATGTAATGCGACCTTAGTAAAAAAGCGTTCCATTTTTCAACTTGAAATAACATTTTGTGGAATTTTTTCAAGCTGAAAAAACATAGTGCCCACCTTAAAGTAACAAAACCATCAAATTTCAACGAATATGTTTGAAATTTGGTAATACAAGTTTACTTGTACCCGAATCCATTCACATGGGACCCATGTTGGGGGAATACATATAAGATTCGGTCTGACCGAACTTAATACCGAATTACCATATTTTTGGCCGAATATCGCGTTTCGGCCAAGCCGTAGTCGAAGCCGAACATTCGGTCAGGCTCTAAATGATTATATCCCTAAACCATAACTAGGAGATGCCGGACATATCGATCCATGTTTTATGGTAGCCTGCCTATAAAAGTTCAATGTGTTGGGTGAATTATGAATTCTTTGAGAAATGTAAATCGACTAAGATATCAGAAAAGTTGGACTAGAATAAGACATCTTCTTTATTTGCTTATCCGTATTCGGATCGTCGCGATCATATAACATATAATTACAATTGATAATAACAATAACGGAAAAATGCTTCCAAATTGTTGACATTTATTTAAAATAAATCCGTTCGCCAATTTAAAATCAAAGAATTATGTTTATACATATTATTTTATTTTTTTTATATTTTATTTTATTTTAAAAAAAAAAAATTATTCAAATTCACAGAGTTTTTCCTTTTGAGATAAGCGCCTATTCCAGAAAACCACAAAAATAACGGCTTTATTTTGTTAGAATACAACACTGTAGCGCAACAGCTGTTTATATTCTATAACAACCCTGTTTTCTTAATGACAGTTCTCTTGCATTGTTTACCAAAACGCGTTTTGTTTACCTCTGACTTGTGATTGTGATCGAACGTATATCCGCAAATTTCTTCATAATTTCCTTATAAAATTTCAATATAAAATTAATCGAAAATGGGTCGCGCTGAAGTTGGTACTCCCAAGTACTTGGCCAACAAAATGAAGGCCAAGGGTTTGCAGAAACTTCGCTGGTACTGTCAAATGTGTGAGAAACAATGTCGTGATGAAAATGGCTTCAAATGCCACACAACCAGTGAAAGCCACCAGCGTCAGTTGCTACTGTTTGCCGATGCTCCCGGCAAGTTTTTGCACAGCTTTTCCAAAGAGTTTTCCGATGGCTACATGGAATTGTTAAAGAGACGTTTTGGTACCAAGAGAACCAATGCCAACAAAATTTATCAGGAGTATATTGCACACAAAGATCATGTGCACATGAATGCCACACGATGGCTGACACTATCGGATTATGTCAAGTGGTTGGGACGGACCGGCCAAGTTGTGGCTGATGAAACCGAGAAGGGCTGGTTTGTTACCTACATAGATCGCAGTCCCGAGGCACTGGAGAGACAAGCGAAGGACGAAAGAAAGGATAAAATGGAAAAAGATGATGAGGAACGCATGATGGAATTTATAGAAAAACAAATAGAGAAGACCAAAGGCAAAGGTGGCGAACAGGATAATGATGAGGAGAAATATACGGGACTAAAACGGGATGAAGAGCAGCCTTTGAAATTGGATATACGCTTGGAAAAGAAATTTCAGCCAGAAACTAAACTAGGGGTTTCTGCTTTGGCAAAGAAGCGCATAAAAAAGGAAAAGAAAGGCGAGGGAGAAAGTGACTCCGAGTGTGAAGAAGATGATGAAGGCTTTAAGAAACCCAAAGCTATTAAATTAGAAAGTAAACATAAAACATCCTCTGTATCCACTTCCGCTTTAGATGATATCATGAAAATGGAGGAGCAAAAAAAGGAACGAACAAATCGCAAAGATTATTGGCTACATGAAGATATAGTGGTAAAATTTGTGAGCAAATCTTTGGGTGACAAATTCTATAAACAAAAGGCGGTGGTGCAGGAAGTTATAGATAAATACCGGGCGAAAGTTAAATTTCTGGAGACGGGAGAAAAGGTTAAAGTTGATCAGGTAGGTGGGCTAATGAAAATTAATTACAATTTCTAAGAAATACTCGTACATAAGTGTATACAAATTTTGTTTCTTTTTTAATTGCAGGCCCATTTGGAAACTGTTATACCCGCTATCGACAAACCAATTTTGGTGGTCAATGGAGCTTATCGGGGCAGTGAGGCCGTACTTAAGAAACTAGACGAGAAAAACTATTGTGTTACAATAGAAATTGCCCGGGGACCTTTAAAGGGACGAATTGTGGAAAAAGTACAATATGAAGATATTTCTAAGTTATATTAAAAAAACAAACAAAAAAAATGCATTTACGAAATAAAATTTAGTAGAATTTTAAGATATGTTTTGAACAAAAATTATGGATTTTTGTATATAAATTAAGCAGAACCTCTAAAGCAAGTATAGCAGGACGGAAAACAGGACAACGATTTAAATATGTATGGATAATGGATGAATCTAAGCTCCCAAAACTGACACTCCAATCTATACCAAAAGTACGCAGGAGACAAACCTGGTGGGAGTCCATGAAGGAAATCCTCAAGATTTGTTAAAATTGGCCAATGTGCTTTGAAATTAATAAATTAAATGAAACGTGGTATTTCCTCGAAATTTTGTATTTATAGAAAATTTCCTCGAAATTTTGTATTTATAGAAAATTTGCTCGAAATTTTGCATTTATAGAAAATTTCATAGAAATTTTTTATTTGTAGAAAATTTCATAGAATTTTTTTATATATAGAAAATTTTATAGAAATTTTTTATTTATAGAAAATTTCATAGACATTTTTTATTTATAGAAAATTTAATAAAAAATTTTTATTTATAGAAAATTAAATAGAAATTTTTTATTTATAGAAAATTAAATATAAATTTTTTATTTATAGAAAATTTAGTAGAATTTTTTTATTTATAGAAAATTTAATAGAAATTTTTTATTTATAGAAAATTTTTTATTTATAGAAAATTTCCTAGAAATTTTTTATCTATAGAAAATTTCCTTGAAATTTTGTATTTATAAAAAATTTCTTAGAAAAAATTTTTTTTTATAGAAAATTTCTTCCGAGTTTTTTATTTATAGAAAATTTAATAGACATTTTTTATCTATAGAAAATTTAATACACATTTTTTATTTATAGAAAATTTAATAGAAATTTTTTTATTTATAGAAAATTTAATAGAAATTTTTTATTTATAGAAAATTTCCTAGAAATATTTTATCTATAGAAAATTTCCTACAAATTTTTTATTTATAGAATATTTTCTCGAAATTTGTTTTTATAGAAAATTTTTTTGGAATTTTTTTATATAAAATTTCATAGAAATTTTTTATTTATAGAAAATTTAATAAAAAATTTTTATTTATAGAAAATTTAATAGAAATTTTTTATTTATAGAAAATTTAATAGAAATTTTTTATTTATAGAAAATTTAATAGAAATTTTTTATTTATAAATAATTTCTTAGAAAAAAATTGTTTTTATAGAAAACTAGCTGGACCCGGTCCACTTCGTTGCCCCAGATTTCAGATTTCTGATCCCGTCTATTTTTGGACTAATAACGTAGACTGCCGCCAAATACATATACAAAAAACTCAGCAATCTCTATAACAAATTTCTCAAGATATATCAATCTCAAAACATGGCTCATGTGCGCGGGGTCACTACCATTGGTCCAATCCCTGCAATTTTTTTACCAATCACGTAGCCTGTCATCAGATAAATATACACAAAATTACAGCAATCTCGCTAACAAATTGTGCTAGATATCTCAATTTAAAAAATTTTACCTATATAGGCGGGGCCAAGCCCATTGGTGCGAACTCGCCCATTTTTCGATCCCGTCCATTCTTGGACAAATAACCTAAACTGCCACCAGATACACAAATATACACAAAATTACAGCACTCTCGCTAACAAATTGTGCAAGACACATCAATTTAAAATATTGGCTTATACGGGCTGGGCTACACACCCTGGTCCTATTCCGCCAATTTTTGTGGCAATCACGTAGACAGCCTCCAGATACATATACACAAAATTACAGCTCTATCGCTTATAAATTGTGCAAGATATCTCAATTTGGACAGAGCCACGCCCATTGGTCCGATCCCGCCCATTTTTCTACCAATCACGTAGACTGTCACCAGATACTTATACACAAAATTACAGCACTATCGCTAGAAAATTGCTCAAGATATCTCAATTCCAAAATTAGCCTTATATGGGCGGGGCCACGCCCATTTGTCCGATCCAGCCCATTTTTGGACCAGTCACGTAGACCAGATATATATAAACTAAATTGCAGCACTGTCGTTAAAATTTTTTTCAAGATATCCCAATTCCAAAATTTGCCTTATATGGGCGGGGCCACGCCCATTTGTCCGATCCCGCCCATTTTTAGACCAGTCACGTAGACTGCCACCAGATATATATACACAAAATTGCAGCACTCTCACTAAAAAATTGCTCAAGATATCTCAATTCCAAAATTTGCCTTATATGGGCGGGGCCACGCCCATTTTTGGACCAATCACGTAGAATGCCACCAGATACATATACACAAAATTACAGCACTCTTGTTAAGAAATTGCTGAAGATATCTCAATTCCAAAATTAGCCTTATATGGGCGGGGCCAAGCCCATTTGTCCGATCCCTCCCATTTTTGGACCAGTCACGTAGACTGCCACCAGATATATATGCACAAAATTGCAGCACTCTCGCTAAAAAATTGCTCAAGATATCTCAATTCAAAAATTTGCCTTATATGGGCTGGGCCACGCCCATTTTTGGACCAATCACGTAGAATGCCACCAGATACATATACACAAAATTACAGCACTCTCGCAAATAAATTGTGCAAGATAGCTCAATTTTAAAATTTTGCTTATAAGGGCGGGGCCACACCCATTGATCCGATCCTGCCCGTTTTTGGACCAATTACGCATTCTTGTACCAGATAAATATACGCAAAATTTCAGCGCTCTCTTTTACAAATTCTGTAAGATATCTCGATTTCAATATTTGGCTTATATAGGCGGGGCCACGCCGATTCCGCCCACTTTTGGTCCAGTCCCGTAGACTGCCACCAGATACATATGCACAAAATTACAGTACTCTCGCTAACAAATTTTGGAAGATATCTACATTTCAAAATTCGGGCGAGGCCACGCCCATAGGTCCGATCCCGCCCACTTTTGGACCAATCACGTGGACTACCACCAGATACATATGCACCAAATTACAGCACTCTCGCTAACAAATTGTGTAAGATATCTCAATTTTAAAATTTGTCTTATGTGGGCGTGGCCACGCCCATAGGTCCGATCCCGCCCTTTTTGACCTATCCCGTGGACTACCACCAGATACATATGCACCAAAGTACAACACTCTCGCTAACAAATTGTGTAAGATATCTCAATTCCATAATTTGGCTTATATGGGCGGGGCCACGCCCATTGGTCCGATCACGCCCATTTTTGGACCAATCACGTAGACTGCCACCAGATACATATGTACAAAATTACAGCACCCTCGCTAACAAATTGTGCAAGATATCTCAATTTTAAAATTTGTCTTATGTGGGCGTGGCCACGCCCATAGGTCCGATGGAGCTTATCGGGGCAGTGAGGCCGTACTTAAGAAACTAGACGAGAAAAACTATTGTGTTACAATAGAAATTGCCCGGGGACCTTTAAAGGGACGAATTGTGGAAAAAGTACAATATGAAGATATTTCTAAGTTATATTAAAAAAACAAACAAAAAAAATGCATTTACGAAATAAAATTTAGTAGAATTTTAAGATATGTTTTGAACAAAAATTATGGATTTTTGTATATAAATTAAGCAGAACCTCTAAAGCAAGTATAGCAGGACGGAAAACAGGACAACGATTTAAATATGTATGGATAATGGATGAATCTAAGCTCCCAAAACTGACACTCCAATCTATACCAAAAGTACGCAGGAGACAAACCTGGTGGGAGTCCATGAAGGAAATCCTCAAGATTTGTTAAAATTGGCCAATGTGCTTTGAAATTAATAAATTAAATGAAACGTGGTATTTCCTCGAAATTTTGTATTTATAGAAAATTTCCTCGAAATTTTGTATTTATAGAAAATTTGCTCGAAATTTTGCATTTATAGAAAATTTCATAGAAATTTTTTATTTGTAGAAAATTTCATAGAATTTTTTTATATATAGAAAATTTTATAGAAATTTTTTATTTATAGAAAATTTCATAGACATTTTTTATTTATAGAAAATTTAATAAAAAATTTTTATTTATAGAAAATTAAATAGAAATTTTTTATTTATAGAAAATTAAATATAAATTTTTTATTTATAGAAAATTTAGTAGAATTTTTTTATTTATAGAAAATTTAATAGAAATTTTTTATTTATAGAAAATTTTTTATTTATAGAAAATTTCCTAGAAATTTTTTATCTATAGAAAATTTCCTTGAAATTTTGTATTTATAAAAAATTTCTTAGAAAAAATTTTTTTTTATAGAAAATTTCTTCCGAGTTTTTTATTTATAGAAAATTTAATAGACATTTTTTATCTATAGAAAATTTAATACACATTTTTTATTTATAGAAAATTTAATAGAAATTTTTTTATTTATAGAAAATTTAATAGAAATTTTTTATTTATAGAAAATTTCCTAGAAATATTTTATCTATAGAAAATTTCCTACAAATTTTTTATTTATAGAATATTTTCTCGAAATTTGTTTTTATAGAAAATTTTTTTGGAATTTTTTTATATAAAATTTCATAGAAATTTTTTATTTATAGAAAATTTAATAAAAAATTTTTATTTATAGAAAATTTAATAGAAATTTTTTATTTATAGAAAATTTAATAGAAATTTTTTATTTATAGAAAATTTAATAGAAATTTTTTATTTATAAATAATTTCTTAGAAAAAAATTGTTTTTATAGAAAACTAGCTGGACCCGGTCCACTTCGTTGCCCCAGATTTCAGATTTCTGATCCCGTCTATTTTTGGACTAATAACGTAGACTGCCGCCAAATACATATACAAAAAACTCAGCAATCTCTATAACAAATTTCTCAAGATATATCAATCTCAAAACATGGCTCATGTGCGCGGGGTCACTACCATTGGTCCAATCCCTGCAATTTTTTTACCAATCACGTAGCCTGTCATCAGATAAATATACACAAAATTACAGCAATCTCGCTAACAAATTGTGCTAGATATCTCAATTTAAAAAATTTTACCTATATAGGCGGGGCCAAGCCCATTGGTGCGAACTCGCCCATTTTTCGATCCCGTCCATTCTTGGACAAATAACCTAAACTGCCACCAGATACACAAATATACACAAAATTACAGCACTCTCGCTAACAAATTGTGCAAGACACATCAATTTAAAATATTGGCTTATACGGGCTGGGCTACACACCCTGGTCCTATTCCGCCAATTTTTGTGGCAATCACGTAGACAGCCTCCAGATACATATACACAAAATTACAGCTCTATCGCTTATAAATTGTGCAAGATATCTCAATTTGGACAGAGCCACGCCCATTGGTCCGATCCCGCCCATTTTTCTACCAATCACGTAGACTGTCACCAGATACTTATACACAAAATTACAGCACTATCGCTAGAAAATTGCTCAAGATATCTCAATTCCAAAATTAGCCTTATATGGGCGGGGCCACGCCCATTTGTCCGATCCAGCCCATTTTTGGACCAGTCACGTAGACCAGATATATATAAACTAAATTGCAGCACTGTCGTTAAAATTTTTTTCAAGATATCCCAATTCCAAAATTTGCCTTATATGGGCGGGGCCACGCCCATTTGTCCGATCCCGCCCATTTTTAGACCAGTCACGTAGACTGCCACCAGATATATATACACAAAATTGCAGCACTCTCACTAAAAAATTGCTCAAGATATCTCAATTCCAAAATTTGCCTTATATGGGCGGGGCCACGCCCATTTTTGGACCAATCACGTAGAATGCCACCAGATACATATACACAAAATTACAGCACTCTTGTTAAGAAATTGCTGAAGATATCTCAATTCCAAAATTAGCCTTATATGGGCGGGGCCAAGCCCATTTGTCCGATCCCTCCCATTTTTGGACCAGTCACGTAGACTGCCACCAGATATATATGCACAAAATTGCAGCACTCTCGCTAAAAAATTGCTCAAGATATCTCAATTCAAAAATTTGCCTTATATGGGCTGGGCCACGCCCATTTTTGGACCAATCACGTAGAATGCCACCAGATACATATACACAAAATTACAGCACTCTCGCAAATAAATTGTGCAAGATAGCTCAATTTTAAAATTTTGCTTATAAGGGCGGGGCCACACCCATTGATCCGATCCTGCCCGTTTTTGGACCAATTACGCATTCTTGTACCAGATAAATATACGCAAAATTTCAGCGCTCTCTTTTACAAATTCTGTAAGATATCTCGATTTCAATATTTGGCTTATATAGGCGGGGCCACGCCGATTCCGCCCACTTTTGGTCCAGTCCCGTAGACTGCCACCAGATACATATGCACAAAATTACAGTACTCTCGCTAACAAATTTTGGAAGATATCTACATTTCAAAATTCGGGCGAGGCCACGCCCATAGGTCCGATCCCGCCCACTTTTGGACCAATCACGTGGACTACCACCAGATACATATGCACCAAATTACAGCACTCTCGCTAACAAATTGTGTAAGATATCTCAATTTTAAAATTTGTCTTATGTGGGCGTGGCCACGCCCATAGGTCCGATCCCGCCCTTTTTGACCTATCCCGTGGACTACCACCAGATACATATGCACCAAAGTACAACACTCTCGCTAACAAATTGTGTAAGATATCTCAATTCCATAATTTGGCTTATATGGGCGGGGCCACGCCCATTGGTCCGATCACGCCCATTTTTGGACCAATCACGTAGACTGCCACCAGATACATATGTACAAAATTACAGCACCCTCGCTAACAAATTGTGCAAGATATCTCAATTTTAAAATTTGTCTTATGTGGGCGTGGCCACGCCCATAGGTCCGATCCCGCCCTTTTTGACCAATCCCGTGGACTACCACCAGATACATATGCACCAAAGTACAACACTCTCGCTAACAAATTGTGTAAGATATCTCAATTCCATAATTTGGCTTATATGGGCGGGGCCACGCCCATTGGTCCGATCACGCCCATTTTTGGACCAATCACGTAGACTGCCACCAGATACATATGTACAAAATTACAGCACCCTAGCTAACAAATTGTGCAAGATATCTCAATTTTAAAATTTATCTTATGTGGGCGGGGCCACGCCCACTTGATATATCGAAAATTCAAGTACCCTATTTTCACCACGCCCCACATATGTACATTCTGTGAAAATTTCAAGAAGATCGGTCCAGCCGTTTTGACGTCTATTCGGTACAAACAAACCAACAAACAAACAAACCAACAAACAAACAAACAAACAAACACACATTCTTCTTTATATATATAGATTTCTGCGGAATTATTTTTTTATAGAAAATTTTCATGAAAATTTGTATTTTATAGAAAATTTCCTAGAAATTTTGTAGTTATAGAAAATTTCCTAGAAATTTTGTAGTTATAGAAAATTTCATAGAATTTTTTTATTTATAGAACATTTTCTGGAATTTTTTATTTATAGAAAATTTCTTAGAAATTTTTTATCTATAGAAAGTTTCCTAGAAATTTTTATTTATAAAAAATTTCCTAGAAATTTTGTATTTATTGAGAATTTCCTAGAAATTTGTTATTTATAGAAAATGTCCTATAATTTTTTTGTTTATAGAAAATTTTCTAGAAATTTTTTATTTATAGAAAATATCCTAGAAATTTTGTATTTATAGAAAAATGTCCTCGAAATTTTGTATTTATAGAAAAATTTCCGCGAAATTTTGTATTTATAGAAAATTCGAAATTTTGTATTTTTAAAAAATTTACTAGAAATTTTGTATTTTTAGAAAATTTCCTTTTATATAAACTTTATTTTATCATTTTTTCTTTACGTTCAACGTTTACAGTTTCATTGCATTCTTGTAATCTATTACATATAAATTTTCAAAATTGTATTCCACACTTTGTTTACTTCAAACCATAACGTTCCTTGATATCCATCTCTTTAATTAGAGTATATAGGGAAAATGAGAACTTTGCAATCTGAAAAAAAGGGATATATTAGATTGCTCCATCTGCTACACTTTATCGATTAGTACTTACACTCAAGAAACTGCTCAATGTTATGGGAAATAGTTTGCCCGCCGAAAATTCTATGGCCTTTTGTGAACGTTGCATGAAAAATATCAGCATTTTACGGTAGCGTTGATTTTGATTGATCCAATTCGAGTGGAATATAGCCTGGGACAAACGATTGTTCTCATCCATTAAACATTGGGCATAATAACACAAAGGGAAAACCTCAACGACGACGGCGAGCACATAGAAACAACAGGCAACTATGGCGGCCATATTGGTGGCAAAAATGAGAATGTTAATCAAAGTGGAGCCGAGCAGTGAAGCGGTGATGGTGAATTGAACAAATATGGTGATGGAAATTA
This sequence comes from Eudasyphora cyanicolor, assembly GCA_963930755.1. Classification (NCBI taxonomy): domain Eukaryota; kingdom Metazoa; phylum Arthropoda; class Insecta; order Diptera; family Muscidae; genus Eudasyphora; species Eudasyphora cyanicolor. Next base: position 281,101,767 of record OZ005736.1, read on the forward strand.
CCGGGGCAATTCGATTGTGAAGTCTGAAAAGAATAGAAAAATTTTTTAAATTAAAATTTGGTTAAATCGGGTAAGTTTATGAATTAAAAGCTTTGAGTTTTTAAATTAAATTAATCTATATTTCTTTTCAGAGACATTTGCAGACGGAATTTCTTATGTCCCAAATAGAAATAATAAAATTTAGATTAAAAAATGATGGGATATTTGAAAATTAATAAATATTTCTGGCTGATAAACTCACTCAATAATATTCTTATGATCGATAATGCACTGCTTTAGCTCTTCAACATTTTTCTCCTGCATTTCCGGCCCACCTCCCTCTTCCGCATTCATTCTTTGCAATCTCAAGAGCAAAGCCTGCAGATGAGTCCTTAAAATATTTACATAAATTACAGCATATGAATCATCAACCACCTGCTGGAAACAGGCAATATCCATTGGCACCATTTCCATCAATACAGCTATAACAAAACAGCCCCAAGAAGCTTGAGGATCTATAAACGGATTATAGATATTGTAGGGCAAACGTCCAAAGATAACAGCACTAATACAAGTGCTTGTCGAATAACTCCAATAGGCCATGGCAAAGAGAACCACAAAACGATTGCCTTCATGAACGAATCTTTTGACTAGAAGCTTTTCTTCGAAACTCGAACAACGTCTATCCAATTTCTCAAATATCGGCTCACACTTTATTAGTTGGGGCAGGAGGAAAGACATTAAAATGATTTTTATCGAACATCCCACAACATTTATGGCCACTTGGAGCGATGTCAAAAGGTTGCCAATTTCCATTTCTTCATCGGAGACATTAACAATGCCCATAATAAAGCCAGCTGGCAAATATATAGTCACATAGAGGTTGACAATCAACGACCAGATTACATAGAGAAATTTCCCTTTTTGAGGCATATAAATGCCTAGAAAACGAAAACCATTATAAAGATAATGTAAACCCTGACGAGTTTGCGGAACATCTTCGCTGGCAGTGTCTATAAAGAAATACATAAAACCAGTTGAAGGGATTAATTAGTTGTTAATACTTTACCCCAAGATTTATTTGTTTTATTAATATTAAATTGAGGATTGTCATTGTTTGAAGACACTCCAGTGATTTCTTGTGGCAGCTGCAATGATTGTTCCGCTAGGTTTGGGCTTTCCATAATGGTTTCTAAAGAAATGACAGTCTAACGTCTTAATCTAATGCCTTTTATAGATATGTATATGTATGTAGATTTATAAAACTCTAAATTTGTCAGACGGTTTGTTGTATTTCACTCGTATATGGAATATTATTTCAACTTTGTAATAATTAATGGAAAAAGTTTCAAAAGATTTACAATTTCTAAGATGCAAAACTAAAGTTGTACAGCCTTAATGTTATTTTGCCTACACAAATTAAATACATGTTAGCTCATGCTTTGCTTTTGCCTCATGTACTGTACGGTGCTGAGGTATATATGGGGACCAATAGAGCGAATATTAACAGGCTTTCCTCATGTTTTCATGGTATCCTTCGATTTGTATATGGTAGGCGCTGTAGACGTGATTATGCATTTTTCAGTGAACAGTTATTAGGCTGTTCTTTCGAACGATTTTTAGAAATAAGGTGTCTTAGTTTCTTTTTTTCTCTTTTTAAACATGGAGAACCTATATATTTGTTAAATTTTTTCCACTTCTTGAATACTGCAAGAAATTCACAACTTCTTATAGAGCTCTTCAATAGTCACATCTTCGAACTCTCCTTTAGAATTCGGGTGTCTAGATTATGGAACTCATTACCTCCTAACATTAAGAACTTTTCCGTTTGCCCTTACACTTTCAAAAATAGATTGCTTAATTATTATCATGGGCGACCCCATTAATATTCTGTTTTAGGATTTGTCATTGACAACTATTTATCACCATTTAAATTATATTAACTCAAATTGTTATTTCATATATTGTTTAAAAAATGTGCGTTAGGAATTATATTTGTTATTACATTATTAATGTTTTAAGTTTTTTTTTTTGCTAAATGCTATGAGTTTGTAAAGCTTATGAATTGTAAATCTATCAACATATGGCCTTTGCAGGCTCCGTTTGATTAAATAAATAAATGAAATGAAATGAAAAAATGTAAACTGTGAGAATTGTTTGAATAGACAATATTATTAGATACATATAAATACAATAAACCGGGTTGGCCTCCATGTAAAACAAAAAGTTGCCGGAAGCTAGGCGCAATATGAAAGCTTATCTCGAGACAATTGCAAAAATATTTTTTTCAAATTTTTCCGATCCCGCGGAATCGGCGCAAAATCGTTTTTTATCGTATTTTTTTCATTTTTGGCTCGATTGTTACATGCGATACATCAATGTGTTGGTCTACGACGAGTGCTACGTTTGCCTCATAGATGTCGCTGGTGTACAATGTAATTTTCTAATGAAGACTTCACTTACTGCAGTTTCTACCCCTAAAATAGAAAACATTGTTCCCATTAACATTCAAAAATAAAGAAGAGAAATACAAACAGAGAGAACGAACACCGCTCATCGGGCGTATCCTTTAACGGTACTAGTACTAAACTCTAGAGTAGTTATTGTTAGATGGTGGCATTATTTACAATTGTAACTAGATTATAAAGTAATAATCACAGAGAAACATTTGAAAATATTTACGATAGCTCCCAAAAGTATGCAATATTTTCCAATAATAAATAAAACAACATGGAAACGAATTTTTATTATGGCTGTAAACAGTTTTATACAGCAACATTTCGATACCTCCATTCTAAAACATGCTAAGTCGACTTAGCATGTTTTTAGGGAGATTGCATTTTTAATTCCTAAATATTCCAAATTATATTCAGTCAAAAATTGGTGTTTATCCGTCAACTCAATCAAAAATTATTCATAAAACAGTACAGGTCAGTCGATTTTCATTTCAAAGGAATTCAACACAAATTTAAAATAATCATCTAACTTTGATCGCCTCTCCTAAAAAACTACCTTTTTCCACTTAGCATAGTTTAGTTTGGAGGTATCGATTTATTACCCATTGTCATACGAAACATTTGTTGTTTATGAATAAAACCGGATACACACCAAGCAAAATGTTCATGGTTTTCAAAGGGCTTTAATCCTACAAAAAAATTCAAATTTTAGAATCGAGCCACAAACAAAAACATTACGATCAAAAAACAATTTTGGGCAGATTCCGCGTGCTCAGAAAATATTGCGAAAAACGTTTTTGTAATTATCTCGAGGTAAGCTTTCACATTCCGCCTCGCATTTGGTAACTTTTTTTGCTGACCCGGTCTAATATACAATACATCTATCTGAAATATTAATATATGTACATATGAATATTTATGCAATTAAATTATTATACACCGTGAGAAATATTCGCAGCGAAAATGACATGCAAAATAAAAATTGCTAACAGACAATTTTTCATCACAACCTTGGTTGATTTGCAAAAATCTGTATAGTTTTTCTTTCATGTCGCAATGGATAAATTTGCAGACATTTTTTATCTATTGAAAATTTTTAGAAATTTTTTATTTACAATAATTTTGTAAAAAATTTATATTTATAATTAATTTGAAGAAATTTCTTATTTACAATAAATTTGTAAAAATTTATTGAAATTTTCTGAGAAGGTTTTTTGTAAATAGAAAATCTTACAAAAATCTATTAATAGCAAATTTTATAGACATTTTTTATCTGTCAATTAATCTTCCAGAAACTTTTGACTTATCCAGAAATGTTTTTGGTTGTTTTTCTTTATAAAAAAATTGTTTTATTCATAATAAATTTGATTATTTTTATTTATAATTTTTTAATATCATTTGTAAAAATTTTTAATTTTAATAAATTTGCAGAAATTTTTTATATATTGAAATTTTTTAAATTGAAAAGAAATAAATTTGATTATTTTTATTTATAATTTTTTAATATCATTTGTAAAAATTTTTAATTTTAATAAATTTGCAGAAAATTTTTTATATATTGAAATTTTTTTGAAATTTTTGAAATTGAAAATTTTTCGAAATTTTTTATTTATAATAAAATTTATATTTATAATTAATTTGCTGAAATTTCTTATTTTTAATAAATTTGTAAATATTTTTTATTTATCGAAACTTTTCTGAGTTTTTTGTTTATAGAAAATCTTACAAAAATGTATTAATAACAAATTTTATAGACATTTTTTATGGCGGAATGAAATTGGGCCCCATGAAAATTTCATATTTTTTATTCATAATAAATTTGTATAATTTTTTATTTTTAATAAATTTGTAGACATTTTTTATTTATTGAAAATTTTTAGAAATTTTTTTTTATAATAATTTTGTAGAAATTTTATATTTATAATTAATTTGCAGAATTTCTTATTTATAATAAATTTCTAAATATTTTTTATTTATTAGAATAAATGATTTTTCAAGCTCGTGGTCATTTATCATTTATTCTAATTGTTAATAAAAAGATCGAATAATATACACAAATTATGGAAAATATTTTTTATTTATTGAAAATTTTCTGATATTTTTTTGTTTATAGAAAATCTTACAAAAAAGTATTAATAGCAAATTTCGTAGACATTTTTTCCAGAAACTTCATTTATGCATAAATGTCTGGTTGTTTTTCTATATAAAACATTTCATATTTTTTATTCTTAACAAATTTGTATAATTTTTTTATTTTTAATAAATTTGTAAAAATTATTATTTTTAATAAATTTGCAGAATTTTTTATTTTTTGAAAATTTTTAGAATTTTTTTATTTATAATAATTTTGTAGAAATTTTTTATTTGTAAATATTTTTTATTTATTAAAAATTTTTTTAGATGTTTTTTTATTTGTAGAAAATTTTACAAAAATGTATTGATAGCAAATTTCCTAGAAATTTTTTATCTGTCAATTAATCTTCCAAAATTTCATATTTTTTTATTCGTAATAAATTTATGTTATTATTTATAAATTTAATAAATTTGTAAAAAAAAATGTTTTTAATAAATTTGCAAAAATTTTTTATTTATTGAAAATTTTTAGAAATTGTTTATTCATAATAATTTTGTAGAAATTTTATATCTAAGAAAAATGTATTAATAGCAAATTCCCTAGACATTTATTATTTATCAATAAATCTCCCAGATAAATTTGTAAAAAAAATGTTTTTAATAAATTTGCAAAAATTTTTTATTTATTGAAAATTTTTAGAAATTGTTTATTTATAATAATTTTGTAGAAATTTTATATCTAAGAAAAATGTATTAATAGCAAATTCCCTAGACATTTATTATCTATCAATAAATCTCCCAGAAACTTTATTTACCCATAAAACGTCTTGTTGTTTTTCTTTATAGAAAATGTCATAATTTTTTATTCATAATAAATTTGCATTATTATAAGTAATTTTTTTTAAATTTGTAAAAAAAACTATTTTAATAAATTTGCAGAAATTTTTTTATGTATTGAAAGTTTTTAGTTTTTAGAAATTTTTTATTTATAATAATTTTGTAGAAATTTTATATTTATAATTAATTTGCAGAAGTTTCTTATTGATAATAAATTTGTAAATATTCTTATATTTATTGACAATTTTCTGATGTTTTTTTTGTTTATAAAAAATCTTACAAAAATGTATTAATAGCAAATTTTATAGACATTTTTTATAGTCTTTTAGTTTTTTCTGAAATATTTGTTTATAGAAAATTCCTTACATATTTTTTATTTATAGAAAAATTTCACATTTTTTTTTAAATTTTTAGAAATTGTTGATTTATGAAATTTTGTTTTTTGATCTGTTTTAACTTTCATAGTATTGTTTTTGACTATCGATGTCGAGATCGTTGTTTTAGTTTTCTGTAAATTGTAGAAATATTTGATTATTGACAATTTTCAGAGAAGTTTTTTTTATAAAAAATGTTCATAGAAATTTAATTTAAAGAAATTAATTAAATTTTGGAAAATTTCTTAAAAATTGTGTATTTATATAATGTTTCTTATCAATTTTGCATTTATAAATTTTTTTTTTTTTTATAAAATACATCTTTGATGTTTTTATTTTACTTAGAATTTTCGGAAATATTTGTTTATTGAAAATCCCTTACATATTTTTTATTTATAGAAATGTTTTAGAATTTGTTTTACATTTTTAGAATTTGTTGATTTATAAATTTCAGACATTTTTTATTATTGTTTTTTTTTTGTAGAATATTTCTTAAAACGTTATTTATAGATTTTTTAAATTCTATTGTTGGAGACGTTATTAGTCTTTTTTAATTATAGAAATATTTATAGACAATTTTTTATTAATTTAATAGAAATTTATAAATAAAAAATTCTTATATATTTTTTTAATTTTTAGAAAATTTCAGAGAAATTGTTTGTTTATAGAACGTTTCCTATCAATTTTGCATTTATATTTTTTATTTGTTTATTTATACAATACATCTTCGATGTGGTTATTTTTCTTAGAATTTTCTGAAATATTTGTTTTTAGAAAATTCCTTACATATTTGTGATTTATAGAAAATTTTTAAAATTTTTTTTTACATTTTTAAAAATTTTTGATTTATGAAATTTTGTTTTTTTATCTGTTTTAATTTTCATAGTTTTGTTTTTGACTATCGAGTTCTAGATTGTTGTTTTAGTTTTCAGTAAATTGTAGACATTTTTTGATTATTAACAATTTTCTGAGAAATCTTCTTTATTTGTAGAAAAGTTTAGAAAAAAATATTAATAGAAAATTTCAGACATTTTTTATTATTGATTTTTTTGTACAATATTTCTTAAAACGTTATATATAGATTTTTTGAAATTCTATTCTTGGAGATGTTAAAAGTCTTTTTTAATTACAGAAATATTTACAGACAATTTTTTATTAATTTAATAGTAATTTATAAATATAAAATTCTTATATATTCTTTTAATTTTTAGAAAATTTCATAGAAATTGTGTATTTATAGAACGTTTTTCATCAGTTTTGCATTTATATATTTTTTAAATTTGTTTATTTATACAATACATCTTCGATGTGGTTATTTTTCTTAGAATTTGCTGAAATATTTGTTTTTAGAAAATTCCTTACATATTTGTGATTTATAGAAAATTTTTAGATTTTTTTTTACATTTTTAGAACATTACATTTTACATTTTATCTGTTTTAATTTTTATAGTTTTGTTTTGACTATTGAGTTCTAGATTGTTGTTATAGTTTTCAGTAAATTGTAGAACTTTTTTGGTTAATAACAATTTTCTGAGAAATCTTTATTTATAGAAAAGTTTAGAAAAATGTATTAATAGAAAATTTCAGAAATTGTTTTTTTTGTAAAATATTTCTTAAAACGTTATTTATAGATTTTTTAGAAATTCTATTGTTGGAGATGTTATTAGTCTTTTTTTAATTATAGAAATATTTATAGACAATTTTTTATTAATTTAATAGTAATTTATAAATTTCTCATCAGTTTTGCAAATTACATGTTTGATGTTTTTACTTTTCTTAAAAATTTCTGAAAGAAAAGTATCTGAAACATTTTTTATTTATAATAAAGTTATAGATTTTCTTTATTTATAATAAACTTAATTCTTAATAACTGAGAAATTCTTTATTTATTGAAAATGTTCTGAGAAGTTTTTTATTTATAGACAATCTTACAAAAATTAATTAATTGAAGTTTCTGAGAAATTTTGTATTTATGGAGAAATTTGAATATTTTTTAAATAAGAAATTTCATCAAGAACTATTTTAAAAATAATTAAATTAATAAAATTTCCGAAAAATACAAAATTTCTAAGAAATTCCGATAAATACAAAATTTCTAAGAAATTTTCGATAAATACAAAAATTCTAACAAATTTTCGATAAATACAAAATTTCTAAGAAATTTCCGATAAATACAAAATTTTAAAAAAAATTTCGATAAATACAAAATTTCAAAGAAATTTTCGATAAATACAAAATTTCTAACAGATTTTTCTATATTTCTAAGAGATATACAAATTCTAAGAAATTTGTGATAAAAAAATTCGAAGAAATTTTCCATAAATTCAAAATTTAAAAATTTTTTTTTTCAAAAATATAAAATTTCTATGAAATTTTCCAAAAATATAAAATTTCTGGGAAATTTTCCTTAAATTCAAAACATTCCAAAAATATAAAATTTCTATGAAATTTTTCAAAAATATAAAATTTCTAAGAAATTTTCACAATAATTTTCTATAAATATAAAATTTCTAAGAAATATTCTATAAATATAAAATTTTTAAGAAATTTTCTATAAGTATAACATCTTATTTATAATAATCTTAATTCTTAATAACTTAGAAATTCTTTATTTATTGAAAATGTTCTGAGAAGTTTTTTTATTTATAGAAAATCTTACAAAAATTAATTAATAGAAGTTTCTGAGAAATTTTGTATTTATGGAGAATTTATTTAATTTTTTTTTATACACGATTTGTTGTATTGATGGAAAATTTTAAATATTTTTCAAATAAGAAATTTCATCAAGAACTATTTAACAAAAATAGCTGTGGAAAATTTCTTATATTTTTTTTATTTATGACAATTTCTTATATACATTTTTATGTCTTAAACATTTTGTATCTGCGACAATTGCTGTATTTATTGACATATTTTTTTAAAAAATTTTAGTTATTAATAATTTTATAGAATTTTTTTATTTTAGAAAAATTTAGATAATACAATTTTAATTGATATAAAATTTTTGGACAAATTATCGAAAACATTTTCTTTACCAATAAAATTTTTTTTAGAGTTTTTTCTTTATAGATTTTTGATATGTATATTTTTTATTTCTGGAAAATGTAAACATTTTCAATTTTGTGTTTGCGATAGATTTTTAAGAAATTTTTTAATTATTAAAAATGCATAGAATTTCTATTTCGATGTCATTTTTTATTTCGAGAAATTTTTTGTTTATGGAAAATGTCCTAGCTTTTTCGAATTGTAGGAAATTCTGACATTAGAGTACACAATCTTATTTGCTGTTTCTGTAGCAGAGAGAAATTGTATTTTTCCCCGTGTGTCTAGTTGTCTTCAAAGTTTTTTTTTATCACACAAAGTGCGAACATTTCTTTCAAAAGAAAAACTAAAACAATTAAAATGAAGTTAATACAATATTAAAAATGCAACAAAAGAACAGTCTAAGGATATTGTTTGATTGGAAAGCAATTAAACAATTAAACGTTAAAGTACTGCAAGAAATTATAAACTTTTTGGTCACAACATTTTCGATAGATGTACATCATATGAAGTTAAGCTAAAGCCGAAAGCAAATTTTTCACAAGCACGGAAGTCGTAGTGATGATTTACCAAATTTCGGTGAATGGATTTGGTAAATAGTTGATTATTACTATTGAAAAGGTAAGAAGATAATTAAAAAATTGAATAATATAATTATAACATTTATAACAATTATATTAATGTAGAATTTCCAAAGCGACTTTCAAGCTCTTTGAAATTATGTCTTCATTTGGATTTTTTCTAAAGTCGTTTTCCTTTTTGAAATACCAAACTTCAATATAAAAAATGATGATAAATATTTTATTAAATGCAAAATTTTGATTTCTTAACAAACTAAAGCATTATAGATACAAAAAATGGTCTCGTGCTAGAAAAATATATTTTATTGGATTTATAGACAAATCGATGCAGACTTCATTTCGGACCATTGTATCATAAGTAATAATCCTTGGATCCTAACAAAAAAAAAACGAAAAATTCCCAAAAGAAAAAGACAAAAAGTAAATTGATTGCTTATACCTTTTACTGAATTAAAATGAATACATATTATAAGTTTGAAATACGAATAAACATCTTCGCTTCAAATACTGCCTACAAATCTAGTCTTTCCTTAATGCCCATTTTTTGGATCAAAGTATAAAGGGAGAAGGAAAACTTGGCAATCTGTAATGAAAGAGGAAAACCTACTATTAATAAAAATTATAATGAAAAATTCTATAAATAATAATACATATTTTGTATATATAAAAAAATTCCTTAGAAATTTATTGTTCATTGAACATTTCTTAGAAATTTTGAATTAATAGAAAATTTGGGAATTGTTGTATTTCAAAAAAATTTCTTAGAAATTTAGTGTTTATAGAAAATTTCTTAGAAATTGTATCTTTATGATTTTATGTTTATAGCAATCAATCTTACACTTATAAAGCTATTCAAATTGATGGGCACAATTTTCCCAGCCCACAATTCCATACTCTTTTGAGAGCGTTGTATGAAGAAAATCAACATTTTCCTATAGCTTCTGTTCTGTCCAATCCACGACGAATGTAGAATCTCTGTGGCTAAAGAGTCGCTGTCGTACAGTAGACAATTCGCATAATAACACAATGGGAAGATTTCCACAACCACAGCTACCACATAGAACGAAGAAGCCGCAATGGAGGCCACTGTGGTGGAAAATACTGCGATATTAATCAGAGTTATACCCAAAATTCCAGCGGTCAAGGAGAATTGTAGGAAAATTGTTCTAGAAATCACTGGCGATATGACACTGTAGAGCCTAGAAGAGAGACAGACAGAGAGAGAGAGAGAGAGAGAGAGATGGAGAAAGGAGAGATATTAATTTCTAACAAATTTTCCATAAATACAAAATTTCTAAGAAATTTCCGATTAATACAAAATTTCTAATAAATTTTCGATATATACAAAATTTTAAATAAATTTACCATAAATACAAAATTTCTAAGAAAATTTTCGATATATAAAAAATTTTGAATAAATTTTCGATAAATACAAAATTTCTTGGATATTCTCTAAGAAATTGTCGATAAATACAAAATTTCCAGGAAATTTTCGATAAATACCAAATTTATTAAAATGATCGATAAATATAAAATTTCTAAGAAATTTTCTATAAATACAAAATTTCTAAGAAATTTTCTATAAATACAAAATTTCTAAGAAATTTTCTATAAATACAAAATTTTTAAGAATTTTTCTATAAATACAAAATTTTTAAGAAATTTTCTATTAATACAAAATTTCTAAGAAATTTTCTATAAATACAAAATTTCTAAGAAATTTTCTATAAATACAAAATTTCTAAGAAATTTTCTATAAATACAAAATTTCTAAGAAATTTTTTTTTAAATACAAAATTTCTAAGAAATTTTCTATAAATACAAAATTTCTAAGAAATTTTCTATAAATACAAAATTTCTAAGAAATTTTCTATAAATAAAAAAATGTCTAAGAAATTTTCTTTAAATGAACAAATTTCACATAAATTTTTAATAAATACAAAATATATTCTATAAAAAAAAATTCTCATAAATTTACTATAAATTAAAATGTTTTCATAGTTTTCATAGTTTTGTTTTTGACTATTGAGTATTAAGGTTGGCCACTGGTTGGTGGACAAGCAACCTCATCGGCACCTTGGACAAAATACTCTGTCAATAATTGGCACAATATGAAAGCTGCTCAATATGCAATAATTGAGAACTGCTTTCAAAGTCTCATATCTCCAAAACATTGCAGACAAACGATATCGTCCACCAACCAGTGGCCACCCTTCTTTTTCAAAGAAGGTTTGTTTTTCTGTTTTACAGAAAACAAAAACAATGATTTCGAACCCAAAGTCAAAATCAAAACTATGAAAAGTCTTAACAGATCGAATAACAAAAAACAACGAAAAAAGTTTTAGATAAAAAAGTTTCTTAGAAATTTTTAGTAAATAAAAAATTCTAAGAAATTTTCGATAAATAAAAAAATCCTAAAAAAATTTCGATAAATAAAAAAATTCTAAGAAATTTTCGATAAATAAAAAAACTAAGAATTTTTCAATAAACACAAAATTTCTAATAAATTTTCGATAAGTAAAGAATGATTTCTACAAATATAAAATTTCTATGAAATTTTCGATAAATAAAAAATTTCTAAGAAGTTGTCTATAAACCGAAAATTTTACGAAATTTTATACAGATAGATAATTTCATTAAAATTTTGTATAAATAAAAAATTCCTAAGAATAAAACTGTCTAAGAAATGTTCTAGGAATTTTCGATAAATAAATTTTAAATAAATAGACTAATGTAAAATGAAATATTTTTTTGAAATAATTACTCTATTAAATTTTTGTGATCTTTTATACACATTTTCAGCTCTTCCAAATTCTCGTCCTCCGTCTTTTCCGGGTTCGAACACATTTTACGTATCCTCAGCAATAAAATCCTCACATGAGCTCTGAGAATACAAACATAGACGGTGCCATACGAGTCATTGGCCACCTGCTGGAAGCAGGTCCAACTGGTTAGAATAAACTCTATAAATGAGGCGGCATAGAATTCTCCACGCGATCGTCTCCAATCGATGACAAACAAATAAATCGAATACGAAGGTACGCCCGAGACCAAAGAGGATATGTAGGTGCTGGTGGTATAAGTCCAATAAGCCGTACAGTAGAACATCACCACTTTGCGTCCCAAATTGCGAACTTTGTAGAGTTCGTCGATTTCATCTTCGGCTTGACAACGTTCATCGAGTTTGTTCATAAGTTTTTCCGCTGCCTTCAATTTGGGATTATAGTAAATCAGAAGTAAAATCTTTATTGCACACCCGTAAACATTTATCACCGCCTGTATGGAGGAGAAGACAACACCGTAACTTAGATTTCTGTTGGATTTCATAAAATAGCTGCTGGTAAAGGCAATGGGAATGAAAACGGTGGTCAGGCAATGGATGGCGATGGCATAGCAAATATACATCCATTTATGTTTCTTCGTCATGTGGATCCCCATTATGCGAAAGCAGTGATGGAGATAAGTGGTGGCCTCTTTTGAGGCCACTTTCGGTTTGAGTAGATCTTTTGGGAGGAAATAAGAGAATCTTCTTAGAAAAAATTTTTATTTTGTGTTTTTCGTATTTCTGTCTTACTTTTCTTCTTATTTGACATTGGTTCACGATTTCCAGTTGCTTTAGGTGTCTTCTACGGATGTTATCGAAATAGGAACCAGGTGTTCTCCTAGTGGCTTTTTATTATAAGACAGAGGAGAGCATTTTGTGCTAATGCTTGACTTTAGTTTCTATTTTGGGAGTCATTATAAACAAGTGCTGTATAAGTTTTATTATAATAATTACTGTTTATAGAGTTATAAAATGAGGAAATTGTGTACACAGCGAATAATGGAGGAGTAATGTATTTTAAATGAATTTTACTCAAAATTTCTGAGAAATTTTCTACGAGTAAAAAATTTTGAAGTAAATTTTCTATAAATACAAAATTTAGGAGACATTTTCTGTAAATACAAATTTTAGGAGATATTTTCTATAAATACAAAATTTAGGAGATATTTTCTATAAATACAAAATTTCGGAAAAATTTCTATAGGTACCAAATTTCAAAAAAATTTTCTGTAAATACAAAATTTCGGAGAAATTTCTATAAGTACCAAATTTCGGAGACATTTTCTATAAATAAAAAAAATTCGGAAACATTTTCCAGAAATATAGAAATTCGGAGAAATTATCCATGGATACAAAATTTCGGAGAAATTTTCCATAAATTCAAAACTTCGGAGAAATTTACTATGAATACCAAATTTTTGGAGAAATTTTCTATAAATACCAAATTTTGGAGAAATTTTCTATAAATACAAAATTACGGAGACATTTTCTATAAATACAAAACTTAGGAGAAATTTTCTATAAATACAAAATTTCGGAGAAATTTTCCATAAATACAAATTTTCGGAGAAATTTTCCATAAATACAAATTTTCGGAGAAATTATGCATAGATACAAAATTTCGGAGAAATTTTCCATAATACAAAATTTCGGAGAAATGTTCCATAAATTCAAAATTTTGGAGAAATTATCCATAAATTCAAAATTTCGGAGAAATTTACTATGAATACCAAATTTTGGAGAAATTTTCTACATATAAATCGCCGGCTTAATGCTATTTTGGTCCATATGCAATTTTTGCGTTTTTGGAGTTAGGAGTTGATAATATGGGTTTCAAGCATGCTCTTTCAGAATCTGCAATAATTTTTTTCCTATCCCGTTTAGTTTTCGAGATATTGGTAGGTAATGTATTTAAGGGAAATAATTTTTATATTTTTGTTCTATATCCCCATTTTTCCATCGCCATGTACAAAAATTGTTATAACTTGCTTATTTTTGAATATAATGGCATAGAAATGCATGGGAATAATACAAATACTGATGGGAACCCTATGGAATAAAAAGCAACTATTCAGTCCCGTTTTTACTCAAACAATAAATTGCGTTTTTCTCCGATCATACAAAATGGCGTATGGAACACAATAGCATTATGCCGACGAAATACCAAATTTCGGAGAAATTTTTTATAAATACAAAATTTCGGAGAAATTTTTTATAAATACAAAATTTCGGAGAAATTTTTTATAAATACAAAATTTCGGAGAAATTTTTTATAAATACAAAATTTCGGAGAAATTTTCTATAAACAGAAAATATCGGAGAAATGTTCTATAAATACAAAAATTCGGAGAAATTTTCTACAAGTACAAAATTTCGGTGAAATTTTCTATAAATACAAAACTTCGGAGAAATTTTCGATATACAAAATATAAATAAATAAAAATAAAAAAAAAATTATAAAAAAAAATTTCTGAGAAATTTTTTTTAATACAAAATTTCGGAGAAATTTTCTACAAGTACAAAATTTCGGTGAAATTTTCTATAAATACAAAACTTCGGAGAAATTTTCGATATACAAAATATAAATAAATAAAAATAAAAAAAAATTTCTGAGAAATTTTCTATAATACAAAATTTCGGAGGAATTTTCTATAAATACAAAATTTCGGAAAATTTTCCATTAATTCAAAATGTTGAAGAAATTTTCCATAAATACATAATTTCGAGGAAATTTTCCATAAATACAAAATTCCGCTAAAATTTTCCATAAATACAAAATTCCAGTAAAATTTTCCATAAATACAAAATTTCGACAAAATTTTCTATAAATACAAAATTCTGGAGAAATTTTCCATATATAAAAAAATCTAGGAAATTATAAATACAATATTTCTAAGAACACCAAATTTGAAAGACAAACTAAGGGACATGTTATCAGTATCTCGCTGATCATTGAGTCATCGGAAGTTAAAAAAAATCCGTGGAATAAAAATCGAAAAGTATTCGATAACTTTTTATAATCCATACATTTTTGTTACAGATAACTTTTTATTTATCGATAACTTTTTTATTTATCGATAACTTTTTTATTTATCGATAACTTTTTATTTATCGATATCTTTTTTCTTTATCGATAATTTTTTTTATTTATCGAAAACTTTTTTATTAATCGATAACTTTATTTATCGATAACTTTTTGTTATCGATAACTTTCTGTTATCAATAACTTTCGGTTTTCGATAACTATCTTAGTAACCGAAAGCTCCCATCATTATCGAATCTACGCAAAGATACAATATCGGAGAAATCTTCTACAATAAAAAAATTTTAAAAAAAAATTTCCAAGAAATTGTTTACAGAAAGAAATTTTCGACAAACATGCAATTTATAAAAAATGTGTATAAATAAAAAATTCTATAAAAAAGTATATTTTCTATTACAAAGAATCCTTAAAAATTGTCTTTAAAAAAATGAAATATCAAATTTTATAAATAAATAATATCTAAGAAATTTTCTACGTATAAAAAATTAGAAATGAAAAAAAAATTGAAAAAATTCTATGAAATTTTCTAAAAAAAATTAAGAAGTTTTCGAAGAATTTCAATATTTTGTAAGTAATTTATTTTAAAGAGATTTGCATTTACGGTTATAGGGCCTAAAAAATAATGTTAATAAATAATTTCTACGACTTTTTCTCTATACATTAGAAATTTCTATAAAAAATAGGAATATTCTATAAATAAAAAAAATTATAATAAAAATTGTGTAAATAAAAAATTTACTATATTTGCTGAATAATCATAAAAATGGAAACGAATTTTCTCGAAATAAAAAATGTCATTTAAATTTTCTATAAACAAATTTGTAAAATTCCTATAAATATTTTTTAGGAAATGTTCTATAAATTAAACGATTTTAATACATTTTCAATAAATAAATAATTTCTATGAAAATTTCTTTAAATTGTTGTTGTATATTGTTGGTCTGTTGTTTGTTTACTCCGTCAGAATTTATTTTGGTTTGAGACCATATGTTTCTATTACATTCTGTCTATTGCAAAAACGTAATAGAAAAAAATAAAAAAAATGGTATCCAGTTTCAAAAATTACTGGGTATAATTGACTGCGTTTTCGATAGACACTCTATCATTTTCTATAAATACATAATTTTTATTGTCAAAAATTTCAATGAAATTTCCTATAAATACAAAGTGCAATTTTCTATAAATAAATTATTTCAATGACATGTTCTATAAATAAATAATGTTAATGATATTTTTTTATAAATAAAACTTCTAAACAACTTTCTAAAAATAAAAGCCTTTTTAAGAAATTTTCTATAAATAAATTTTTTTTAACTTTTCTTTAGGAAAGTTTCTATAAATATAAATAATTTTAGAGCGCCCCTGTAGGCGAGTTGGTAGCGTACTCGTCTATGAGTTTGGGGGTCGTGGGTTCAATTCCCACCAGAGGCTCTGGTCTGTCGCTGCAAAATTCAGCCATATGGTTTTTGTAACCCGGCCTTTCCCTGGACCTTAAAATTAGAATATAAATTTACTTTGTATTGTAATTCATATAAATAAATAAATAATAAATAATTTTAGGAAATTTTCTATAATAAATAATATTTATGACTTTTCTATAAATAAAGAATTTTTAAGAAATTGTCTGTAAATAAAAAATTTCAACGAAATTTTCTATAAATACAAAATTTTGAAGAAAAAAATTTCTATAAATACAAAATTTCGAAGGAATTTTCTATAAATAATAGATGTCAATAAAATTTTCTATAAAAAAAGAATTTTACTAAAATTTCTATAAATAAAACAAGTAAAAGCGTAAAGTTCGGCCATGCCGAATCTTATATACCCTCCACCATGGATAGCATGTGACCTCAGAAAATAACTCAAAGCTAAAGAAAATAACAACGAAAAACACAACAAAAATATAGTAGATTCTCATCTCAACAGTAGGAAACACAACAAGTTAGATGCTATATATGGGAGCTATATCTAAATATGGACCGATATCGCCCATTTGCAATCCCAAATAACCTGCAACTATAAGAAATATTTATACCAAATTTGATTAACCTAGCTCTATTATTACGGACTGTAGCGTGATTACAACAGACGGACGGACGGACACGGCTAAATCATCTTAAAATTTTACGACGATTAAGAATATATATACTTTATGGGGTCTCAGATCAATATTTAGTGGTGTTACAAACGGAGTGACAAAATGAATATACCCCCATCCTATGGTGGAGGGTATAAAAATCGATTTTTCTCAGTGTCATGTCTTCAAAGCTTTGATTTTCATACAAAAGTGTTAAACTTTCTTTCAGGAGAAGAACTAAAACAATTAGAGAAAGTTTTATGTCACTATATTAAAAATGCAAAAAACAGTTTAATAATATTGTTTAATTGAAAAGCAATTAACCATTTATTAATTAGTCCATGATATTAAAAACTTTTTTTTGGCCACAAAATTTTAAATATATCATGAAGTTCAGCTAAAGCTGAAAGCTAATTTGTTCAAAATACGAAATCCAGGCAGAGATAGTTGTACTAAAGTGTTTCTAGAGAACGGAAATTGTAGTGATGTTTTACCATAATTCGGTTTGTCGTTGATTGTTATCATTTAAATGGCGAAAAAGTCCATTTAAATAGCGAAAAAAGTCCGCGATTTAGAAAAATATCTTATATTGGATTTAAATACCAATCGATATTATAAGTAATTATCCTTTTTGTAGATTTTCTCAATCTATTGTAGAACCTAACGAAAAATAGTTATAATTTTCCCTAAAGAAAAAGACAAAACGCTAAGTGAATTCTAATAACTTTTATTGATTTCAAATAAATATTGTGAGTTTAAAATATAAACAAACACAATAGTTCAAAATATATATGCCTACAAATCTATTCTTTCTTTAAGGCCCATTTTTTTGATCAAATTATAAAGGGAGAAAGAAAATATGGCTCTGTAATGAAAGTAAAAGAGGATACCTTACTTTTAATAAAAATTACAAAAAACTATGAAGATTCTGTTTTTATTCGACCTTTTTATTGAATATCCAAGTCATGTAGTAAGTAAATAGTCAAGCTCGAGGTCTGGTGTTTTGGTTTAATAAATATTTTTATTATTCATATTTATATCCGATATTTCGCAATTTCTTTGAATTGCATCATCAGGGATGTTCTACAACAATTAAACAATAATAAATAATTAATTTATTAATATAACAAACATTTGAAATAGATAAAATACACACAGAATTCAGTTTGGTTGCCTCAACCGAATTATTTGCCAACCGAATTTTGTAGTTCTGTCTACTATCATGCGATTCCATCAGGACAACCAATATTTTGGTTGTGGTATACTTCTGCTTCCATGTTGACAACAATCATATGTGGTTGCGCCAAATACGAAAATGGTGGCTTAAATTATCTGCTGTAGTTGCCACAACAAACTGTTTTAAAAAATTGGTTGTTCTGACAATTTGTCAGTCACATATTACCGACAATTATTTAAAAACAGTTTTCATTAATTTTTATTTTATTTATTGAACAAAAAACAAAACAATTCATAACAAAATTAAAAATACCATATTACAAATTCATCACTATTATGAGATGTGGAAATATTTGAAACTAATTTTAGTACACGAAAAAAAACACAAAACTTTTATGCAAATATCGCTTAACCCTGTTCTTTCAATTTCATTACTGTTGCTTTTACTTTTTATTTATGTACATATGTAATGCATTCCACACAAGATTATTTTTGATTACCTATACCATTCTTGAACAAAATGTTGAAGATTTTTTTATGTCGAGTAATTTTATTTTTTGTTTGTCATGTATCAGCAAAAGAAAAGCAACCAATCTTTCGGTTGTATTTCCCAAAATATTAATTTAATTATTCTAAACTTGGAAATGATTGGGATAACCAATAAACGATTATTTATTAATATTTTTTCTGTTGTAGTAACCAATTATTCGTTGCGATAATAATCTTTGTTTTATTGATACAATTTCTGTTGTTAAGAATAAAACATTGGTTGTCACAACTAAAAATCGATCATATAGTACTATAATGAAAATTTAAAATTGGTTACCACAACTAACCGAGTGTCAATGAAAACAACAATCTTAATTCGATTGATACAACCATTGATTTAGTTGCAAGCATTTTCATTTGATCGTATCCATGTTATTATTGTTGTTTCAACTAATTATTTTTAAATACAACCGACAGACGGTATAGGCAACATACTTTTTGTTGCTAGTACTATTTTTTTATTGTTACAATCGAATTCCAACCAATTATTTTCCTGGGTGTACTATCGTCGATGGTAAATATTGCACGGTTTTTAGGTTGTTATTGCACGTCGATCATTGAAATTCGTTGAGTCGTTTTTGGTACATTGTTGATGTGTAACGTCTCAAGAGTGAACCTTTTTATCCCCTCACCTTAGAGAGTTGGGTATATATCATTTGCTACGAGCCAAAAGTGTAACACATCGAAGGAGTGACCTAAGACCCCAAGTATGTTCGTCGGATATCCGTTTTGGGTCATTTTAAGTCATTTAAGCAATGTCCGTCTGTCTGCTGGCTAGTGCGCACGATAACTCTCGAAAGGAGTAACCGATTGACTTTAAAGTTCGAAGATGGGCCATATTGGTACACTCCTTCTAGTACCTCCCCCACAAAGGGTTAACATTTAGTGAAATATTGATTATTTAATAACTTCTATACTACTTATTTGAATCCTATAAAATTCTACACATAGTATTAGTTTATAAGTCACTATTACTTCGAGAAAAATAGGCTAGGTTGCCGCGCCCCTTTTGGTACCTCCCACACAAATGGGCAATTTTGAACTAAAAGTTAATAGCTTTTAACTTTATTACCAGTGCATACCAAGACTTGAAATTTCGCGCAGTTTAAAGGTTTAGTAGTACCTACAATACAGTGAGAAATAGGCATTATTGCCACACTCCTTCTGGTACCTCCCACACAAATGGACCATTTTGTACAAAAAGTTGCCAGCTTATAAATGTAATACCAGTGAATCCAAATACTTGAAATTTTGTATAGTGTAATGTTTTTATAGTACCTAGAATCCCGAGAAAAATGGGCGTTATTGGCCGACCCCTTTTGGTACCTCCCACACAAATGGACCATTTTGTACCAAAAGTTACCAGCTTATAAATTTAATACCAGTGCATACAAACACTTGAAATTTCGTACAGTGCAATGCTTTTATAGTACCTAGAGTCCAGAGAAAAATGGGCGTTATTGGCCGACCCCTTTTGGTACCTTCCACACAAATGGGAAATTTTGAACCAAAAGTTAATAGCTTTTAACTTTATTACCAGTGCATACCAAGACTTGAAATTTCGCGCAGTGTTAAAGGTTTAATAGTACCTACAATACAGTGAGAAATAGGCATTATTGCCACACTCCTTCTGGTACCTCCCACACAAATGGACCATTTTGTACCAAAAGTTACCAGCTTATAAATTTAATACCAGTGAATAAAAATACTTGAAATTTTGTATAGTGTAATGTTTTTATAGTACCTAAAGTCCAGAGAAAAATGGGCGTTATTGGCCGACCCCTTTTGGTACCTCCCACACAAATGGACCTTTTTGTACCAAAAGTTCACTGCTTTTGACTTTAATACCAGTGCATACAAACACTTGAAATTTCGTACAGTGCAATGCTTTTACAGTACCTAGAGTCCAGAGAAAAATGGGCGTTATTGGCCGACCCCTTTTGGTACCTCCCACACAAATGGACCATTTTACATCAAAAGTTAACAGCTTATAACTTTAATACCAGTACATATAAATTCTTGAAATTGTATACAGTGTAATGCCTTTATAGTATCTATCAGTGTTGCCACTGCAAACATTTTTTTCCGACCATAATTTAGTCTAAAACCGACCAAAATCCATTGTAGCCGACCAAATTTATAAAATTAAAGTAGTTTGAATCTTGTAAAGTTTGGTGACAACATTTTCAGATTTTGATGAAACTTAAAATGTTTGGAAAAGTTAATTAACTTAAAAAATATGGTAGTTATAATAAAAAACTATGTATACTAGATATAAAAATACTGAAAAGTATTATAAAACAGGTAAAGATGTGACCCGTCTTAAACGTATATACCCAACATTATGGATCATATAGAAATTATGGATTATAAAAGAATACATATCTTGTACTAGCGGACCCGGCGAACTTCGCCTCGCCCCAATTTAACGCCTTCAGATGTTGGGAACCCTATGGAATAAAAAGTGTGTAACTCTTCAGTGCCGTTTTTACTCAAACAATAAATTGCGTTTTTCTCCGATCATACAAAATGGCGTATGGAACAAAATAGCATTGAGCCGACGACTTGTCAATTAGTTTTGTTCCTTATTAATCTAATATTTACAATATTTGCGGCAAATAAATAAAATTCCGCAATTATGGTGAGATTTATCAGACAACATTTCGACTTAAATCCGATCTCGGAATACAAAACAGGAGTGAAAGCAACAATTCTTTCCCCATGGCCTATATTTTAGACAACTACAAACAACATTTGTCGAACCTGAAATAAATATTTTCAAACTAATTTTTATTACAATATATTCGTCTACAATTTCAACCGATACTGCTTCCAGCGATCAACAAAAATTTGGGATTCACAATCGACATTTGAGAGTATTCCAAACGGTGAATGGCTTTAACTTTCAGTAATTTACTTTGATATTAAACGGCAACGCTGATATCTATAGTCTAGAGAAAAGTGACCCTTATTGGGACGCCCCTTTTGGTACCTCTCACACAAATGGACCATTTTGTACCAAAAGTAAACAGCTCTTAGCTTTAATACCAATATTTACTTTAAAGTTATTTAATGCAATTTAAATTGATAACAATTTAAATAAAACAAAAAATAAATAAATTTACTAGTATTTTTTGAGACTCAAGAAGAGGGGATTCATTAGTCGGTTTACCCGACTGAACTTTCTTACTTGTTCTTATTAGGCTTCGGTAGTTGTGAGCGATGTTTTCCGTGTCGGACTTGTAGTTTATTGTTGTTGTTGTTGGTACATTGTTGATGAGTAACGTCTCCAGAGTGAACCTTTTTTGGTAGTTATTTTCTCTTAGTAACACACGTACATTGTCGAAATCAGGATGATGTTTGTTTCTCGCACAGTGTTCCGCCAGGGCAGTTTTTGCTGAATTTTCATAATTTCTTATTTTTAAGTCAGATTTATGTCCTGATATTCTGGTTTTTAGTTTATTTTTTGTTGTACCGACATAAACTTTTTGACATTTTTCTGAATTATTTCCTTCGCATGAGATGGAATATATTATATTTGATGTTTCCATTATAGGGATCTTGCTCTAAGTGTTACTGAATAGTTTTTTTTTAATGTATTATTTGTTTTGTGTGCAATGTTATAGAGGATTTGGTCGCAGATTTTTGAATTAGCAATTCTTTCAGATATATCATGCATATATATAAGGGATTTGTATACTTTTTTGTGATCTTCCAATATATCGTTGTTTTGTTGTATTGGTTTGTAGTTTGATAATAATTCATTCGTCAGTTTTTTTTTTGGGGGGGGGGAAATTGTTTTCATAAAGAATATTCTTTATTCTAATTTTGTTTTGGTGGTGAAATTTCTCATCACTTATTGTTAGAACTCGGTTTATTAGGTTTTTAGCTGTGTTTATTAATATTCTCTTTGGGTGTTTCGAGTAATAGTTAATTAATCTACCGGATGCTGTTTTTTTCTGGTACCAATCAATGTCAAGTTTATCGCCGTTTCTGATAATGAGTGTGTCCAGTTAAGGTATTTTATTGTTATCTTCATCTCGATTCTGAATTTAATATTGTTCTGGTAGCTGTTGAGCGTTGTAAAGTTTTTATTTATTGCACTTTCCCTAACTATTTATTCTATAAATAAAAGATTATAATAGTAATCTTCGTGAAATTATTTTTTTTACTAAATAAATACAAATTTCAAAGGTATTTTAAGAAATTTTCATAAATGAAAAAAAAAACAATTCTAAATATGTTTTTAATCCTTTCTTAAAAAATAAATTAAAAAAATAAAATTGTTAAGGGTATTTTAAGACATTTTTTATTATAAAACTTCTAAAAATGTCTGTACATAAAAAATCTCAGAATTCAGATATGTAAAATAAAAACAAATAGAAATATACTATATATAAAAAGTTATATTAAATTAAAATACACAACTAAAAATTAAAAGGAATTTAAGAAATGTTCTACTAAAAAATTTCAAAGTAATTTCCTTAAAAATAATCCAAAGAAATTTTCTATTAATAAAAATTTCAAAAAAATCTATAAATGAAAAATTCCAAAGAAATTTACTATAAATAAAAAAATTCCAAGAAAATGTTCTATTAATAAAAAATTTAAGACATATTCTATAAATAACAAAATTTCAAAGAAATGTTCTATAATTTTTTAAATTTTCTATAAGTAAAAAATTAAAAAAATATTTCGAAGAAATTTTTAAAAAATATTTTCTATAAATTTAAGAAAAATAAATTAAAAAAATATCTTGAAGAAATTTTCTATAAAAAATCTTAAAAATGTTTTAGCAAAAATATTAACATTTTTTAAATTTTCTATAAGCTAAAAATTAAAAATTAAAAAAATATTCTCTATTATTGAGGAACTAATTTATTTGTACTAAATAAATAAAACTTTTCAAAGGTATTCTAAGCAATTTCCTTTTGGAAATATTTTTTTTTACTAAATAAAAAAAATTCAAAGGTCTTAATTTTATAATTAGAAATGTTCTATAAATAAAAAGTTATAGTAAACTTTGAGGAACTATTTTTTTACTAAATAAATAAAAATGTTCAAAGGCATTCTAAGAAATTTTCTATAAATAAAAAATTCTAAATAAAAAGTGAAAAAAAATATTCTATAAATAGAAAATAATGAAGAAATTTTCTATAAATAAAAATTTAAAAATTATCGAGAAAAAAATGCTGATGTTTTCTATAAAAAAACCTATAAAATAACAATTTATTTTATTTTCAAATATCAATACAAAGGAAGCCTATAAGGGCCAATTATACATGTATAGTAGGTTTAATATCTCAGAATTTAAAAAAAAATTTTAATTCTTTAAAAAATTTCAAAGAAACTTTCTATATATTTTTTTTTAATTTTTTAAGTAACAAATTAAAAACAAGTTCTATAGATTTAAAGAAAATAAAACTAAAAATAAAAAAAATGTTTCGAAGAAATTTTCATAAAATGTTTAAAAAAAGTTATCAAAAAATATTAATTTTTATAATATAAAACTAGAACTATTCAATAAATAGAAAGTTATACAAATCTTTGTGGAATTATTTTTTTACTAAATAAACACAAATTTCAACGACATTTTAAGAAATTTTCTATAAATAAAAAAATCCAATGAAAATATAAATTATTCTATAGAAAAATAATGAAGAAATTTTCTATAAATAATAAATTTTAAAAATTATCGAGGAAAAAAGACTATACAAAAATTGTTCAGTACACAATTTCTCAAAATACTAAATATTTTTAATTTTTTTTTTTAAATAAAGGTTCTTATAAAATACTTTTTTTTATACTTTCACTTTACAGAATGAGAGCATTTATCATTTGCTGCAGATGTTTAGTAAAAAACATTGAAGGTAGTTTGACAGGAATCCGTTTTAGGGCTTTTTATATCATATAAAAAAATCTGTAGATTTAAAAAAATTAAATTAAAAAATAAAAAAAAATATTTCGAAGAAATTTTTCTTCAAATACCAAAAAATATTAATTTTTATAATATAAAACTACAACTATTCAATAAATGAAAAGTTATAGTAAACTTTGTGGAATTATTTTTTTTTTTAAATAAATAAAAACTTCAAAGATATTTTAAGAAATTTTCTTAAATAAAAAAATTAAAAAGAAAATATTCTATAAAAAAATTAAAAAAAAATATTCTATAGATTTAAAAAAAAATAAAAATAAAATATTTAAAAGAAGTTTTCTATAAAAAATGTTTTAGCACAATTTTTTATAATAAGAAATATTCTATAAATAAAAAGATATAGTAAACATTTATTTTTTACTAAATAAACAAAAACTTTCAAAGGGTATTAAAAGAAAATTTCTATAAAAATGTTAATCATGTTTTAGCAAAAAATATTACCATTTTTATAATTAGAAATATTCTATAAATTAAAAATTATAGTAAATTTTGAGGAACTATTTTTTTTTACTAAATAAAAAATAATTTCAAAGGTCTTAATTTTTATAATTAGAAATTCTATAAATAAAAAGTTATAGTAAATTTTGAGGGACTATATTTTTTTTAATAAATAAATAATAGTTTTCTAAAAAATTTTCTATAAATAAAAAATTTTAAAGAAAATTTCTATAAATAAAAATTTTTAAAGAACATTTCTATAAATAGAAAGAGAAAACAAATATTCAGTAGATAGAAAACAATGAAGAAATTTTCTATAAATAATTTTTTTAAAAATTATCGAGAAAAAAATTCTGATTAAATTTTCTATAAATATTTTTTTTTTTAAATTATCGAGAAAAAATGCTGAGAAAATCTATAAAATAATAATTTCTCACAATTTAAAAAATTTTTTAATTCTTTAAAAATTTTCAAAGATATTTTCTATATATTTTTTTTTAATTTTCTTAAGTAAAAAATTAAAAACAAGTTCTATGGATTTAAAGAAAATAAAACTAAAAATAAAAAAATTAAAAAAAAATATTTCGAAGAAATTTTTCATAATTCACTTTAGTGTGACGAGGGTATATATCATTTGCTACGGAAAAAAGTGTAACACATCGAAGGAGTGACCTAAGACCTCAAGTATGTTCGGAGGAAAACCGTTTTGGGTCATTTTAAGACGAATGAGCAATGTCCGTCCGTCTGTCTGTCTGCTGGCTGGTGCGCACGATAACTCTCGAAAGGAGTAACCGATTGACTTCAAATTTGGTATGTGGTAATATTTTTTTCTATTCTAAGTTCGAAGATGGGCCATATTGGTCCACTCCTTCTAGTACCTCCCCCACAAAGGGTTAAAATGTTGTGAAAAATTGATTCTTTAATAACTGCTATACTGCTTATTCGAATCTTCTGAAATTCCACACATAGTAT
This sequence comes from Eudasyphora cyanicolor, assembly GCA_963930755.1. NCBI lineage: Eukaryota > Metazoa > Arthropoda > Insecta > Diptera > Muscidae > Eudasyphora > Eudasyphora cyanicolor. The sequence continues at coordinate 281,128,126 of OZ005736.1, forward strand.
TAGCTTATTAGTCGCTATCAACTCGAGAAAAATGGGCGAAGTTGCCACGTCCCTTTTGGTACCTCCCGCACAAATGCACCGTTTTGCACCAAAAGTTAACAGCTTATAACTTTAATAACAGTGTATAAAAAAACTTGCAATTTTGTACAGTATTATGTTTTTATATTGCCTACAGTCAAGGGAAAAATTGGCGTTGTTGCCACGCCCTTTTTGGTACCTCCCACACAAAGGTACCTTTTTGCACCAAAAGTTAACAGCTTATAACATTAAAACCAGTGTATAAAAATACTTGAAATTTTGTACAGTGTAATGTTTTTATAGTGTCTATAGCCCTGTGAAAAATGGGCGTTATCGCCACGCCCCTCTTTGTACCTCCTACACAAAATGCCCAAATCATACCACAATTTAATATCTCATAACGTTTTTACCAGTGCACATAAATGCTTATAATTCGGCACAGTGCAATGAATTTAAAGTATCTAATGTTCAGCGAAAAATAGGTGTATTTGATAAACCCCTTCTGGTATCTCCCACACAAATTGACAGAATAACTCGAGTAATATTCAATATTACATTACTCACAAAGTGAGGGTATACCTTAGTCGGTTTACCCGACTTTCTTACTTGTTTTTATAATATAAAACTAGAACTATTCAATAAATTGAAAGTTATACTAATCTCTGTGGAATTATTTTTTTTACTAAATAAACACAAATTTCAACATTTTAAGAAATTTTCTATAAATAAAAAATTCAATAAAATATCCTATAAATAAAAATTAAAAATAAATTTTCTGTAGATAGAAAATAATGAAGAAATTTTCTATAAATAATAAATAATAAATTTTAAAAATTATGTATTAAAAATTTTTTTAGGTAAACAATTTCTCAAAATACTAAAAAATTTTTAATTCTTTTTTAAAAAATAAAAGTTTTTATAAAATACTTTTTTATACTTTCACTTTACAGAATGATAGTATTTATCTTTTGCTGCAGAGGTTTAGTATAAAACATTAAAAGTAGTTTGACAGGAATCCGTTTTAGGGCTTTTTAAATCATTTAAAAAAATTCTGTAGATTTAAAGAAAATTAAATAAAAAATATTTCGAAGAAATTTTTCATAAATATTTAAAAAAAAAATATCAAAAATATTAATTTTTATAATATAAAACTAGAACTATTCAATAAATAAAATGTAAACTTTGTGGAATTTTTGTTTTGCTAAATAAATAAAAACATCAAAGGCTTTTTAAGAAATTTTCTATAAATAAAAAAAATTTCTGTAAATAAAAATTTGAAGACATTATTCTATAGATAGAATATAATGAAGAAATTTTTTATAAATAAAACATTAAAAGTAGTTTGACAGGAATCCGTTTTAGGGCTTTTTAAATCATTTAAAAAAATTCTGTAGATTTAAAGAAAATTAAATAAAAAATATTTCGAAGAAATTTTTCATAAATATTTAAAAAAAAAATATCAAAAATATTAATTTTTATAATATAAAACTAGAACTATTCAATAAATAAAATGTAAACTTTGTGGAATTTTTGTTTTGCTAAATAAATAAAAACATCAAAGGCTTTTTAAGAAATTTTCTATAAATAAAAAAAAATTTCTGTAAATAAAAATTTGAAGACATTATTCTATAGATAGAATATAATGAAGAAATTTTCTATAAATAATACATTTTAAAAATTATCGAGGAAAAAATCTATATACAAAATTTTTTATAAATAAACAATTTCTCAGAATTCTAAATATTTTTTAATTCTTTGTTAAAAAATAAAGTTTTTATAAAATACTTTTTTTTATTCGTTCACTTTACAGAATGAGAGTATTTATCATTTGCTGCAGATGTTTAGTATAAAACATTGAAGGATGTTTGACAGGAATCCGTTTTTGGGCATTTTAAATCATTTGAGCTATGTCCGTCCTTCCGATAACTCTCTAAAGTATTTACCAACCAAATGACTTATGATTTAGTGTGTATTTTTTCCAAACAGTTTGTGTTCGTAGGTAGAGCATATTGGCCTACTCCTTCTGGAGGCACCAGCAATTTGGTGAAAAATTACTATAAATAATTTTGGAAAATAATATCACCGCAATGTCTAAAGTCTGCGGCCATTTTCCCTCCTTGGAACCCCAGGACATAATATATACATACATATAAAGTCGGATAACCGCTCTATCATTTCCCGTCCGCAGAATCAAATTCAACATTTTATTTCTGTGAGAACATTCGCTATTAGTCAGTCTTGGCTGCTTTATTAGGTTTACTTACACCTGGTGTCAAATGGTCCCTCCTTTCTTTATTATAACTACTTTATTTTTTGTCATGAATACACAACAAACTTTTGAAAACAATAATTAAGTTTCTAGTTTATCACACAATGAATAATACAATTTAAAGTTTAGCAATTAAATGAACAATGAAACAAAAGATTAATCGCCAGTGGTTTTTAATTAAAACCGACGAGGAGGAGGAGCATATTTAGTCAGTTGAATGACTTACTCGTATCAATTAGTAATAATGCCGATTCGGAGCAACATGTCTAGATTTCCTTGAAAAATGAAAATCAAATGGAAAATGATTTAAATTGTGGATATTTAACAATTTTGCTTTAGGCTAAGAAATCCATCTGTACGTATTGTCCACCTAGGCTTCTTCATTGACCACCGTTGCGTATAACTATTATAAATTAATATAAATCGTACATTCAGTGGACTTCAGATGAGAAAAGTTGAAATTTTACTAAACAATATTAATTGAAAATCAATTTTCAATTTATTTTAATTAATAATTTAATTTTTCTATAAAAAATTTTACACCATATCCCCCCAAAAATTTAAAACACTTATTTTTTTTCTTAGTTTTTGTATAAAAATAACTTTTTTTTTTTTATTGAAATTTCGTAATTATATATATATATTATAATTATTTTTTATTTTTCTTTTGTTTTTATTTGAAAATTTCGAGTAACTTAAGTTTATAATAATTTTTATATATATGTATATCAATTTTGGGAAATTTGTACATTTGTAAAACTAAAATTCAAATCAATGAATGCAATAAATTCATTAAAAAATATAATAACATACTACGCTTATGAAAAATTATTAAAATACAAAAGTTATTTGTAAGATGGGGAAAAGAAAGGGGAGGGCAACTAAAAAAGACTAGATAATAATGGGGCTAAAACAATTAACCAATGAAGGCAAACAAACTGGGCCTGGAAAGAAAAAGTTTAATGGATAAACTCAAAAAAAGTTTACAATTTAAAATATATTTGGTTTGAACACTGGAAGAACTAATTTTAACTTAATTAAGGTCAAATATAGTTTAATTTGTAATAGTTTTCTATTTCCTTTCCATTTGTTAATAAACTAAATTTCCCCTTTAAGTCGACAGCTTTAATATATCAAATTTATATAAAACAAAATTATATATTTAATTAAAGAATGGTTCATTTTATTGGCCTGCATTACAAAATTTTATATATTACGTTTCATAACTGACATAAGGAAATAAAAGCTGGGCTTTCGTAAAATCTATATTTAACTCGAATTTTCCAACTAGAGTAAGTCAAGTGTCAGTTTACTCAAGACATTGAGAAAATTATCGTTAAGATTTGAGTTTAATTTTGTTAACACACAAATTTTACTTTAAAATATAAAATTTCGGAGAAATTTTCTATAAATACAAAATTTCGAAGAAATTTTCTCTAAATACAAAATTTTGAAGATTTTTTCTATAAATAAAAAATTTTGGAGACATTTTTTAAATATAAAATTTCTGGGGAAATATTCATAAACATAATATTTCAGACAACTTTTTTATAAATACAAAATTTTAGAGAAATTTCCTATAGATAAAAAATTTCAGAGAAATTTTCTATAAATACAATATTTCAGAAAACGTTCCTATAAATGCAGTTTTTCTAAGAAATTTTATATAAATAAAAAATTTGATTTTCGGATAGTTCGGCTTGAGGTCCTTTGAAATTTCTGAGAAAATTTCTATAAATAAAAAAAATTTCTGAGAAACTTTCTATAAATACAAAATTTCTGAGAAATTTTCTATAAATACCAAATTTCTGAGAAATTTTCTATAAATAAAAAAAATTTCTGAGAAACTTTCTATAAATACAAAATTTCTGAGAAATTTTCTATAAATACAAAATTTCTGAGAAATTTTCTATAAATACAAAATTTCTGAGAAATTTTCTATAAATACAAAATTTCTGAGAAATTTTCTATAAATACAAAATTTCTGAGAAATTTTCTATAAATACAAAATTTCTGAGAAATTTTCTATAAATACAAAATTTCTGAGAAATTTTCTATAAATACAAAATTTCTGAGAAATTTTCTATAAATACAAAATTTCTGAGAAATTTTCTACAAATAAAAAATTTCTAAGAAATTTTCTACAAATAAAAAATTTCTAAGAAATTTTCTATAAATAAAAAATTTCTAAGAAATTTTCTATAAATAAAAAATTTCTAAGAAATTTTCTATAAATAAAAAATTTCTAAGAAATTTTCATAAATACAAAATTTTTAAGAAATTTTCTATAAATACAAAATTTCTAAGAAATTTTCTATAAATACAAAATTTCGAAGAATTTTTCAATACATACAAAATGTCTTCGAATTTTTTTTGTTATGGAAATATTTTATTTTTTATTTGTAGAAATTTTCTTAAAAATTTGAGTTTATTGAAAATTTCTCCGAAAATTTTGTATTTATCGGAAGTATTTAATAAAATTTTCTATAAATACAAAATTTTTTGAAAAAAAAAATTATGAATACAAAATTACTGAGAAATTTGTTATGCTTCAAACTATTTCGAAAAATTTCTAAAACTACAAAATTTCGGAAAAATTGTCTATGAATAAAAGATATCGCAGAAATTTTTTATAAATATAAAATTTTTTCTTCGAAATTTTGTAGTTATAGAAAATTTCTTTGAAATTTTGCATTTTTAGAATTTGTTTATTTATTGAAAATATTTTATATTTATTGAAAATTACTACAAAATTATATAATTTATCCGAAATTTTGTGTTCATAGAAAAATGTTTCCAAATCTTTTAATTTACTGAAAATTTCTCAGAAATTTTTTATTTATAGAAAATTATTCGAAATTTTGTATGTATAGAAAATATATCCGAAATTTTTTTAAAAAATTTACAGTTATAGAAAATTTCTTAAAAAATTTATATTTATTGAAAACTTTTTAAAAATTTAATATTTGTAGAAAATGTGTGGAAATACTGTATTTATAGAAAATTTTTCTGAAATATTGAAAAATTGTCCGAAATTTGCATTTTTCGAAATTTTGTATTTATCGAAATTTTCTCCGAAATTTTGTGTTTATCGATTTTTTTTAAAATTTGTAATTATGGATAATTTCTACGAATTTCGGAGGTTTTTAAAAAAAACTTTCTATAAATACAAAAATTTCTTAAAAAATGATTATAAATACATACAACATTTCTGAGAAATTTTTTATGAGTCAAAATTTTCCGAAAAATTTCTATAACTACAAAATTTCGGACAAATTTTCGACTATGAGATTTCGAAGAAATTTTCGATAAATAATTTTTTTTGGAAAAATGTCCATAAATTCAAAATTTCGTACAAATTTTCTATAAATATAAAATTTTAAGAAATTTTCTATAAATACAATATTTAAAAAAAATTTCGATGAATATAAAATGGTAGACATTTTCTGATAAACACAAAATTTCAAAGAAAATTTATATAAAACAAAATTTCTAAAAAATTAGTTACAAGTTTCTAAAATTTGTTTATAAATAAAAAAATTTGGGAAATATTTTCTGTAACTACCAAAATTTTGGAAGAATTGTCTATTAATTTCGGAGAAAATTTTTTATACATATAAAAATTCTAAGAATTTCGCAGAAATTTTCTATAAATATAAAATTTTTACGAAATTGTCTATAATGAAGAGATTTTTTATAAATCCAAATTTTTAAAGATATTTTCCATAAAATTTCGGATTAAATTTCTATAAATATAAATTATGGAGAAATTTGTAGAACAATTGTTTACCAAAATTATTGTTTATTACTCTGTAATATAGGAATATTGGCCTTGTAGGCTTTATATAGTATTACAATAAATGAAATGAAAATGAACAATTTCGGAGAAAATTTCTATAAATACTGTCGTTTATATAAACGACTTTTCAGTCGTCTTTATAAACGATTTCTCAGTCGTCTAAGGAGACAACTTTCTAGTCGTCTAAAGAGGAATATTTTATTCATTGTCCACCTTGCCGTATGACTATTCCCAATTAATAGAATGCATTGTCCACATAACGTATGTGAAAGTGAATTTCGTATTGTTAACAATTTTAAACCAAAAATCTAATAGAAATACTAAAGACTGAAATTTGAATATGGTTATAAAATAAATCTCTTGTTTCTCTGTTTTTAGGATTTAATATTTGTATAAATATTTTCTTCTTCAAATTAGCTATTTTTTTGTAACATTCTTTTTTTTTCTTTGTTATATTGTTGTAACTATAAATTAGGCTTTCTCATGTTTTTCATAAAAAATTCATCATTTCATTCAGTTTAAACATTGGTCTATCAATTCGAGGGATTTGTTTAATTGGATTAAAGGAAAAAGAGGAGATTTTGAGTATAAACTTTTCTGGGATTATATATGGATTGATGTCTTTATATATATTTATATAAATGTGTGTGTGTGTTTTGTGTATGTATTTTTAAATATATTTAGAGCATATTGCTTTCTTTTTTTTTTGTTTGTGTTCAATACAGAAAAACATTAACAATTTCGCTAAACAATAAATAAACGAGTACACGACGACGAAGACGAGTATATCCTTCGGTTTTGTCTTCTTTACTTCTTTTCTTTTTCGTTAGAACAAGCTTAAGCTAAACTAAACTAATCAAACATAATTTTTTACAAAAAAAGCTTAATAATAGATATACGAAACTTTAAATAATCTTAAAGCAATTATTTGTTGTTGTGTTTGTTTGTTTGTGGTATTATAAAACGATTGAGCCGTTTTAAAATATTTCCGTTTCCTGTTTCCGTTCTATTTCTTTCCCACATCTTTGCACTTAGTTTTCCGTTTTTTTGACAAATATTTGTGAAGCCTTTTTCTTCAGTTACAATTATACAATAATAATGATAATCATAATAATCATATTTGCTTTTTATAATAGTTGCAATTATAATAATAGTAATTTATAATCATATATATTCTTAAACTGTTATATTTGGTGTTAATACTTTTGTTTATTTAAGTTTCTTGTTTTTGTTTTTCTTCTGTATATTGAGTTATTGTTTGGTATTAATGAGTTGTTTCGTTTTATTTCTCGAATTTGAAAATTAAAAAAAAAACAAAATTTTGAAATGTCAGACTTAAAAATTTAATGGTGGTGATCAAAAGTCCATTTGAATGAAAATTCTAAAAAAATGTGTACAAAATTCAAAATTAAGAAACTATTAAGGGTCCACAATTCCAAGAAATTGGAAATGTGAATTCTATAAATGATAAATTAGAAGAAATACATTTGTATTGAAGTTTAAGGTAATTCACCAATTGGTCCGCCTAGACGTATGACTATTATTAATTGGTAAACGTAATTTGTCACCAAGAAATTGGAAATGTGAATTCTATAAATGATAAATTAGAAGAAATACATTTGTATTGAAGTTTAAGGTAATTCACCAATTGGTCCGCCTAGACGTATGACTATTATTAATTGGTAAACGTAATTTGTCAGCATGGCGTATGACTGCTATCAATTAATATTATTGAAACTAATATCCCATTTCCGTCAGTTCGAATATATTTATATGTATATTAATTAACAAAAAAAAAAATAAAAAAAAAATAAAGAGAATAAAAATTGAAACAGAAATATTTTACAAAATTTCGGAAAAAATTTAATATATAAAAAAAACTTGGAAAAAATTTTATATAAATAAAATCTTTTGGAGAAAATATATAAAAGAAAAAATTTCGGAGAAATTTTCTATATACAGAATTTCAGTAAAATTTTATATAAATACAAATCATTTTCCATAAATAAAAAAATTCGGCGAAATTTCTATAAATACCGAATTTCAGTGAAATTTTCTATAAATAAAAAATTTCGCAGAAATTTTCTATAAATAAACGATTTCGGAGAAATTTTCTATAAATAAATTTCGAATCAGAGAAATTATGGAGAATTTTTCTATAAATAAAAAATTTCGGTGAAATTTTCTATAAATACACTTTTTTTTTAGACATTTTCTATAAATAACAAATTTTGGATAAATTTTCTATGAATAAAAAATTTCGGATACATTTTCTATGAATTAAAAATTTCGTGAAATTTACTATAAATATACATATAACAAATTTAATATAAATATATAAAAAATCTCGTAGAAATTTTCTATAAATAAAAAAATCTCGTAGAAATTTTCTATGAATAAAAAAATTTCGGAGAAATTTTCTATAAATAAAAAAATTTCGGAGAAATTTTCTATAAATAAAAAATTTCGGACAAATTTTCTATAAATAAAAAATTTCGGAGAAATCTATATATATAAAAGAGAGTGTCTGTTTGTGGGTTTGTTTGTTTGTATGTTTGTTCCGTATAGACGTCTAAACGGCTAGACCGATCATCTTGAAATTTTCACAGAATGTACATGTGTAGGGGGTGCTGAAAATAGGGTACTTGAATTTTCGATATATCAAGTGGGCGTGGACCCGCCCATGTGGGTCAAATTTTGGTATTGAGAAAAATTTTTACCTAGAGTGCTGAAATTTTGTGTGTATGCATTTAGTGTCAGATTATGTGAATTTTCAAAAAATGGGCGGAATCGGACCAATGGGCGTGGCCCCGCCCATATAAGGCAAATTTTGAAATTGAGATATTTTGCACAATTTGTTAGGGAGAGTGCTGGAATGTTATGTATATGTATATGGTGGCAGTCTACGTGATGGCTCCAAAAATGGGCGGGATCGGACCAATGGGCGTGGCCCCGCCCACATAGACCAAATTTTGAAATTTTGATATCTTGCACAATTTGCTAGCGTATATGTAGCGTATATGTATCTGGTGGAATTCTACGTAATTGGTCAAAAAATGGGCGGGACCGGACCAATGGGCGTGGCCCCGCCCATATAAGCCAAATTTTGAAATTGATATATCTTGCACAATTTTTTAGTTAGAGTGTTGTAATGTTGTACATATGTATCTGATGGCAGTCCACGTGATTGATCCAAAAACGGGCGGGATCGAACCAATGGGCGTGGCACCGCCCATATAAGCCAAATTTTAAAAATGTGATATCTTGCACAATTTGTTAGCGAGAGACCTGGAATTTTGTGTATATATATCCGTTGGCGATCTACGTGATTGGTCCAAAAATGGGCGGGTTCGGACCAATGGGCGTGGCCCCGCCCACATTGACCAAAATTCTGATCCGATTTTCTCCGAATTTTGCGGTATTCCTTCATGTAATAAGAAACCTCTTTCTTCCGAATTTCTTACTGATCGGATATAAAATACAGTTTCTACAGCGCTTACATGTCAAATCGGGGTAACATATATATGGGGGCTATATCTAAATCTGAACCGATTTTCTCCGAATTTGGCAGTATTCCTTCATGTAATAACAAACCTCTTTCTGCCGAATTTCGTACTGATCGGATATAAAATACAGTTTCTACAGCGCTAATTTTGACATGGGCAGCGAAGCGCACCGGGCTCAGCTAGTTTTCTATAAATTAAAAATTTCGGACAAATTTTCCATAAATAAAAAATTTTGGAGAAATTTTCTATAAATAAAAAATTTCGGAAAAATTTTCTATAAATAAAAAATTTCGGAGAAATTTTCTATAAATAAAAAATTTCCGAGAAATTTTCTATAAATAAAAAATTTTGCAGAAATTTTCTATAAATAAAAATTTTTGGAGAAATTTTCTATAAATAAAAAATTTCGGAGAAAATTTCTATAAATACAAAATTTCGGAGAAATTTTCTATGAATAAAAAATTTCGGAGAAATTTTCTACGAATAAAAAATTTTGGAGAAATTTTCTATGAAATATTTTTAAAGAATATGTAAATTTTCTTAAAAATATTTTAATTTTTTATAGAGAATATTGAAGATTTCGATTATTTTTGTAAATTTTTATACAAAATGTTTGCTTTGATTTTTTTTTAATTTAGAACTTTTTTTTAGAAAATTACGTTTCCTTATTATCTTGAGTTCTGAAAAATTATATTTATAATAATTTTCTGAAAAACCATATTATATTATTTTTAGAAAGTTTCACAGAATTTTGATAAAAAATTACTGAATGTTTTTTTTTAAATATCTTAGATTTTTTTAATTTCTTAGATTTTTTAAGGAAATTTCTTAAAAAATGTATTTATCAAATGTCTTAGATTAGATCCTCCGAAATATATTTCTTAATTTTTTTTTTCAAATTAAAGTTAGGGTTCTTCATCAAATGTCATAGAAAAAATTGTTACATTTTCCGTTAATGGGAAAATAAGACCCGTGGGAAATTTCAAGATAAATCTTCAGTTTAGTAAACCCTTAGCTGATTTAAATGTGAGAATAGAAATAGAATAACAAAAAGGTTATTTTTAATAAAATATTGTAGTTGAGTCAATTGGCCCACCTGGGCGTATGACTGTTAATAATTGATCGTCCACCATGGCGTATGACTACTATCAATAATTAATAGTAACATTTTAACAGAATTTAAAAAATTCTGTTTTTTTAATAAACGAAACAGCTAACATAAAAAATGAATTTTAATTTAAAAAACAAAATTAAATAGAAACTAAATTTAATAGCTTTTTTAAATAAAACTTAATTATGTTGAAGTTTTATAGTTTCAAATAAATTAGAATTTACACAAATGGACTTTCGTTCAGTTATGGGATGTTTTTTTTAAATGTAGGTGAACTTTTTTGGAAAATAAATTATAATTTTGTGGATTTATTTTTTAGTGGTTGTTTCAAATATTAATAATATAATATTATGTTTCTTTTCCTTTTATATATATTCATTCACTTCTTTGTTACTTATATTAATAAATTTTTATTCATTTCATTTATTTTTATTATTGTTTTAAATATAATTTGAATAAAAAGTTTTCTTTTTTAGGATTATTTGGAGTTTTGTTTTTTTTCATTCCTCGTTTGTTTGTCATTTATTTTTCTCATATATATTTTTGACAAAAATACATAATGTTTTTTATTTTTTGTAAGGCATTTTTTACATGTATGCAAAATTTTCAAATCTTATAAAAAGTTTTTCAGTTATTTTTTTTGCTTTTTTTCTTGGTTTACTATTCAAAATATTATCATCATTTGAGATGGATGTGAGATTAGAGGGTGTGAGTATTTTTTATTAATTAGCCTAAAACTAAGAAACGGAAACAATTATTTTTTTTTGTTGATATTTACAAAATTAATAATAACTAATTTGGCGTAAATGGGGGAGAATGATGGAATGATGAGATGACTATTTAGTGTACAAATGAAAACAAATCTGTTATAAACCATAAAACTTTGGGATGTATTCATAAATGTTTTGAGTATATTATGAAACTGATTTTAAATATATTTTTTATAAATCTTTTATAAATTATTATGAATAATAAGACCCAAAAAATGCATTATAATGTATACAACACTTATAACTTATTTTTTATATTGACAATCAGTTAGTTGTCCAAAGCTTCCATAAACTATTATGCATTCGAAGGAGATTTTTTATATTTCCCTTATTTTACAAATCTCTTCATAAAGCCGTTTATTGAGAGTCAGGTGTATGATGTATGGTATGAATGATAAAATAATAAATCTTATTTATTTATATGTTGGAAAATATTTTCGTCTTAAAGTAATTCCAAAAAAAGTTATTATTTTGTTGAAAATGTTCTTTATATAAAGAAATTCTAAAAAATTCGAAAATGAAAAATGTAAATTTTCTTAGAAATTTATTTATCAAAATATTTAAATATGAAAAATTACTAAAGATACACTGTTTAAGAGAATTTCTTTATATAAAAAATTTTTTAAGATTTTATTCATAAACAATTTTCAACAAACAACTTTTATAGAAAATGTATAAAAAAAAAAAACTATAGAAAATTTATAAAAATCACTAGAAAATTTATAAAAAAAAACTTTTATTGAAAATTTATAAAAAAAACCTTTATAGAAAATTTATATTTGTGAAAATAATTTTTCTATAATTTCTTAAAAATTTTATAATAAAAAACTTGACAATTTTCCTAAAAAAATGTTTGAGATTTTTAAGAAATTTTATCGGATATTTTTATGTAAATTTTTTCGGATATTTTTAAGAACATTGAAAACATTTATTAATTTTTTAAAAAAAGTACGTTTTTTTAAGAAAATGTATTTTAAATTTAATTTATAAATATTTTTCCTAATAACGTTTCTAAAGAATTTATAAGTAATTTTCTAAAAATATTCTAAGAAATGTATAACGAAAAATTTTAAGATTTCTAAAAAATTCAGAAAATGTTCATAAAAAAATTATGACAATTTCTATCAAAAGCCGATTAAGAAAAAATATCCGAAATAATTTCTTTAAAAAATTTACAAGGAATTTTCTATAAAAAAAAATTCAACAAATCTTTTTAAAAAAAATGGTCAGACAATTTTCCATAAATAACAATTTAACTTTTAAAGTACATTTCTAAGACATTTTCTAAATAACTTCTGTAATAAAATTATTTAAGAAACTATTAAAAATGCAGGAAATGCTTTGAAAAACTAAAAAAATCATTAAAAAATACGAATTTTTAAAATATCTGTGTATGAAAATAGGTAAAAGGTTTGTAGGAAATTATCTATAACTAAAAATCAAAAAAATAGAAAATTTATAAAAAAAACTTTATGCAAAATTTATAACACCTTTTTTATAAATTTTATAATTTTTGGATTTTTAGTTTTAAAAAATTTAAAAAGTTAAAAAATTCCAAAATATTTTGAAAACATTTAAAAAAAGCTTTAGAAATTTGTAAAATTTGTTTATAAAAAAATTTCGAAGCAATTTTTTATAAAATATTTTATTCTGTAGAATTCTTTTTTTCAAAAAAAAAATCGATAAAATCGCCAAAAAAAAAATTAGAAAATGGATTTTTAGTTACAGAAAATTTAAAAGGTTAAAAAATTCCAAAATATTTTGAAAACATTTATAAAAAAAAGTTTTAGAAATTTGTAAAAAATTTTTATAAACAAATTTTGAAGCAATTTTTTATAAAATATTCTATTATGTAGAACATTTTTTTTTTCGAAAAAAAAAAAATTAGAAAATTTATTCCTTTTTTTAATTTCTTTTTTAAAATTCATATTTTTTGAGAATTTCTTATAAATTCCTAAGAATCATTTTCAGATTTTTTATAAATTAAATTTTCTAAGAAATTTGATACAAAAATATAAAATGTCATTTTCCTAAACAAAAAATTAAAAATGCAAAAAAAATTTTAAAACATTTATAAAATAATTTCCAAAATTTTAATTTTTCTATAAAAAAGAAAAAAAAATATTGTTAAAGAATATTACCCAAAAATTTTTTAAAAAAAAAAATCCCAAAAAAAAGGGTAATTTTTATTATTTTAAAAAAAATCAGACATTTTTTTAAAAACATTTTCTATAATTTTTTTATAAATTTTTAATTTTTTTTTGGATTCTTAGTCACAGAAAATTTTAAAAGTTAAAAAATTCCAAAATATTTTGAAAACATTTATAAAAAAGCTTTGGAAATGTGTACAATTTTTTTATAAACAAACTTCGATGTAATATTTTATAAAATATTCTATTCTGTAGAATTATTTTTTTCAAAAAAAAAAAATCATTAAAATCGCCAAAAAAAAATTATAAAATGGATTTTTAGTTACAGAAAATTTAAAAAATTCCAAAATATTTTGAAAAAAAATTAGAAAATTTGTTATATTTTTTTAATTCTTATAAATTCTTAAGAATCATTTTTCAGATTTTTTTAAATTAAATTTTCTAAGAAATTTGAGAAAAATATAAAATGTAATTTTCCTAAAAAAAATTAAAAATCAAAAAAAAAAATTTTAAAAACTTTAAAAAATGTCAGAAATTTTTATAATTTTTTTTATAAAAAAAAATTAAAAAAAAAAACGAATAAAGATTCTATAATTTTTATTTTTTTTTTTGGATTTTTAGTTATAGAAAATTTAAAAAATTCCAAAATATTTTGAAAACATTTATAAAAAAAGCTTTAGAAATTTGTAAAATTTTTTTATAAACAAATTTCGAAGCAATTTTTTATGAAATATTCTATTCTGTAGAATTCTTTTCTTCAAAAAAAAATCTTTAAAATAATCGCCAAAAAAATTAGAAAATGGATTTTTAGTTACAGAAAATTTAAAAAGTTTAAAAATTCCAAAATATTTTGAAAAAAAAAAATAGAAAATTTTTTATATTTTTTTAATTTCTTTTAAAATTCATTCCTTAAAATTCATAATTTTTGAGAAATTCTTAAGAATCATTTTTCAAATTTTTTGTAAATTAAATTTTCTAAGAAATTTGATAAAAAAAAATATAAAATGTCAATTTCATAAACAAAAATTAAAAATGCAAAAAAACTTGAAAACATATATAAAAAAAATTAGAAATTTTTCAATAAAAAAATTTCGAAGAAAAAAATATTCTTAAAGAATATGTATCCAAGAAATTTTCTAAAAAAAATCAAAAAAATTGGGAAATTTTATTATTTACTTTAAAAGCACAGACATTTTTTAAAAAAAAATTATATATTTTTTTTTTATAAATTTTAATTTTTTTGGATTTTTAGTAATAGAAAATTTAAAAAGTTAAAAAATTCCAAAATATTTGGAAAACATTTATAAAAAAAGCTTTAAAAATTTGTACAATTTTTTGAAAAAACAAATTTCCAAGCAATTTTTTATAAAATATTCTATTCTGTAGAATTCTTTTTTTCAAAAAAAATCGTTAAAATAATCGCCAAAAAATTAGAAAATGGATGTTTAGCTACAGAAAATTTAAAAAGTTAAAAAATTCCAAAATATTTTGAAAAAATAGAAAATTTGTTATATTTTTTTTTAATTTCTTTTTTTTAACTTCATATTTTTTGAGAAATGCTTAAGAATCATTTTTCAGATTTATTTTATAAATTGAATTTTCTATGAAATTTTCTAAAAAAAAAATATAAAATTCCCAAACAAAAATTAAAAATGCAAAAAAATTTGAAAACATTTATAACAAAAATTTCGAAGAAAAAAATATTCTTAAAGAATATGTATCCAAGAAATTTTCTAAAAAAAATTCCAAAAATGGGAAAATTTTATTATTTTTTTATAAAAAAAAATCAAATTTTGTTTAAAAAAAAAATCTATAGAAATGGTTTTTCAAGAAGAGTGGTTTCTTTCTTACATTTTTTATATAAAAATATTTTTTGAAGTTATTTTTTTTATAAACATTTACTTATAAATTCTTTAGAGTCGCTTTTCAACAATTTTGTTATGAATTAGATTTCTAAGAAATTATCTAAGAATTTCTTAAAAATCTTCCAAAAAAAAATGATATTTTCCAAAAAAAAATGTTCTCAAGCAATTTCCTAAAGGAAATCACCAAGAAATGTTCTTAAAAAATATCCAAAAAAAATTTTAAATAAAAAAAATCAAAAACATTTTTCACAAAAAAAGTGAAAAATTATATTTTTAGAAAAAAAATTTAGACATTTTTTCTAAACATTTTTTATAAATATTTTTTCAAGAGGATTGGTTGTTTTCTTACTTTTCGCTTTTGAAAGTACAGAAAAGTTTACATGTGATTTTTTGGAATTACTATATAACTAATGTTTTTCTTAAATCAAAACATAGATTTAAAATATTTAATTTTATAGATGAAAAATAAGAAATTTAATTAACAATTAACTTGAAATATATTACCGTCCCAAAAAAATGTCCCAAGTGATAACGGTTTGATAGGCCTCAAACCATTTTTCAATCACTTCAAACCACTTCGAGTTGCATCAAACCAATTTTCAGTTACCTTCAAACCTTTTAGTAGTTTGAAGCTTTTTAAACAATTATCAATTGATTTTCTTTCATTACATTCATTATTTTTTTTATAAATCTACAAAAGTTTTGTGCTTTTGTTTTTCTCTTTTTTTTTAATATATTACATGATATCCCTAAAAAATTAAAATACTTTTAATTCAATTTCTTTAATACTTTTGTTTTCGAACCAATCAAAATGATTATTGTAATTTTTTCACTCTTTTCTGTGTTCCGTAATTTTCTTTCTGTTTTCTCTCGAAATTTCAATAACTTGTTTGTATTTGCTACGAAACCTGATAGTTTGAATATGTGTGTGTGGAAAGATGCATATGAAGGTGAAGGAGACGAAGAGCGAGAGAGTGCCGCGCTTGAGTATTAGGTTTAGATTAGTTTTACTCTATGTTTCGAATATAACATCAACTCACTATATATACAATTTGTTTGTGGCTGTGGGAGAGTGAGAGTTTACATTTGATACTCGTATTGGGCTGAACGCGAGCGCCTCGCACCAGAATACCAACGATACGGTAGTTGTTGGTTATTTGCCGCTGACGAGGAGGATGGTGACGTTAGTCCCGGTTGGCCATAGCTATTCAAGGACCAAGTACTCGAACGGGCACCGGGACTGCGAGCCATTTGAACTCTCAGATTAACAAAACCCTGCTAGGATGACGGCGAAGTCGATGAACCGGAAATATCTGCAGTATTGCGTCGCGATAGTCTTCTGGCGTAGAGAGCCAGGGATTTATGACTGGAATTCGTAGCTCCAGGACTAGCATCGGCATAGGCATCCGGACTGAAGCGTACACGACTGTGTGACGATATGGAACCTTCTTTGGCACTTAGATACGAACTATCATCACTGGTGAGGGAGTCGGGAGGCGTGGGATTTGTGGGCGTACTACCAGCGGTGCCACCACCAGCATTAGTGCCGATTGGTATTCCAGCAGCACCAACACCACCTCCGCCATTTAGGGGCGCCCCATTGGGGGTTTTATAATTATTGTACTTTTTCAAAGAGGAACGTAATTTGGTGCCCACCCCCGAGATAAATGCCAGATTATTCTGATCAAAGGGTAAACTATCGGGTCTTTCGGGAGGTACTAGACGTGGTGTGTTGCCATGACTCGATTTTGCCTTTGGGGCCGTAGGTGCCGGTGAGGGTGGCGAAGTCTTCATATTAATGGGTGACATGGGTGTGGATCTCGATCTGGTATAAATTGTGCGCTGAGGAGTGTGATGCAGTGAAGAACCACCACCACCGCCGCCACTATCCCGATATTGATACAAAGGCTTGTGTAAGGGACTAGTACTAAATGGAAGATTTTCATAGTCCCTCATGCGATTGAGCGTAGAAATTTCATTACGATTATTGGCAATAAAACGATTAGCAGGTTTTGGTGAACTTTTATAAAGTTCTTGTTTTGTCGGAGGCGGCACTACACCGGTCGGCAATGCCGGATCTCTGTATGGACCATAGTCTGCATGTGGCAAAGCCATATTATTGTAGTCATACGGATGTGTGGTGGCCTCATCGTAGTCTATGGCATAACCCTGATTGTAATTGGAATTATTCGATATTGTGGAAGGGGTACGGCGATGACCAGCCGCCGATACACCCATTTGAGGCACCCGGGGAGGAGGTGTTCTCACCACCGGCGGAGAGGCATGATGTTGTTGTGGTGCAGGAGGTGGAGGCGGTTGAGGATCATAGTTGTAGTCGTAGTAATTTGGTAAACGATGATTATAGTCATACGAATAATCCGGATAGGATTTACAGTCACGTTCATAGGTCAACTGATGCTCGGGGCGATAGGGGAAATAATTGGAACCTGTAAGAGAAAGGGCCAGATATTGTGATTTCGGGAATTTAAAATAACAATTTATTAAATAAAAACAAAAACATTTTTTTAAAATAACAATAAAAAGTAAAACAACTAAGCAATTTCCATAAATAAAAAAAAATATATTTTTGTTTTTGTTGGCTTGAGGTCATAAATAAAACAAATTAATTATGAATTTATTATTTTATTTTTAAAATTTTAAAAATAATTCTATTAATACCAAATGTCCGATAATTTATCTATGTATAAATAAAAAATTTCTGTAATTTGAAAATTTCTAAGAAATTTTCTAAAATTGCAAAATTTATAATAATTTTGTTAAAAAAAAATTCTAAAAATATAAAATTTCGGAGAAACTTGATGCACCTATAAAATTTCAGTGTTTTTTTTTTCAATTCTATATATTCAAAATTTCGGAGAAATTTTGTTTATTTATATACTATATGTATAGCAAAAATCTCCAACAATTTGTAATTATTGAATATTTTATAAAAAAAACTTCACTTTTTTATAATTTCTCTAAAATTTAATTTAAAAAATTTTTTTCCAAAAACAAATTGTAGTTAATTTCTCCAAAAATTGTATTTATTATTATTTATTTATTTTCAGAAAATTTTTTATTTGTTGAATTTTTTAAAAAATTTAAGTTTATAGAAAACTTCTCAGAAATTTTGTATTTATAGAAAATTTTTCCGGAATGTATTTATAGAAAATACCTTGTAAATTTGGTATTTATAGACATTTTTAAAAAAAAAATTATTTTTAGTTAATTATTTTTTTTTATAAATTTTGTGTTTGTAGAAATTTTTGTATTTATAGAATTTTTAATTTATACAAAATTTCTTAGATATTATTTATTTATAGGAAATTCCTTAAAACATTTATATTTTTAGAAAATTTCTTAAGACATTTTTTTTAATTGTAGAAAATTTCTTAGAAATCTTTTTTTATAAATATTTTTAATTTATAGAACATTTCTTAGATATTCTTTATTTATAAAAAATTTCTTCCAAATTTTGTATTTTTAGATAATTTCTTAGATATTTTAATTTATAAAAAAAATTGTATTTACATAAAATTTCTTAAAAAAAAAATTTACATAAAATTTCTTTAAAATTTATTTTCGAAAATTTTTTATTTATCGAAAATTTCCTAGAAATTATATTTTTTTATTAGAAATTTTATTTTAGTAGAAAATGTTAGTAGAAGATTTCTTAAAAATTTAGTTTTTATAGAAAACTTTGTAGAAAATTTCTTAGAAATTTTGTTTTTACAGAAAAATTTTTAGAAATTTTTTTATAGAAAATTTCTTAGAAATTTTTTTATAGAAAATTTCTTAGAAATATTTTTATAGAAAATTTCTTAGAAATTTTTTTATTGAAAATTTCTTAGAAATTTTTTTATAGAAAATTTCTTTGAAATTTTTTTATAGAAAATTTCTTAGAAATTTTTTTATAGAAAATTTCTTAGAAATTTTTTTATAGAAAATTTCTTAGAAATTTTTTTATAGAAAATATCTTAGAAATTTTTTTATAGAAAATTTCTTAGAAATTTTTTTATAGAAAATTTCTTAGAATTTTTGTTTTTTTTTTTTAAATTTCTTAGAAGTTTTGTTTTTATTGATAATTTCTTAGAAAGTTTGTTTTTATTGAAAATTTCTTAGAAATTTTGTTTTTATTGAAAATTTTTTAGAAATTTTCAATTTATCGAAAATTTCCTTTGTTTTTATCGAAAATTTATTAGAATTTTTATTTTAGTAGAAAATGTCTTAGAAATTTTATTTTAGTAGAAAATTTCTTAAAAATTTTATTTTAGTAGAAAATTTCTTAGAAATTTTATTTTAGTAGAAAATTACTTACAAATTTAATTTTAGTGGAAAATTTCTTAGAAATTTTATTTTAGTTGATAATTTCTTAGAAATTTTATTTTTATGGAACATTTTTTAGAAATTTTTTTTATAGAAAATTTTTAGAAAATTTTCCAATTTTTTTAGAATTTTTTTATTTATAGAAAATTTCTTAGAAATTTTTTATTATTGTAGGAAATTTTATTATTTATAGGAAATTTTCTTGAATTTTTTTTATATTTATTTATAGAAAATATCTTAAATTTTTTTTATTTATAGGAAATTTCTTTGAAATTTTGTGTTTAAAGGAAATTATTATTATTAATAGGAAATTTCCTTGAAATTTTATTATTTATACGAAATTTTTCTAGAATTTTTTTATTTTTATTCATAGAAAATTTCTTAGAAATTTTTTATAAAATTTTTATTTATAGAAAATTTCTTAGAAATTTTTTATTTATTATTATAGGAAATTTTTGATTTATAGGAATTTTTTTTATTTATTATTATTATAGGATATTTATAATTTCTCTAAAATTTAATTAAAAAAAGTTTCCAAAAAAGAAATTGTTGATAATTTCTTCAAAAATTTTATTTATTTTCAGAAAATTAGCTAGAAATTTTTTATTTGTAGAAAATTTTCTAGACATTTTTTATTTATGGAAAATTTATTAAAAAATTTACGTTTATAGAAAACTTCGCAAAAATTTTGTATTTATAGAAAATTTCTCCGGAATGTATTTATAGAAAATTTCTTATAAATTTGGTATTTTAGACGTTTTTTTTTCAAATTTAGCTTTTAGTAAATTTCTTTTTATTTATAAATTTTGTTATATAAAAAATTTTTTTACTTAAAAAATTTTTTTACTTAAAAAATTTTTTATTTATAGAACATTTTTTATGTAGAAAATTTCTTAGAAATTTGGTTTTTGTAGAAAATTTCTTAGATTTTTTTTACAATATTTTTTTAGAAATAATTTATGTATAAAAAATTTCTTGGAAATTTTTTATTTATACAATTTTTTGGAAATTTTATAGAAAATTTCCATAAAATATATTTTTTATTATTATTATTATAGGAAATTTCTACGAAATTGAAATTTTGTGTTAATAAAAAATTTTATTATTTATAGGACATTTCCTAGAAATATTATTATTTATACGAACATTTTCTAGAATTTTTTTATTTTTATTTATAGAACATTTCTTCGAAATTTTTTATTTATAGAAATTTTTTTTAAAAAATTTTGATTTATAGAAAATTTTTTATTTATTAGATTTGTTTATTGAATGTTTTCACATTCGAATTGTTCAGCTTTTCGATCAACTCTTCCTTTCGAAAGAGGGGTTTTTTGTGGTGTATTTTTTATTTATTATTATAGGATTTTTTTTTTATTTATAGGAAATTTTCTTGAAATTTTTTTATATTTATTTACAGAAAATTTCTTAGAAATTCTTTTATTTATAGACAATTTCTTTGAAATTTTGTGTTCATAGAAAATTTCCTAGAAATTTTATTATTTATAGGAAATTTTTTCCTAGTAATTTTATTATTTATAGGAAAATTTTCCAAAATTTTTTTATTTTGTAGAAAATTTCTTAAAATTTTTTTATTTATAGAAAAGTTCTTAAACATTTTTTATTTATTATTATTATAAGAAAATTTTATTATTTATGGGAAATTTTTTTATATTTATCTATAGAAAATTTTTTAGAATTTTTTATTTATAGAAAATTTCTTTGAAATTTTGTATTTATAGAAAATTTCATAGAAATTTAGATTTTTTTTGGAAGTTTGTTTTAGAAAATTTCTCCAAAATTAGTTGCTTGTCGAATATGCCTTCAAAATTATTTAATTGTAGAAAAATTCTAAATTTTTCCTATTTTTAGAATATTATCCAAAACATTATTTTAAAAAAATATCAAAATTTTTTTGTTTACTGAAATTTGTTTGCAATTCTTTTTTTTTAATTTTTAGAAAATAAAGTTTCTATATAGGAAAATGTTTCTATTTTGTTTTTAATTATATCGAATTTGTCGGAAATTATCCTTTCACTTACCCAAATATCCGGCTCGATGAGCTCCAGCCCCATAGGCCCCGCCATCATTGGAAAAACTTGGACCATTTCTGAGATAATCTTGGGGCGTAAACATAGACTGCTGAGTCCCGCCGCCCAAACGAAATTCTATGGGTAAATTATCCTCCTGTTCGGAATATTCCAAATTCTCCGTAAACGAAGAGGTGCTGATTTTCCGACGCGGCGATGGGGTAGGAGGCTGGGTATGACTACCCAACGAGGAAGACAGTATACCCGAGGTGTTATTGGTGAAATTCGAACCTAGACCACTTGTGGTGGTCGTCGAAATGGTAGAGGGCATTTTGCGTATCTGTTGGACATAATGTTGTGGTGTGGGTGGTTGGGTAACACTTTTGCCATGATGATGATCCCGATGAGCCGCTACCGGAGGTGGTGGTGTTGAGGACGATATGGCCTGTGAGGAGAGACCTAAGGGGGCAGAGTATTTGTGATAGGTTTGGGGGGAGTCGGTGATGTTGTACGATTGTTTTTGCTTTTGTTGGGCCAGTGGAGAGTCAGTGGCGGTGGCGTTTGTGGTACCAGATCGTCGGGGCGAGCCGGGAGCTTCTGAGGGCTCATACGTTAGAGAACTCAAAGCGGTTCTGACAAATTAAAAATGTTATTTGGAATTTATGAATTAACGCAATTACTTACCTATTACGATTCCCAGTGCCATGATAAGTATTCGCCGCAAATCTTCGATCATCCGAGGCCGTGACTTTGGGTAATTCCATTTCTATGGGAGCTGCCTTCAAGGCGGGCACATCACTCAGTAGAGTGGGATGAAAGGGTGAAACATTTGACATGCGTACATCATAACCCGCCGCCACACCAGCCAGCAACGAGGCCATATTGTACAGCAGCACCTCTATGACCGATAGCTTAGGTTTGCGTATGGCATCTCCCGCATACAGAGTAGGCATTGGTATATTGGAAGTAAAACGACTTAGCAGATAAGGATTTGGAGACATTATAGGAAGATTTGGTCCACCGCCGGGTAATGTATGAATGGGCGAACACCAGTCATCTTTGGAATTGTAGCCTAACATGTAGCGACCGGAGGGAAAGCATATAGGAAAGTTGCAAAATAGGAAGTAAAGTTTTTTAAATTTTGTTTTTATTAAAAAAAATTGTGTTTTGTGGCCTTTACCAAGTTTTTTTTTGGATTTTTGTAAAATATATTTTTTAGTTGTTATAAATAAAACCAGTTTGTCTTTTTTGTTATTTTTATTTTAAGTTTTTTATTTTTGTTTGATTTTTTTAGTGGGTTTTGTGTAATTTTTTAAAAATGTTTTTTTTTTTTAATTTCGTTTTCGATTTTTTCCTTAGTTTCGTTGAATTTGTTTAGTTTAAAATTATTTTTAATTTATTTATTTTTTTTTTCGTTTAAATATGGAATATTTGTTTAATCTATAAAATTAAAATTACAACTAAAACTATAATAAAAAATTGACTTAATAAATAAAACTAAAAATTAAGAATTTGTTTCTTTAAATAAACTACAAAACAAGTGGTGATGCATTTTGTTTTAAATAAAAATTAAAATAAATTTTTAAATAAAACTAAAAACACAAAAAATAAGTAGATAAATAAAACAAGAGCACTCGACGTTTACAAATTTCTGTTAAGGTTTTCTGAAATAAAAAACAAATAATAGATAGACACACAACGAAAAAAACATTGGGGATATAGTTTAAATAATACAAAAAAATTAAAACATATTTTTTTAAGAATCACAGTATTTTTTTCATCTAGTTTTTTCTTTTAGTAAAACAGAAAATCATACACATTTATTTAAAAGAGCAAAAAACGAAAAGAACTAAAAAAAATTGTCATTGCAAATTAATTTTTGAATTTAAGAATTCATAATTGCCATCCATACAAAGTGTGATTATTTTGTTCGGAAAAAAACTAATAAAATAATAATAATTGTAATAAAATAAAACAAAAAAATAATACAGTTTCGCTTTTTTACTTTTGTTGCTCAAAACAAAATTAAATAAATAATAATAATAATAATCAAATAAAAAATAATAACTTTTGAAGTATGTATAAGTAAATTATAAATAGTAGACAATCGCAAAAAATATATAAAACTTAACGTCGTTTATAGCTAAATTACACAAACATAAGAATTTATTAGGATTAATTAAAAACATAAATATTTGAATTTGAAAATGTTTTGCAAGTAGTCAACAAAAGAAAGATTTGAATGCAAATTTTAGCTAAAAGTGTAATACGTTTTTTTTCAAATAAATTTGAAAAACAATTTCATCTATTTTCATTGCACGAATTTTGAAAACTAAAGTTTTTTAGAACGCTTTGCAAAACCTGAAACATATCCGAGAACCAAATGATTATTTTTTCTAAAGTACCCAATGCTCCAGGACTCGCTCGTACACTTTAGAAATGGCCGTTATCCTAAGAATTTTGAAAAATGGGTTTGGTAGGTAATCATCAAAGCTGTTGGTCATTTACAATGACAATTTTAATGTAGAACTCTTTGGAAAATATGACACATATCCGAGAACCAAATAAAGAAGACTATCAAATAACTATTGTTCTTAGAATACACGAAGCTCCAGGTCTCGCCCTTACCCTTAGAAATGGTCATCATTCTAAGAATTGTTTAAAACAGGTTTTAGTAGTAGGTAATCAAAGCTGTTAGTCATTTACATGACCACTTTACGGTAGAAGGCTTAGGAAAACATGGCACATATCTGAGAACTAAATGAAGAAGACTATCAAATAATTATTTTTCTTAAAGTAGCCGAAGCTCCAGGCCTCGACCTTACTCCTTAGAAATGGCCGTCATTCTACGAATTTTGTTTGGAGGATAAAATCAAAGTTATTTTATTTAGTTATTTAAGGGACAATTTTGAAGTAGACGATTTTGGAAAACATGGCACATATCCGAGAACTAAATGAAGAAGACTATTAAATAAATATTTTTCTTGAAGTATCCGAAGCTCCAGGGCTCGACCTTACTCCTTAAAAATGGCCATCATCCTCTACTATACAGTAGACGACTCGTGAAGTTATTTACTATGTATACATATAGTAGACTACTTGTAGAGTCATCTAATGTACAGTAGACTACTTGTGGAATCACCTACTATACAGTAGACGACTCGTGGAGTCATCTACTATACAGTAGACGACTCGTGGAGTCATATACTATACAGTAGACGACTCGTGGAGTCATCTACTATACAGTAGACGACTCGTGGAGTCATCAACTATACAGTAGACGACTCGTGGAGTCATCAACTATACAGTAGACGACTCGTGGAGTCATCTACTATACAGTAGACGACTCGTGGAGTCATCTACTATACAGTAGACGACTCGTGGAGTCATCTACTACACAGTAGACGACTCGTTGTGTCATATACTACACAGTAGACGACTCGTGGAGTCATCTACTATATACTAGACTACTGTGGAGTCATCTACTATATACTAGACTACTGTGGAGTCATCTACTATATACTAGACTACTGTGGAGTCATCTACTATATACTAGACTACTGTGGAGTCATCTGCTACACAGTAGACGACTCGTGGAGTCATCTACAATACAGTAGATGCCTCGTGGAGTCATCTACTCTACAGTATAAGACTTGTGGAGGCATCTAATGTACAGTACACTACTTTTTGAATCTTCTACTATACAGTAGACTACTTCTGGAATCACCTAATATACTGTAGACGACTCGTGGAGTCATCTACTATACAGTAGACGACTCGTGGAGTCATCTAGAATACAGAAGAAGACTCGTGGAGTCATCTAGAATACAGAAGAAGACTCGTGGAGTCATCTAGAATACAGAAGAAGACTCGTGGAGTCATCTACTATACAGTAGACGACTCGTGGAGTCATCTACTATACAGTAGACGACTCGTGGAGTCATCTACTATACAGTAGACGCCTCGTGGAGTCATCTACTATACAGTAGACGAATCTTGGAGTCATCTACTATGCAGTAGACTACTTGTGGAGTCATCTACTATACAGTAGACGACTCGTGGAGTCATCTACGACCTGTAAAGACATCTGCTAGGCAGTAAAGGTTTAAACTGAATTCTTGTTGCTGTAAAAATATTTATGTTTGTCCGTGTATGCTTTTCATCCAACTCTGTTTTTTTGGGTCATCAGGATATACCTTCTTTTATCTTTCAGAATTCGAACTATTTATAAAAAAAATAAAAACCTTTCAAATCTTGCAAAACTCTTTCAAACTCAAATATTTTTCTTTTCCTTTCAATTACCAAAAAAGTGTGGCTAAAATAAAAAAAACTGGAAAATTTTATAATACAAAAACAAAAGCCTACAATTAATAATGTTATATAAAAAAATGCAATCGTAAATATAATTTGTTACTAAGTTACAAAACTTAAAAAACTAAATGCAATAGATTTTGTTTCTTCTGTTATATTTAAACGGCACTTTGTTGTTGCGTAAACGAAATATCGGTCCTTCAATATAATAATAGCCTATAGAATATTATTATATTGATGGGACGATATGTTGTATGTATTCATAGGCGGGGAAATTTGTAAGAAAAAAGTCTTAAAATGGCTTAAATAACGGCTTTGATTTAAGGGTATTTATGGAGAAAGCAGATGTTCCTCCTTCTCTCTTGTCATTCTTAGGTACAAAAAAATTTAAATTGTTCTTTAACTATAGTTTTACAGCTAAAACCTTTACCTAATGGATACATTTTACATTATAAACTACAATTACAGTTACAAAAATAGTACAAAAATTGTAAATTTTCACGGGGAGCAATACCGCAAAACCTCATGGATGGTGGGGGGAGGGTTAAGGTTAATTTTAAACTTTATTACAAAACAAATTGGTTCCCAGTCAGTTGTTTGTTGTTTAGAAGTCGTGAAGTCAAATATTTTCTTTATACCTAAAATCTATAGGTAATCAAAATTTTAGCGCAGGGGGCAGGTATTTATTTTTTTACAGATTTGAAGGAGTGGGGCAAACGCAAAGAAACAGTTATGTTACAATTTCCAATTTTTGCTGAAATATTTCCTCTGGCAGAATAAAATATTTGATTTGGCATCATAAATCTTCTTAGGAAAAGGTTTATGATACAACTTGTATATGTATTGTTTTCTACCTGGATTTCATTGTAGCGCACAATGGGGCCACTTGCGCAAAATATGGGGTAATAATATTAGAACTTTAATCAATCAGGAAAACCTTTAAAAGTCAAAAAAAATAGATGTGGCAAAGATGAAAATTAAGAAAATGTCTTTTAAACATTGTCATTATTTGCATAATGCTGGATATAGGGTGAATACCAAACAAATTTAACAAAAATTTTACTTCTCGATTTTTTCGAATCCTCTACTTTCTGAAAAAGTGATAATATGCATATTGTTCTTTTAAAGAAATCGCTGAAAAAGTACCATTTCTGCAAAAAAAATTTAATTTTTTGCGTTCGAAATAATGTTCAAGTTTGAGAGCTCGCCCTTTCCAAATGGTTTGGGATAACTCGTGACAATTTTTTAGAATTTTTTCTAGTAGTGTTTCTGATGTTACTGTAAAATTTGGGAGCAAAAGGGGTAATAGTAACCAAGTTATAAACAAAAAAAGTCAACCGAATAGTAATATTTTATTTTGAATTGTTATTGAAAAAAAATGTTGGATATAAAGTAAATGCATTTTTCCCCAATAAAAGGTACTTTTTATTTTTGTTGAAGGTTCTCCTTTGCGAAAAAATGATAATATGCATGTCTTTCTTTTAAAGAAATCGCCAAAAAAGGGTCTTTTTGACAAAATATTATTTTTTTTGCGATTGAAAATATGTTTTAAGTTTTCGAGCTCGCCCATTCTAAATCGTTTGAGAAAACTTGTGACTTGTTGTTGTATTTTTTCTAGTAGTGTTTCTGATGTTACTGTAAAATTTGAAAGCAACAGGCCTATTATTAACCAAATTATAAGAAAAAATTTAACGGAATACTGATATTTTAAATTTTTGATTCCTAATGAAAATTGAAAAAATGCTGGATATAAGGTAAATACATATTTTTTTTTGCAAAAATGACACATTTTGTTTGTCTCGAAAAGCCTACTCTTCGAAAAAGTTATAATATGCATATCTTTCTTTTAAAGAAACCAATGAAAAGGTATCTTTTCTGCGAAATATTGCATTTTTAATTCCAAATATTTTTTCAACTATAAGAGTTAATTTTGGAAGTTTAACCTTTTCCAAACCGTTTTTGAAAATTTGTATTTTTTTGTAGTACTGTTTCCAATATTGCTGTGAAATTTTGAGGTATTGAACAAGTACCTTTTCTGGGAAATATTGCATTTTTAATTCCAAATATTTTTTCAACTGTAAGAGTTTATTTTGGAAGTTCAACCTTTGCCAAACAGTTTGAGAAATTTTGTATTTTTCAAGTACTGTTTCCATTTTTGCTGTGAAATTTTGAGGTATTAGGGCCAAGTTATAAATGAAAGAACAAAATGAATCAGAGGAAAAATTAGCATGATTAAATTTTTTTAATTTCAAATGTCTTTCCAAAAGCGCTCAATTTTGACACCCTGTGTCTCAGTTTTCTGTTTTACCACAGGGTGATTCAGGTGGAGCTTTTTTTTTGCAAACTTTACTCCTTTTCTAAATATGCTTGGTATCATGCAAAAACTTATTGAATTCGTAAGACAAGTTTTACAGTATCTTTCATTTTTTTAATATTTTAAAAATCATCCATTCAAATACCCTGTATCTTAGTTTTCCAATGCCACAGGGTGGTTCAAATATTGATATTCTGTTAAAGTAACTCTTTTTCTACATATACATGTGTAGTAAATTGCAGAAATCGTTCAAAAAAGCGGTAGAGAATTTTGGAAGTTTTACAGAATCTTAAAATTATTCCCGATTTTATAAGTCATTCATTTTGACAACCTGTATCTAAGTCTTTCATTGGCACAGGGTGGCTAAATTATGGATTTTCTAAAAGCTCAACTTCTTTTCTACCAAGATGTAGTAAATTGCAAAAATCGATTAAAATCGTTAGAGACGTTTAGAAGTTGTGCAGGATCTAAGAATATTTCATTTCATTTTATAAAAGTCATCCACTTGTTACCCTGTAACTGAGCCTTTCTTGGACTATAGGATGGTGCAAATTTTGTATTCTTAACTTTTTTTCTACAAAATTTATAGTAAAGTGCAAAAATCTATTAAAAATCGGTAGAGAACTTTGGAAGTTTTACAGGATCTTAGAATTTTTGTGATTTTAATAAAATCATTCATTTTTGCATACGCTGCATATTTTAGACTTCCATTGCCACTGGGTGCTCAAAAATATGGATTTTCTGTTAGCTTAACCCCTTTTCTACAATTGTATAATTTAATTGCTTAATAGTTATTACCTCTTTTTCTTTGCAACTGGCCCTATTTTATGAGCTTAGACCACTTTGTTTTTTTGTTTTCGAATTTCAAACCGTTTCCAATTGATCACATGACTTGGTCCTTTGTGGTGACACCCTAATGGAGTCTCTATTCAGATCTTGTGAGTTCTCAAATAATTTATACGAACTTTTGGATTTTTGATATTTCTTTTTGGAACGACTTAAAGAGCCAAAATTAAAGAAATTCATTAACGATTTAAATTTAGCCGAACTGGAGGAATGATTTTGATTGGAACCGCCGCCGCCATCGCTATCCGATATATATTGCAGATTTTTCGTTTTAGATTTCGTTTTTGTCTTCTCCTTGGCTTGTTGTTGTTTTAAAGCCATTTGCTCTTGTTGCTTCAGGAGTTGTTCTTTCATTTTTATAACCTCCGGATCCGGCTGTACATCTTGAAGTTTCCTCGTGGCAAATATTGAATTCTCATTTATAAAGAGTGTGGAAAACTGATCATCGTTGACATGTTGGCTACAGGAGGAGGGATGGTTCTCCGAATCCGAACAGTAGGTGGCAAAACTAAACGAATGACTGTGGAGACTTGAGGAATTTTGATCGCTGATCATACCCCCACTAAGGCCTTCATCGAAGGAGCTAAGCTGCGAAGAATTGTGCTGAGAACTATTGTTCGAACTATTGTTGTTGTTGTTCGTCTGGTTTAAATGAAAGGTAACCATTGAGGATTTACGTGATGTTTGCTGGGAATTGCTGGAGTTATCTCGTGAAGAGGATTCTATAGAATTCAGGGAATTAAATCGATCTTCAGTCGAGTGATAGGAGCTAAAAGAAGAATTCTGTTGCTTGTGATAGCTTTGCGCCTTTGCCGTCTTCTCAGGGTCATTGGAGTGTTTGCTAAAGAAACATTCCCGGGGAAACTGGGAGCCCGAACCATTGCGTTGAAACCGATAATCAGGAGACTCTGCTGCCTCATCTTCGGAAAAGTCCTCCGTCGCCAATTGCGAGGTTGATGAGTACATGGTAAGATTAACACTGGACTTAGAGCTAATCGGTTCTGATTTTTGCCAATAATTATTACTTTGAAAACTGGAATTGGCCGAAGAAGTCGTCTTCTGCCGCGCCGCCTCCGCGACTTTATTGGAAAATATTTCATCCAGAGACTTTTGCATTGAAGTATAGAAGAGTCGGTCATAGGTGGGATTATCCGGATGGGAGTTAATTAACATTAGAGATCCCTGCTGGGAGATGGAAGTTATAAGAGGATTCTCCCCCACCAGTGGGGAAATTTCCGGTGATATATAGGAAAATTGTTGGCGACGCGCCAATGGCGACAGACGACTATCTAGGGAAAGTTTTTTCCTCCCGGCCGGACTATTGCCCAGGCTGGCAGATTGTTTTAGATCATTCACGGGGCTTTTATCGTGTGGCAATGGCAGTTGTGAAGTATTTCTTCTAAAATTAAAACAGCCCACCACTGTGGGTGTAGGCGTTTCCATGTCGGGCTCAAAATCCTGTAAAGGCAATTGAAACGTTAATGGCAATGGCAGACGGGAAGAGGGACAGTTCAGGGAATCCAAGCCCCGGTCATGGGATTTTGTTAAAACCTGTTTCTGTTTCTGATTCTTTTTCTTGGAACTGCCTCGGAGCTTTTCATTAGCTTTGGCATAGGTCAATGTACTAGAACTTGAATGAGAAGAGGAACAACTATTCAACAAAGCACCCTTGTTGTTATGGTGATGGTAAGCCAGTGATGAGTGGTGAAGGTGATGACCTCCCACCATCGATGTCGCTGTCGTTGGTGATGATAGTGTTGGATTAGAATGCATATTACAATTATTAATATGATGGCCATTATTATTATTAATGTTATTCGTATTGTTGTTGTTATTATTATTATTATTATTGATTAATGCAACAAAAGCTGGATGAATGCTAGTGGGAGTAGAAACCATGGCCGATGAATTGGTAGTAGAAGAACAACAGGATGTAGGTGATGAAACAACGGTATTTGCTAGGATACCTTGTTGTGTTGTTGCACTACCGCTTATATTAAAGCCATTCACATTGTGGTTGGTGGGCGATGAGGGCGTGGATGATGCCGCCCCAGCCGCAGCCGCCAATTCTCGTTGTTGTCGTTGGGTTTTCTTATCTAGATTGGGAGCACTCTTACTAATTGCCGAGTGCGTGGTGACATTTGCATGCCATTCTGTAGCCTGC
Organism: Eudasyphora cyanicolor; assembly: GCA_963930755.1. Classification (NCBI taxonomy): domain Eukaryota; kingdom Metazoa; phylum Arthropoda; class Insecta; order Diptera; family Muscidae; genus Eudasyphora; species Eudasyphora cyanicolor. The sequence continues at coordinate 281,159,602 of OZ005736.1, forward strand.
AGAGTGGTATTCAAATGTGTGCGTTCCCTTTGATGAACGGTGGATGGACCCCAGGTTTTACCTTTAAAACCATCAGGACTCACTTTGAGTATATGGTGGTGAGGGGAGGGGAGAGTTGGAGGAGGAATAAACAAAAATATGTAATAAATCATAAAAAAAAGAAAATTAAATTAAAAATAAATCAAAAATAGATATACATATAAAAAAGCTAAAAAAAATAAATTTTAAACAAATCTATTTAACAAAATTCCATAAATATAGAAAGAAAATTTAATACATCTACATCTAAGACCTCTAAGGACGAATCTACTATAGAAAAAGACGACTGAGGTATTTTTCTATACTAGTATAGAAAAATACCCATGAGATCGACTCATGTATTAAGAAAAACTTTTGATGTCGATTATGATACAGAAAAATTCCTATAAGAACCACTGTTGTATAGACAAAAGACCTCTGAGGTCAACTCTAGTATAGTGAAAGAACACTAAGATCGGGCTATAGTACAGAAAAATATCTCTGAGCTTATCTCCGGTATAGAAAAAGACTCGTAATACAGAAAATAGCTCTGAGATCGACTATAATATAGAGAAAGGTCTCTGGGACCAACTGTAGTATAGAAAAAATACCTCAGAAGTCGGCTATAGTTTCGAAAAAGGCCACTGAAGACGACTCTCTTACAGAAAAATACATCTGAAACAGTCGCCTCTAGCATAGAAAATATCTATGAGATCGACTGATATAAAAATACACCTTCGATGTCAACTCTAGTACAGAAAAATACCTCTGAGGTCATCTCTAGTATACAGAGGGGCATCTGAGATCGACTCAATTATAGAAAAAGACCTCGGAGGTCTTTCTGGTATAGAGGAAGACCTCCGAGGTTGACTCTAGTATGGAGGAAGACCTCAGAGGTCGACTCTAGTATAGAGGAAGACCTCGGAGGTCGACTCTAGTATAGAGTCAGACGTCAGAGGTCGACTCTAGTATAGAGGAAGACCTCAGAGGTCGACTCTAGTATAGAGGAAGACCTCAGAGGTCGACTCTAGTATAGAGGAAGACCTCAGAGGTCGACTCTAGTATAGAGGAAGACCTCAGAGGTCGACTCTAGTATAGAGGAAGACCTCAGAGGTCGACTCTAGTATAGAGGAAGACCTCAGAGGTCGACTCTAGTATAGAGGAAGACCTCAGAGGTTGACTCTAGTATAGAGGAAGACCTCAGAGGTTGACTCTAGTATAGAGGAAGACCTCAGAGGTTGACTCTAGTATAGAGGAAGACCTCAGAGGTCGACTCTAGTATAGAGGAAGACCTCAGAGGTCGACTCTAGTATAGAGGAAGACCTCAGAGGTCGACTCTGGTATAGAGGAGGACCTCAGAGGTTGACTCTAGTATAGAGGAAGACCTCAGAGGTCGACTCTGGTATAGAGGAAGACCTCAGAGCTCGACTCTAGTATAGAGGAAGACCTCAGAGGTCGACTCTGGTATAGAGGTCGACTCTAATATAGAGAAAGACCTAATAGAGAAGAATACCTCTGAGATCTTCTATTGTCTAGAGGTATGCATTAAGACATAAGTAGTCGATTCTAGTATAGGGGACTGCTTCTGGGAATGACTCTAGTTTAGAGAAAGTTCCCTGGTGTCGACTCTACATGTTTGTTATGTTATTTTTAAGCCATACCTCCTTTCTAAATTTATGGAGCTATTTTTTAAGCTATCTAGACATATTTTCTTCTCATTTTTTAAAGATTTCAAATTCTTTTTTAGATTTTTTTCAAATGTTTTTGTTCCTTTAGTTGTACTTACGTGCCACTATTCTTAAACCCGATATCGCTGGTGATCCCGGCGGTGTTGGTACACCGCACGTCTGATCTCTGATAGTTGTTATCTTATGACAAAATCCAGTCGGCAAAGATATCTGCACAGGATCTTTTTTCGGTTTAAATTTTTTATTTTTATTTCGACGTTTATTTGGTTTCGGTATTGTCTGCAAAATAATCAATTCACGTCCCATTAGTTCCAGCTCACGGGCACGTAAATGCTGTTCGAATATCTTCAAATTGTTGGCCTGTTCATGTTGTTGCATTTGTATGAGACGCAATTGTTCCTCTTTATTGCGCAATTCCTGGAAAAAATTTTGAGAGGAAAAAAATGAGAAAAAACAGATTTTATAAAAAAAGCAAAATACATTTAAAATTATTTTTAAGATATTATTTTAAATGAAACACAGGTAAAACATAAAACACATAAAGCAGTTTGTCATTCAAAGAGAGAATCACACGGGGAGAATATAAACATAGAAGAAATGTTAAAAAATTTGCAATGACTAGATTTCCTAAAATGTCTATCAATTCTTTATTTATTAATGGATAACCCTAAAAGGTACCTCAGTTTTTAAAGGAGTTTCCGATGGATCAACTCAAGTAATAAAAAATTTTGAAAAAATTTTACTATACTTTTTAAGATATGATATAAATATGCGCTTAAAAAATATACTATTTCTAAGAACTTTTCTTCTGAATTTGTGATTTGATTGGAGATATGTGAGCATATTTTTCAGAAAATTTTACTGGGTTTTATTGAACTATATTTTATTGAATTTTCATATTTTTAATATATTTTTCAAGACCGAATAGAAATTTAAATATGTGTTTATGAAAATTTTAAATATCTAAGACCAAATCTGAATATCTTTTGAATTCGAGATTCAATTAGCAACATAAGAAGGCATATTTTTAGGAAATTTTATGGGTTTTTTAATAAAATTATTTCCAACAAGGTCGGGTTTTTTTCATTTTTGAGAAAATGGTTTAAATCTAAAATAACTTTTCATACTTCAAAAATTTGTAATGCCTGAATTTTCTAAAATGTCTATAATTTTCTTATTTTTGAATGCATTTCCATAAAATTTACCTCAATTTTTACAAAAGTGTCCGGTAGAACAACTCATGTAATAAAAAAATTTTAAAAAAATGTTTTTCTATTTTTTTATGGTCAAAAAGAAATGAAAAATATGCTTTAAAAAATATGAAATTTCTAAAACCAAATCTGAATATCTTCTGAATTTGTGATTCGATTAGCGACATGTGAACGTATATTTTTTTAGGAAATTTATAAGGATATTTTAATAAAATTTATTAATACCATTTAGGGATAATAGTTTGTGAGGAACTGGTGGAAAGCTAAAATCTCTTTTTTAAAAAGCTGATAATTTTCTAAAACTAAATCGGAATATTTTCTGAATAAGAGATTCGATTGGAGACATGTGAACCTGTACTTTCTAGGTAATTTTATTGGGATTTTAATAAAAATCAATTCCAAAGTGATTGAAATTATAGCATGTGAGAAAACGGCGAGAAGGTGATATTACCTTTCTTTTAAGAAACTGATAAATTTCCGAAATTAAATCTGAATATCCTCTGTAATTGGAACATCTAAAAGCATGTTATATAGAAAATTTTATTGAGAAGTTAATAAAAAAAAGATTTTGTGAGAAAATTGTGAAAAGGTAAAATCAGTTTTTTTAAACCTTTAAAAACAAGCAATAAAGTGTCTGAAGAAAACAGACTTTTGAAGTATGGGTCGAGTTCTCTGAAGTACCTCTTATGTCTATCATTGCCCAGAAGCAAATTAGTACAGAGCCAGGAAAATATCCCCTTTCAAATCATAACGGCTGTAGACCGATTAAAAAGGATAATCGAAAATTCTTTCAAATATATATTTTTTCTTTCATGTATATATTTATATATTTCTCTTTCAGATATGTATATATTAACTTTCTCTCAAGATTTAATTATTTTATGTTATCAGAAAAACTAAATACTTTTAAACAAAAAATTCTAAAACATCACTACTATCAAACTGTTACCGTTAACTAAAAAGTTCCACAAGACTTCCAACAACTACAGCCAATAAAAGAATTTTCCAGCAAATCAAAACTTGAAAAGCAAAAACGAAAAAAGTTACAACGAACAACAATATGAATGGATGGAGAACAATCTTACCTCTTCAATGTTTTGAAAGCGCTATATTACGAATCAAAATTGTTTTTTTAAGGTATATTTGAGGAGTGTTTGGGTGTATTTTTTTTAAAAAAAATATATACACATTATGAAATTAGGTCCAATTTGGTTTTTTTTCCCATATTTTTTTTATCAAAGACAGAGGAAATATGCCAAATTGGTATATTATTGAAGGGAAATTTCAAAGGTTGGGAGAAGGAGAAGAGTAAAGCATAAGAAAAAAAGTTTAAATATGATCAGAATGATTTGAAATTCTTTTTTGAATGAATCTTAAACAAGACAACAACTTTCAAAACTACAAGTTTAAAGGGTTCTATTTATCACTAAAACACATTAAACACAAAAATCTTTAGAAAAAGAAAATGTGAATGGACTAGACCAACCTTTTCTTTTAAACGCAATTCACCGAGAACTTCAGCAATTTCCTGTTTCCAACCGTCTTGCATGGTATGAAATGATTCTTGTGGCGTTGAAGTAAAACCAGAGCGAGCTATGTCCTCTAATTTCATGAGAATATCCTTGAAACCTGGACGATTATGAGGATCAGCCTCCCAACAGCCTAGAATTGAAAATAAAACAAAAAATGATTATAAGAACTGAACTCCTTTCCTATTAATCCAGTTGTCGTTATCGGGACAAAAGCATTTCCAAATAGATTGAGATAACCATCAGTTATAGAGACTTATTCAAATAAATTTAAAGAAATTTTCTCAAACGTTCATTAAATTTTATTGAATAAGGCCCGTAATGTTTAAGATCTATACCATACTTCAGGTTATGTCTTACTGTAGGACAACCGGAGATGGTGAAAGTCTAACAATTTTACCATCTCTGGTTTGAGGTAATCAACTGAACAAATTTCTAAATTCTATGGACCTTATTCATTAAATTGTATGAATAAGGCCATTAATCTACTATTTTACATCTGGGACAACCATCTCCGCGTGTCCCAGTAGGACAACCGGAGATGCTGAAAGTGGTCTTTTGTAGTTTCTGCAATGACTACTGGAATAATAGCGATTATGATCTGACTAAATACAACTAACTTTTCATGAGTTTTCCCCAGGCCTCGGGACACGTTTTTGGTATAGGCAAAGTCAAGGTATTGACCGCAACTCCATAGGCCACAGACAAAGAATCGAAACCTTTATAGGGCGTTTCACCGGTTATAAGTTCCCACAATAAAACACCATAACTCCAAACATCGGAAGATCTAAAAAAAAAACAAAACAAAAAACCATTAATTGTTTTCAATTTTAATCAAAAAAATAATAAAAAGAAATACTTGGAGTAAGTGCCACGACTTATAACTTCTGGAGGCATCCAGGCATAGGTGCCCGCAGCCGACATGCGTGTGGTATTATACAATTCTCTAGCCAAACCGAAATCCGTAATTTTCAATGTTTTCTTATGCAAATTATCACGTTCAATGGCCTCAAATATTAGAACTAAAAGGAAGCAAGACAAAGAGAACACAAACAAATCAGTCTCCAATATTCAAACAAGATGAGAAGTATCTTACCATTTGAACTCTTCAAATCTCTGTGTATCACCGATATCGGTGCCTCATTATGCAAATAGTTCATCCCTTTGGCTATTTGTATGGCCCAGTTAACCAAAACATCGGGTGGTATTTTACGACCAGCCAATGCCCGATTCAGACTTCCCCCACGTGCATATTCCATGACCAAACACAGTTTGGGCGGTTTCAGACACACCCCTCGCAGCGATACTATATTGTCATGTTTCAAAGCCCAAAATAGTTTCGCCTCTTGCATTACACTATCACGAATTGTGTCCATATCTTCATCGGCCGTCTGGCGGGCCGCCTTAATGGCCACCTCTTCTTTGCGATAATAGCCGCGGTGAACTTTACAAAAACCTCCAACACCTATGACTTCTTCGATATCCAGTTCCTCGTATTCGATTTCATGCGGCTGAATATCACCAATAGCTGAAGGCACATTTATCATCATGGGATCATGATTTGTAACAAAATTACTGGGGAAGATGCCCACCTGAAAGGGAGGGAAAATATAAAGAAATTGCCATAATTTGGAAATTGCCATAGGCCAGTGAAGGACCAGTTCGAAGTTCTTACCTTATCGCCAATTTTGCCAATCCACCAGCCCTCGTCGCCGGACACATTCGGATCCATTGACAAAACCAACACCACTTGTCCCCTTTCCAGGCTTAATTCATCTTCACCTTGCGCCTCATAATCATACAAAGCGGTCCAAAGGCTACCATTGGGAAGCATATCGATGCCAACGCTGCCACCGCCACTTTGTGTGGTGCTGCTGGTAACAATGGCCGAATCAATTTGAGTGTTTGTGGAGCAAGAGGAGGAGGCGGCAACAATGGCAACCGTAGTGGTTGTGGTGGTTATCTTGGTGTTACCATTTGTATAGGCGGCTCCTTCGGCAACAGCAGAAGGAGCAGCTCCCATATGAGTTGAGTTAAAACCATTATAAGGTTTTATTTTAGTTGAAGACTGATGCTGATGATATTGTTGCTGTTGTGATAAAGTTTTATGGCCATTTGCTGCTGATTTAGAGGCTGACGATGATGTTACTGCCGCTGCAGCTATGTTAGCCGATCCGCTGGCTGTCGATCCCACTGTTGTGGTGGAGTTAAGCAAAATTGTGTTGGCGGAGGAATTGTTGATGATGGCGGTGTAGGTGTTATTAGCGTTATTGGTGGCTGATGATGTTGTTGCTGTTGCTGTGGTGGTTGTGGTGTTTGTTGTTGAGCCATTATTATCTGCTGTGTTTTGCTCTTCGCTAATTGCGATCATTTGTGTGGCGTTGTAATGACGTGCCGGCATTAAATGGTGCTGCTGCTGCTGACGATGATGATGATGATGCTGAAGTCACAAGCTGGAAGTGGAGGAGGAGGCCGAAAAAAACCCACTAAAAACAAAAACAACATATAAACATTCGAGCGCAAAGCCAGACCATCACCATTCAGACAAAAAAATGAGTTTTGCTATTATCAGCAGCTGGTGGAGAGGAGGGTGCGAGGGAGGCTTTTGTTATTGTTTGCTTTGGCTGCCCCCTGAGAGAAAAAGAAGAACACTTGTGACTTGTGTGTAGACAATAACAATAACAAGACAATTCGGTTAATGTTGTCTTCTTGGGAGTTTTGGCCAAACAACTTTTAGACAGAGGCGGGGGCTGGCTACTGCTACTGAAGTGTTTGCTTTTGCTACTGTTTCTTGCTGTTGTTGTTGTTGAAGAGTTTTAGACGAGTTTGGCTTTTCAAACTCTTTCAATGGCTGTTGTTGTTGTGCTAATGTTGCTTTTGCTTTTCTGTTACTTCAATTTGTTTTGTTATTGTTGAAGAGCTCTTCTTGTTGTTGATGATGATGTTGTTGCCGGAGCTTTTGTTTATTTAGTATTTGTTGTTGTCTAACTTTATATCTTTGTTCGTGTTGTTGTTGTAATCTAAAGTTGTTGACACTTTTATAAGCCATGCGTACCTATTCTGAATCGTTTACGTTTTTATTGCCTCTCTCTCTCTCTCTCTGCCTCTCTATCTCTTAAAAGGCTTTTCAAGGGTTTATTTTTTTACTCTTGCTGTTGTTTTGGTATTGTAATGCGCGTTCTAATGGTTCTTTTGTAGTCGTCGTCTTCTTGTTGTTGTTGTCGTGATAAGCAAACAAATCTAAAGGAAGACAAGTATGTATTAATATTGTTTAATTAGAATACTTTAATAATACGAGTAATAATAAAAATACGTGACGAATTAAGGATTTGAATGCGGAGAACTGATAAAAAAAACACAAATGAAAAGGCAATGCATACAGTTTACATAATTTTATTTATTATTATTATTTAATAATACTTTATGACAAATTCATTGTTTCAAGATAAATATTAGAAAACCATTCATTGTCTCTTCTATTTTTATACCCTACACCACACTGTGGTACAGGGTATTATAACTTTGTGCATTTGTTTGTAACACCCAAAAGAAGAAGAAAAGAAAATCCATCGTTTATTATACCGATCGACTTAGAAAGGCCCGTGCGCAGGGGGAAGGGGGGGGTTTAGGTTTCAAATGGATAATATTCGACCGAATAGACCACGTCCAGCACGCAATGAAGAAAATGTAGCGGCCGTAGCTCAGAGTGTACACGAAGACCGCGGAGAGTTGATTCAGCGCCGTTCGCAGCCTCTCGGACTGACGTATGGAACGACTTGGCGCATTCAACGTCGAGATCTTTAATTGAAAGCATACAAAATACAGCTTGTGCAAGAACTGAAGCCGCCCGACCTTCCCAAGTGACATCGCTTCGCTCTATGGTCTCTTAAAAAATTGAAAGAAGATCTGACGTTTTCGAGTCAAATTTTGTTCAGCGATGAGGCCCATTTCTGGCTCAATGGTAATTTCACGTTTTGGATCGGTCGATTGGCCACCAAGATCGTGTGATATCACACCGTTAGACTTTTTCCTGTGGGATATGTAAAAGTGTCATTCGCATTTTACTGGTAACTTCGACTCAGTCGCCTCTTTATTTATGAAATATAGATGAATTTCTAAACGTTTACAAAATGTTGATGGTGATGGCGGTGTTACATGTGATGCAGCGACAAACGAACGCACTTTTTCAACATTGCGTCGACTGATTGGCTTTTAAATGGATTGGCTTCCCTGAATATTCAGCGAGACATTTCAGTAGATGTTAATACAGTATTAGAGGATTTATTTATTTATGTGTCCAACATTTTTGTTCGGGGCATCTTAACATACAATTTAAGTTAAACATTAATTTTTGGAAGTGAATTTTTTTCTCCAAAACACACAGTGTAGACACTATAGTTTTGTCTTTGAATAATTCTTATTGAAAATATTATGTAAGTATTTTTTAATATTATTGACTATAAATATATATATATGATACTTTTTTCAAATAGCCTTTTTTTGACAGATCACGTGTGAGTCGTGTCATGCTGTCATGTTATTTTTGTTAAGTATTGTTTGGTATTTCATCATGGAAAGAGTTACGCCTGAACAACGTTTTGACAACAAATTTATAGATTAATTAGAGTAATGTTATAACGGGTGATCCAAGTAGAGATACTTTTTTCAATAGCCTTTTTTTGACCTATCACGTGTGAGTCGTGTCATGCTGTCATGTTATTTTTGTTAAGTATTGTTTGGCATTTCAGCATGGAAAGACTTACACCTGAACAACGTTTACGTGTGTCATTCGCCAGTTACCAGTCGAAATGCTCGAACGAGTCATCGAAAATTGGACGCAACGGATGAACCATCTGAGACGTACGCTCGGCCAACATTTGATAGACATAATCTTCATAAAATAAATGCCAAAGAATGTTCTTTCAAATGATAATAAACATTCCCCATTCAATTTGAATTTTCCGTTTTTTTTTTTCTTTAAAAAAGTAGGGAAATGGATCACGCAATATATATTACGCCCGATTTGGTATCAAAACGCTACAAAAGTTGTACTTTACTTCCGATCTCAGTATTCAAGCGCTATTGAAACTGTAATTTACGTCCGATCTTTATATAATTTTGGCTGAAATTCGGCTTTTTTTCAACTTGATGAAAATCTGTTTAGATTATAGTATATGTAGTTTCAATCTAGTTCTTTCTTCGGATTCTTGATCTATGAAAGAAAACTTCGTATTTTAAGGCCATTCTTTCACATCTAGTTGATTATGATCAACATTTCCGACTCCTCCTTGGAATAAGCTTTGATGAGCAGTTTGAGCTAAGTACTTTGTTAACTGAAACGAAACCAATTATTCTAAGTTATTATTGCAATATCCCGTTTCGCATTGTTAGGGAGGTGTAGGGTATTGTATAGTCGGCTTCGCACGACCTCTTGTCTTTTCTTACTGGTTTTTACATCGAGTAGTTCTTCGATTGACTGAATCAAACTCGATACAATGAATTGACAGCTACGCCGTACTACTTCGAATGCCGGCGATATCTGAGCATTTGAATATATATCTCATATGTTTACATGTACATCCCGGGGAAGTCTATGAACTTGCTAGGAAAGATACGACATTACATATTGTCGAAGAATTGACTTAGTTTGCGGTTTTTAACTTTGTTCTGCAATGCTAACCGAAAATCCTGTGATTACTTGGAATCTTCTGATTGTTCATATACATTTTGAAAAACTAATATTGAATATATATTAGAGAACATTTTTTCACTGCGACACAATCATAGGACTTTTATAAATCTTGAATTTAAATGGTAACTCTTCACATTTAGAGATAGATATTCTCTATTTTGTTATAGGAAATATATATATATATAACAATGTCTTTCGCCTCCGATCCTTCCATGAAGTGAGTAATCGCTTTGATTTCTCTTAGCAAAGGTCCCATAGAGAGGCCAAGGTTAATGCCAATCGACTGGATTGCATCATGACCATGAAGTATTGCATCGTACCATTCAAGAAACTGCAATTTTACTGCAACCGCATTGGTATTAATAGGACTACTAGTGATTAGTTTCAATAGTAAAAAAAAATCATACTGACCACATACGAGAAAATAAAATAGGTTTCAACTTATGTAAGTTGAGGTTTTTGCTATTACTCAATACACAAGAAAATTCCAATTTGTGTACAAAGTCTTGGGCGTTATTACTATGTGGTTACAATGGGTTCATTCGTTCTATGGAGAGGATCAGGTGAACAAAGGATATATATAGCGGAATGAAGTCTGTGAAAGAAAATTGATTTACGGATAGTTAACTCAGCTTCTCCAAGCAATACTCGTAATATTATGAAGGGCATTTTTGTATAGGCGCCATAAGTACTAGTACTGGCCCTCAGCATTTTCAACAGCGACAGAGAAGCTTACCAACGGTAAAATTTACAATTTTTCAAAATTAATTTGAAATTGAGATTTTACCTTAAAAAAAAATTACAAAATTGCAATTGACTTTGAAATTTACATTTTCCACATGAAATTTGCCGTAATTCTTTTGAATTTTATATGTTCCATTTTATATTCTTAAAATTTCAATACCAAGAGTGAGATTTTCCATCTGAAATTTAATAAAATTTCTTTGGACTTACGGCCAATTTTACAATCTCCGGTTATCCTACAGTTAGAGCTAACCTACAGCTATAGCTGTCAAATTGTATGAAATTTTTATTTTTTAACTGCGAGTTAGGTCTAATTGGAGGTTGTGGAATTGGCCGTTAGTCTAGGACATGACTCTTTATCAAAGAATGTGAGTAGGACTGTTGAAACATTTTTTTTAGCCACTTGAGACGAAATTGTGATGAACTTTAAAGGGACTTTTCTGCAGAACATTACTGCCGCAATTCAAAGATTAACAACAAATCACAACTACATCAAACACATACATAATCATTCACTGAAACTTTTTGCCTTTTGCTGAACGTGAATTATCCTTGGAAGGCCTTCTTTAACTTGTATTCCTGCATCCTTCTTACTACTCGGTTACATATATCTGTCCATCCAATACGAATGGAAAAATTGCAATATTTGTAAGAACGCAGCACACCACAAAACCAATAACAACAACTCGAATGAAACGAAAACAATGAGTGTTGGAACTGAGGAGTAGAAGGAAAATATAAACATCAAAGGGAAAATACCCCACCACCAGGGCATACCCCACCACCACACAACACCACATAGTACCCCACCACCACTTCAACACCAACAACAATGCCATTAACAACAAAAACAATGTAATCAACTTGAAATTGCAGCAGAAGAACGCACACACATCAACGCGCACGTAGTCCGACAGGCAGTCGGGCAGACAGGCATATGAATGCACCCTGCTGCTGTTGACGCACAGTGGGGATGAGGTGTAAAAAAAGTGATAACAGAATTCAAAAGAAAAATCTTTATACAACTTTTGCACAAACACAAAATTTCTAAGAAATTTTCTATAAATACAAAATTTCTAAGAAATTTTCTATAAATACAAAATTTCTAACAAATTTCCTATAAATACAAAATTTCTAACAAATTTCCTATAAATACAAAATTTCTAAGAAATTTTCTATAAATACAAAATTTCTAAGAAATTTTCTATAAATACAAAATTTCTAAGAAATTTTCTATAAATACAAAATTTCTAAGAAATTTTCTATAAATACAAAATTTCTAAGAAATTTTCTATAAATACAAAATTTCTAAGAAATTTTCTATAAATACAAAATTTCTAAGAAATTTTCTATAAATACGAAATTTCTATAAAAACAAAATTTCTAAGAAATTTTCTATAAATACAAAATTTCTAAGAAATTTTCTATAAATACAAAATTTCTAAGAAATTTTCTATAAATACAAAATTTCTAAGAAATTTTCTATAAATACAAAATTTCTAAGAAATTTTCTATAAATACAAAATTTCTAAGAAATTTTCTATAAATACAAAATTTCTAAGAAATTTTCTATAAATACAAAATTTCTATGAAATTTTCTATAAATACAAAATTTCTATGAAATTTTCTATAAATACAAAATTTCTAAGAAATTTTCTATAAATACAAAATTTCTAAGAAATTTTCTATAAATACAAAATTTCTAAGAAATTTTCTATAAATACAAAATTTCTAAGAAATTTTCTATAAATACAAAATTTCTACGAAATTTTCACCAAATGCAAAATTCTTAACCGCTTTTCTATAAATACAAAATTCCTAGGACGTATTCTATAATTCACAAAATTTGCGAAAAAATTTAAATAGAAAATTCTAAACTATAAGTTCCAATATGAAATTTTATATATTTTTTTTAAATAAAAGAGAAATTTACGAGTATATAATTTTTCTAAATAGTAACAATTCGTATATTTGTGTTGTTTTTTTTGCTAAGAAATTTTATGAAAATTGTATTCTAAAATAAAACAATTTTTAAGCTCCTAAAACATTTTCTATTTCGCAAAATTTCCGAGAAATTAAAATAAAAAATTCAAATAATTGTTTTTAAATTTAAAAATTTTTTTTAATAAAAATAAATCTAAAATTTTTCAGAATTTTTTTACTTTTAAAAAATGTCTCAAAAATGTTGTATTTATAGAATTTTTTTTAGAAGTTTTGTATGTATGGAAAATGTCTAGGAATTTCATATTTATAGAATATTTCAAGGAAATTTTATATTTATAAATAATTTCTCAGAATTTTTTGTATTTATAGAAATATGAAAAATTTGTTGGAAATATTTTATTTTTAGAAAGTTTTTAAATTTTGATTATTCTTAGAAACTTTTGTTTAGATATCTAATATTTTTAGAAAATTCGTAGAATTAATTAGCAAAATCGCAGGCCAACTTGTACAAGAAAATACTATAATTTAAAGTCGTGATATCTATGGAATAATTGGAGCAGAAAGAAGTGCGACTCTATAATTCTAAAAGGGCATGTTAAGTAGATTATTTTGATAGACCAAACTTATGGTCCAGCTGGTCTGAGTTTTTATTTTGTTCGAGGGGAGCATAATACTAAATGAAAAAGACTATAAGTTAATGTCTGAGAGATTTCTTACTGCCAAAGTTATGTAGTGGAATTTTATGAGGATCATTTTTGTGGAAGATCTTAACCCTCTAGCTCCCCTCTTAATGGTTCAATTCCGCCATTTTTTCGAAAAAATTAAAAAAAAGTCCTTTCAATAAGGACATTTAATTCAACATAAGAAAAATAGAGTTAATAAAACTAGAATGCGAAAATTTGCAGTGTATATAGATACATTGAAGTCTTGAGATTAGCTGAAAGTAAATAATATATATTTATTATTCACATAGGCTTTTAACATTGAAAACTTTGACCCACTGTAAAACAAAAACCCAGACCAGCAGGACCATAAGTTTATTCTACAAAAATTATCTACTCAATATGCCCTTTCAGAATTATAGGGTCGCTATTCTGTTCCAATAAAAAAGTATTATTTTATTGGACAGTGTAATTTCTTAAAAATTTTTGTATTTATAGAAATTTTTTTAAGAAATTTTGTATTTATAAAAAAAAAAATTCTTAGAAATTTTGTATTTATAGAAAATTTTTTAGAAATTTTATGTTTATTGAAAATTTCTTAAAAATTTTGTATTTATAGAAAATTTCTTAGAAATTTTATGTTTATTGAAAATTTCTTAGAAATTTTATGTTTATTGAAAATTTCTTAGAAATTTTGTATTTATAGAAAATTACGTAGAAATTTAGTAATTCTAGAAAATTACGTAGAAATTTAGTAATTCTAGAAAATTTGTATTTTTAGAAAATTCTTAGAATTTTTTTATTTCGAGAAAACTTTTTGGAAATTTTGTATTTATAGAAAATTTTGTATTTCTAGAGAATTTCTTAGAAATTTTGTATTTATAGAAAATTTCTTAGAAATTTTGTATTTCCAGAAAATTTCTTAGAAATTTTGAATTTATAGATAATTTTTTAGAAATTTTGAATTTATAGAAAATTTTTTAGAAATTTTGAAATTATAGAAAATTCCTTACAAATGTTGCGTTTCTACAAAATTTCTTACAAATTCTTTGAAATTTTGAGTTTATAGAAAATTTCTTTGAAATTTTGTAGCTATCGAAAATTTCTTAGAAATTTTGTATTTATAGAAAATTTCTTAGAAATTTTGTATTTATAGAAAATTTCTTAGAAATTTTGTATTTATAGAAAATTTCTTAGAAATTTTGTATTTATAGAAAATTTCTTAGAAATTTTGTATTTATAGAAAACTTCTTAGAAATTTTGTATTTATAGAAAATTTCTTAGACTTTGTATTTATAGAAAATTTCTTAGAAATTTTTTATTTATAGAAAATTTCTTACATTTTTTATTTATAGAAAATTTCTTAGAAATTTTGTATTTCTAGAAAATTTCTTAAAAATTTTGTATTTCTAGAAAAATTCTTAGAAATTTTGTATTTATAGAAAAATTCTTAGAAATTTTGTATTTATAGAAAAATTCTTAGAAATTTTGTATTTATAGAAATTTTGTATTTATAGAAAATTTTTTAGAAATTTTGTATTTAAAGAAAACTTCTTAGAAATTTTGTATTTATAGAAAATTTCTTAGAAATTTTGTATTTATAGAAAATTTCTTAGAAATTTTGTATTTATAGAAAATTTCTTAGAAATTTTGTATTTAAAGAAAATTTTTTAGAAATTTTGTATTTATAGAAAATTTCTTAGAAATATTGTATTTATAGAAAATTTTGTATTTATAGAAAATTTCTTAGAAATATTGTATTTCCAGAAAATTTCTTAGAAATTTTTTTAGAAATTTTGAATTTATAGAAAATTTCTTCCATTCTTTGAAATTTTGAGCTTATAGAAAATTTCTTTGAAATTTTGTAGCTATCGAAAATATCTTAGAAATATTGTATTTATAGAAAATTTGGTATTATCTAAAATTTCTAAGAAATTTTTAATTTTTATTGATTTTTAAAAAAAAAATTATTTAATGCTAATTTAATAGCACTTTGTATTTTTAAAAATTTTCTTAGATGTTCTGTATTTATATAAAATTTCAAGCATATATTTTGATTTATAGAAAATTTCTTGGAATATTTCCGCAAATACAAAATTTCTTGATTTATTTGTTTATAGAAAATTTTTTTAAAAATTTGCTACTTATATACAAAAAAAATTAATTATATAAAATTCTAAGAAATTCTGTTAGTAAAAAATTTCCTGAAGATTTATATAAATTTTTTTTATAGAAATAATGTTAGAAATTTTGATCTATGGAAAATTATGGTTTATAGAAAAAAATTCTCAGAAATTATGTTGTAATCGAAAAATATTTTAAAAATGACAAATTTTTTTAACAAATTTTAGCCATTACCAATTATAGACAATTTTCGGGAAAAAGTTCAAGGTTTTCTATGGAAGAAGAATTTCTAAGAGATTTCTATAAATAAAGAAATTGTATAAATAAGAAAATTCTTAAAATTGTCTATAAATTTAGAATTTTTCAAAAATTCTGTCTATAAATAAAATAATTCTAAGAAATTTTCTAAAAATATAAGTTATTGAGCAATTATTTTCTGTTATTATAAAAATTTTATATTCCGCACACACAGTTTAACATGATATTTTAGAACTCAATTGTTTTGTAAAAGAATATAACTGATTTTTGCAATCTGTGCCACACTGTGTGTCGGCCATTCATAGACACATACATACACTCGCACACATTCGTTTATTCTTGCTCGCCTGCAAGAAAAACAAACAAACAAATAAAATTACTTTTTCCGAATGCATGATCGAATTCGATGGATGGATGTGGATATGGATATATGAAATGGAATGGGATGTGCATGGATTGCATGTTGGGATGGTACCCAACAGACAGACACACACACACACCGAACTTTATGTTGAAAAGAACAATAACATTAAAATACAACAAATTAGAATGAGAGACCAAGAACAAGAAGAAGAACAATCCAAATCGAACGAAAACGCAATGAGAAAAACAAAACAACTACGAATGTGAATGGGATGGATGGTTGCCGTTGTCGCTGCGGTCCGTCGATACTTTGTGTGCGATAGGCAAGAGAGAACATGAAATCGAAATGAAATTGGATTGCAAGCGGGTGGGGTAGTTTCAATGTTTTTCCTTCTGTTTTAAACATAACCCCCCCTCCCACACATTTTATTACAACAAAAAACATTAAAATAAAATTAATTTTAAATAGTATTTAACCACTCAAAATGACACGCCTCTGCCTCCACTACACAAATTATTGATATTTCACAATATCCTTTTTGCACTTCTTAAATCAGCAGCAGAAGATTTTAGAAGAAAAATGACCGCAGACACATTGTAAGATTTTTTTGGTATTTTCTTTTTCTATTTTATGATTGCCAGGCAGAACACAAACACAATACCCCCCACTGATGTTATTACAGTTTCGTTTGTCGAATGATTAGAAATTTTTTATTCGTACTTTGATAACATTTATTTATTTTTTTTATTATTACTTTGCGTTTTTATTTTTTTCTTATTAATTTTGCAGCTCTGCATCACTTTATTTTTTTTAACACCTTACATATCTCACACTCATGCACAGAACCGAAAAAATATGTATGTATGTGTGTTTCTGTTCAAGTTGGAATTTATCTTTTACTTGGATTTTTCAGCGACTTTTTCGATCAGTGAAGTTTCGTTTGTTCTTTCGTTTTCAGCTATTCATTAAATATACACCGTTCGTTGTTAATTCGTCTTAGATTTGGTTAAATTTCTTTCGTTTTCATTGCGTATTTTTTCGTTTTATTTTAGTGCAAAATTACATTTGCGATGGTTTTTTGTGTGAATGTGTCGACTATTTCTCTTCTCTTTTGACGTTTCAGCAGCAGAGTTGTATTCCACCGAGAGACAGTGTTGTAAAAGTCATCTTAATTAAAGCAGTGTTGTAAAATCCAATTTAATGGATTAGTCGCGACACGTAACGTATAAGTTTAGGTGCAGTTAGTCTGAGAGTAACGTAAACAGGCTTTGATTCTAACATGCGTTTGCCATATATATTAGGCGTGTTTTCGTTAAACAATATGCGTGTTTTCGTTACACCATAAGTGCTTAATTTGTATGGGGGGCTAAGCACTTTTAAGCACTATTAGTTCCCGATGAAGTTTGGTGCTTGTGTTCCTGTCTTAATCGAGTATGATGTTGCCAGATTGGGCACCCTATATTCAGCAATATGGTATCCCATTTTTGGAGAGATTGTTATCAATTATTGTGAATTAACGGGAAGAAGAAGAACAAAAATAGGCGTGTTTTCGTTACACCATAAGTGCTTAATTTGTATGGGGAGCTAAGCACTTTTAAGCACTATTAGTTCCCGATTAGGTTTGGTGCTTGTGTTCATGTCTTAATCGAGTATGATGTTGCCAGATTGGGCACCCTATATTTAGCAATATGGCATCCCATTTTTAAAGAGATTTTATCAATTATTGTGAATTAACGGGAAGAAGAAGAACAAACATGGGAAATTATTTTAATATTTGCAAAAAGAGTGTAAACAATTGAACATAGAATTGTAAATATATGTTTTATAAATACTTTTCACGATTTTTTTGTCTGTTTCGCACTGTTCTTTCTTCGCAACTCATGACACCATTGCTACCAGATAGTGAAAATCCGCCACTTATTGCTTATGTGCCAGTTAGTGGAAGTCAGTTGCTTTCGTTGCAAAGTGCTAAACTAAAATCGCTAGCTTGTAACGAAAACATGCCTATAATTTATAGAAAGCTCACAGATTTTTCATTTATAAACAATTTTCTATAGAAATTATAAATTTTTATATAACTTAAAACTTAAAGTTAGTCTGAGAGTAACGTAAACAGGCTTTTATTCTATCATGCGTTTGCCGTATATATAATTTAGAGAAAGTTCCCCGATTTTTCATTTATAAACAATTTTCAATAGAAAATATAAATTTTTATATAACTTAAAATTTTACGAAAAACGTTCTAGAAATCAAATTTTCTCAGAAATAATTTAGAGAATATATAATTTAGAGAAAGTTCCCCGATTTTTCATTTATAAACAATTTTCAATAGAAAATATAAAATTTTACGAAAAACGTTCTAGAAATCAAATTTTCTCAGAAAATTGTTTAAATACATTTCCCAGAATTGTTCAATAAAAATAAAATTCTCTTAAGTATAAAATTTTCTATACATAAAAAATTTATAAAATGCAAAATTTAAAATTTCGGATAATTTTCTATAAATATAAAATTTCGAAAAAATTTTCCATATATATAAAATTTCGGAGAAATTCTCGATAAATATAAAATTTCGGAGAAATTTTCTATAAATATAAAATTTCGGAGAAATTTTCTATAAATATAAAATTTCGGAGAAATTTTCTATAAGTATAAAATTTCGGAGAAATTTTCTATAAATATAAAATTTCGGAGAAATTTTCTATAAATATAAAATTTCGGAGAAATTTTCTATAAATATAAAATTTCGGAGAAATTTTCTATAAATATAAAATTTCGGAGAAATTTTCTATAAATATAAAATTTCGGAGAAATTTTCTATAAATATAAAATTTCGGAGAAATTTTCTATAAATATAAAATTTCGGAGAAATTTTCTATAAATATAAAATTTCAGAGAAATTTTCTATAAATATAAAATTTCGGAGAAATTTTTCACAAATATAAAATTTCGGAGAAATTTTTCACAAATATAAAATTTCGGAGAAATTTTTCACAAATATAAAATTTCGGAGAAATTTTCTATAAATGTAAAATTTCGGAGAAATTTTCTATAAATGTAAAATTTCGGAGAAATTTTCTATAAATTTATCAAAATGTCGGAAAAATTTTCTGTAAATAAACAGAATTTCGGAGAATTTTTTTTTTTAAATTTTAAAAATTTCGAAGAAAAAAATTCTCCGAAATTTTATATTTATAGAAAATTCTTCCGAAGTTTTATAAATATTTATAAAATTTTTTTCGGAAAAATTTCTCAGCAATTTTTATTTATAGAAAATATCTCCGACATTTATTCTGAATTTTTGTATATATTAAAATTTTTTGGGAAATTTTGTATTTGTAGAATAATTTGCGATAAGTTTGTATTTATAAACAAATTCTTCGAAATTTTGCATTTATACAAAAACTCTCGGAAATTTGTTATTTATAGCAAATTTTTACAAAATTTTATATTTAAAAAAATTTCTCCAAAATTATATATGTATTTATACATTTTTTTTTCGAAATTTTACATTTACGGAAATTTTTTTATAGAAAATGTTTCTGATATTTTATATTTATAGAGTTTTTCCAAAATTTTATATTTTTAGAAAATTTCACTGATGTTTATATTTATAAAATTTTACACAGAAATTTTATGTTTATAGAAAACTAGCATTTAAATACCCGGCGATGCCCGGGTTGCCTTTGAAAACAATGATCCAAATATTAGTATTATTTTTGATTTTGAATAAAAAATAAGGACCCAAAAACTAAAAAATATGTTGGCTATAGCAAAATTTATGTAAAACCAGTAAGGAAAGGCAGAAAGTCGGGCGGGGCCGACTATATAATACCCTACACCTCCCTAACAATGCGATAAGGGTCATTGCCATAATAATTTGGAATAATTGGTAAATGGGTAGAAACGTATTATCTAATTCTGAAACGATAATCGCTAAATTAAGCAATATTCGTTCCTAAAGTGAGAAACATCTTTCTGGAAAATGTTAATGATCGGAAGTAAAATACAACTTCTATAGCGGTTTGATACCAAATCAGGAGGAACATATATATGGAGCTTTAATGTAAATCTGAACCGATCTTCCCTGAATACTTATTCATGTAAAAAGACCTCCTTTTGTCGAATTTCGTACTGATCGTATATTAAATACAGTCTCTACAGGGCTTACATGTCAAATCGGGGCTAACATATATATGGGGGCTATATCTAAATCTGAACCGACTTCTTCCAAATTTAATAGTGTTCATCCATATAATAAGAAACCTCTTTCTGCCGAATTTCATACTGATCGGATATAAAATAAAGTTTTTACAGCGCTTACATGTCAAATCGGGGGTAACGTATATATGGGGGCTATATCTTAATCTGAACCGATTTCTTCCAAATTTAATGGTGTTCATCCATATAATAAGAAACCTCTTTCTGCCGAATTTCATACTGATTGGATATAAAATAAAGTTTTTACAGCGCTTACATGTCAAATCGGGGCTAACATATATATGGGGGCTATATCTAAATCTGAACCGATTTTAACCAAATTCAATAGGGATCGTCCTTGGGCCAAAAAAAAGATATTTGTAAAGTTTCGTCGAGATCGGACCATAATTGCGACCTGTACTTTGATTACAAGAATACATGCACAGACGGACAGACGGACAGACGGACAGACGGACAGACGGACATAGCTAAATCAACTCAGAAAGTGATTCTAAGTCGATCGGTATAATAAACGATGGGTCTATTTCTTCTCCTTTTGGGTGTTACAAACAAATGCACAAAGTTATAATACCCTGTACCACAGTGTGGTGTAGGGTATAAAAATACGTATTTAAAATCGTTGGTTTACAAATACCTTCGAATATTTGATCATACGCCGATCATTAAAAATTTGTTTAACATCCAGGATCAGTCTACTTGAAAGTCTATCAGACTCCAGATGCTCTCAAAAACTCAAACAAATTCACTGACAACAGTAAAAAATTCTGTAAATATGAAAGCACAACCTCAAATGTACGATATGTGTGCAAACTTTCAAATTAATACTTTTATGGGGTCAGTGGTCAAGAGGTCACCAAATAAGTGGCTGAGAAACATAATATAATAATATGCTATGTATGTTTCAAATTTCGATATACTCGTATACATTTTTGTTTAAATATTACCGGTGTATATAGCGATATATTTCGAAAAGACTTTTAAACATTATGTCTCCGTTTTTGTGTACCTCTTGTCTTCCGGCCGGACGACGCATTTCCTTGAAGATCGTTTTATGCACAAATATGTGCACCTCCACAGATCTTTATGGGATTTTTATTGGAAGAATGAAAAAATCTTAAAGAATT
Source organism: Eudasyphora cyanicolor (assembly GCA_963930755.1). Taxonomy (NCBI): domain Eukaryota; kingdom Metazoa; phylum Arthropoda; class Insecta; order Diptera; family Muscidae; genus Eudasyphora; species Eudasyphora cyanicolor. The sequence goes on from OZ005736.1 coordinate 281,181,181, forward strand.
TTGAGAGAGTTGACCACTGGCCAAAAAACGACTATGTTAATAGTCCATAGGCTATACCACACTGGAGTTTCTAGCTTTCTACCTGTTATATGAGACGCAACGGTCAAGCGGCCAATAGTCGCTTGAATTGGTATTAGCACTGCCATTTTGGGCTCTTTAAAGTACAGAAAGAGTGGAAATTGCATTGGTCACTGCTACACTGGCCACTGTCTGAGATTTGACCGAATTGACAACGTTATATATGTATATCTTACCACATTAGGTGGTGAGAGATATATTTTGAACAGGAGTTAGAATTTTTACAATCTGTAAAATAGTGAACATTGTTTTGGCCACTTCTTCACTGACCACAGTCAGAGAATTCAAAATTATTATATTTACAAAGTTTTAACTTTGTGTCCTATAAGAGGCTTCAGAAAGGACAAAAACAATTGATAGCGCTATAACTGACCACTGGCCGAAAAATGTCTACGTGAGTAGCTCAGAAATTTTTTATTTATAGAAAATTTCTCAGAAATTTTTTATTTATAGAAAATTACTCAGATATTTTTTATTTATAGAAAATTTCTCAGAAATTTTTTATTTATAGAAAATTTCTCAGAAATTTTTTATTTATAGAAAATTTCTCAGAAATTTTTTATTTATAGAAAATTTCTCAGAAATTTTTTATTTATAGAAAATTTCTCAGAAATATTTTATTTATAGAAAATTTCTCAGAAATATTTTATTTATAGAAAATTTCTCAGAAATTTTTTTATTTATAGAAAATTTCTCAGAATTTTTTTATTTATAGAAAATTTCTCAGAAATTTTTTATTTATAGAAAATTTCTCAGAAATTTTTTATTTATAGAAAATTTCTCAGAATTTTTTTATTTATAGAAAATTTCTCAGAAATTTTTTATTTATAGAAAATTTCTCAGAAATTTTTTATTTATAAAAAATTTTCTCAGAAATTTTTTATTTATAGAAAATTTCTCAGAAATTTTTTATTTATAGAAAATTTCTCAGAAATTTTTTATTTATAGAAAATTTCTCAGAAATTTTTTATTTATAGAAAATTTCTCAGAAATTTTTTATTTATAGAAAATTTCTCAGAAATTTTTTATTATAGAAAATTTCTCAGAAATTTTTTATTTATAGAAAATTTCTCAGAAATTTTTTATTTATAGAAAATTTCTCAGAAATATTTTATTTATAGAAAATTTCTCAGAAATTTTTTTATTTATAGAAAATTTCTCAGAAATTTTTTTATTTATAGAAAATTTCTCAGAAATTTTTTATTTATAGAAAATTTCTCAGAAATTTTTTATTTATAGAAAATTTCTCAGAATTTTTTTATTTATAGAAAATTTCTCAGAATTTTTTTATTTATAGAAAATTTCTCAGAATTTTTTTATTTATAGAAAATTTCTCAGAAATTTTTTATTTATAAAAAATTTTCTCAGAAATTTTTTATTTATAAAAAATTTTCTCAGAAATTTTTTATTTATAAAAAATTTTCTCAGAAATTTTTTATTTATAAAAAATTTTCTCAGAAATTTTTTATTTATAGAAAATTTCTCAGAAATTTTTTATTTATAGAAAATTTCTCAGAAATTTTTTATTTATAGAAAATTTCTCAGAAATTTTTTATTTATAGAAAATTTCTCAGAAATTTTTTATTTATAGAAAATTTCTCAGAAATTTTTTATTTATAGAAAATTTCTCAGAAATTTTTGATTTATATAAAATTTTTGATTTAGAGAAAATTTCTCTGAAATTTTTGATTTATATTTGATTTGATTTTTCTTAAATTTTGAATTTATAGAAAATTTCTCTGTGAAATTTTTTATTTATAGAAAATTTTCCCGAAATTTTTTTCATCATGACAATTCGCTCTTTACGGAATCCAAAATTCGATTCTAGAACAAAATTTATTGAAAATAACCAAATGAATGCCAAACCACAGTGCTTTGTTTGCCAACGCTTTCATTTAGGTCACACCCTGCTTAGCCGTAGTACTTACCAAATGGCAACGCCATATCAGCTGTCAATTAAAATACCGCCAATAACAATAGCAAACAATACATAGACATTTAGTTAAGATGTAGTGTACAAATTAAAGTTTAGTGTGATAATTAATATATTTTAAACAATTTAAAATTAATAAAAAGGAGGTTTGTAATAAAATAGTTTATGACTGTTTGCAAATGTGTTTAATGCACAAAAAAAGAAACATATGATTTACGGGTTGTAGCTATGACATGTTAGCATCCACATTTCATCATTTATCAACTGTTTAGAGAGAGTCCTTTGTCAAGGAGAGCGGTGTGCAAGAGAGTAACTCTCCACTTGGCGTACTAGTGAATTTAGCGGTAATTTATGTATAGAGTAAAGTGTATACAGCATCCTCTCTCTCTCAATCCTAGCCATATGGCTGCTACACACTGCTGCTTCGGCGGCCTGTATTTGTAGATTTTGTGTTGTGTTGTTGTTCTATGGTGTGTGTTCTGTTATAGCTTTAACGGGATATACCACATACATACCTACATATCCTGAGCGAGCAAAAATTTCATCTCATCTCCTGCGAACACAACACATATGAAGCGAAGTGAAAAATCTTCTTTCAGTTACGCGCAGACTTTTGGATTAAACGTGTTCCGTTGTTGTCGTCGTGAAAAGAAGCTCGGCAAAAAAAGAAAAAAAATAAAAAAGATTTTTTTACACCCAAGATTTCTGAAAAATTTTAAAGAAATTTTCCTTGTGAATTAAAGAAAAAAAGTAATAAGAAAATTAATTTATAATTTTTAACAAAAATTCTATGTATCTAAGGAAAAGTTATTCAATTAATTATATACCAAAACAAGTGCGAAAAAAACGAAAGTGTTACCAAAAAATTCTGAAGAGCCCTGAAAAAGCAGAAGTTCTTTTTACACTGCTGCTGCAAAAGTGTGGGTGTCTTCAAAGCAACCGAAGTAGAAGAAATAGAAAAGGAGGAAGACTAAAACAAAGAAAATACAAATCACGTTTAGAAGACTTGCTTGTGTTTTTTCCGTTCGGTTCATTATGGTTCAGCAATAAAACAGCGAGAATAAAATATAACGAAACCTCCCAAACTTCCAAAAGTGTGTATTTCGCACTGTTTTTTTTCTGTGGGGATTCTAGCAAAATCCCTATACAGCCAGCTTTAATTTCTAAATGGCATCTCCTTCAAGTTATTTGGCCTGCATGCATGCTGGGTTTTGTTTAAACAACAGCATCAGCAAAACGATTACTTAATCATAGACAACGACGCACGGCAAACAATTTTTAAACAATCTACCAACTAGAACAAGTGTTGTTGTAGAGGGAGAGTTGTAGTGAAAGAGGGGGGACAACAACCCAACAATTTTTTGGGGGGGGTATTGCCTTGACACACTATTTTCTTGGGCCAGAGTTCTTAGGGTTTTGTTAGGAGTAGGAGGGGCGCTTTTGTCTACGGTACTTTCGTTATGACATCTGCAGGTCCTCCTTCCCAGTGTGTAGGTAGACACACACTCACGCCATGAGTATTTGGATGGGTGCGTGTGTGGATGTCTAGACTCTAGAAATTGGCCTTAAATTGTTTATTAATAATTAAAATTAATTGCATACAAGAAATTAATTTACAACTTAATTTTGTTGCATGGCTTTTAAACACTTCCTGGGGATTTCCAGGCTTCATCTTCGGGCAACTACTATGAGTACCAAGGTAAACTCAAAGTGCTAGTATATCAGCAACTCAGTAGCAACCGGAGGAAAAATCAAGGAAAATTCTTTAAAAATTGTATAGGATTAATGACTACTTCAGTTAGTCCACTCTCCTATGAACTTCCGAATTGCCGCAACAAAAGTTGCCTAGTGTGAATCGGGACTTAGGATAATTGTATAAAATTCTGCAAAAAATTAACATTAAAACGGGTCTAAAGAAAGTTAGGAAACATGTGTAAAATTCTATATAAAATTGTAAGCTTAAAATCGGAAATTTCACAACTGTCAGATAATACAAGAACAACTTGTGTAAAATGCTGCTTTGACAAAAATTTTCACTAAACATCGTTATTATTTCGCAATATTTTGAACATAAAGAAAATTTTATAAAATTATAAAAGGAAATTGAACAATATTTTTTTTTGGGGTATTTCCATACTTTCCCCGGAGAAATAATAGGAGAAAACTCATAAAAAAAATTTCATAACTGTCAGATAATATAAGAAAAACTTGTGTAAAATGCTGCTTTGACAAAAATGTTCACTAAACATCATTATTATTTCGCAATATTTGGAACATAAAGGAACTTTATCAAAGAAATTTTATAAAAGGAAATTTAACAATGTTTTTTTGGGGTATTTCCATAATTTCCCTGGAGAAATAATAGAGGAAAATGCATAAAAAAAATTGCCTAGGATTAATGACAGTTAGTTGGGAAACTTGTGTAAAATTCTATAAACAAAAACTTTGTACACGCCAAAGTTTAAATTGTTTTGACAAAAATATTGAGCAAAACTTTGTAATGCTATAAAAGTGAATATTACAAAGTTTATTTTCTTCATAATTTTCTTGATAACTCAACAAAACCCTATACATGGAGGAAAACAAATAAGAAAATTCATTAAAATCTGCCTATAATTAATGACAAGTTCAGTTAGGAAACTTGTGTAAAATTATAAATATAACATACACTTTGTAAACTTAAAATCGGACAGGTTCTATCTGTCAGATAGTACAAAAACCACTTGTGTAAAATGTTGCTTCGACAGAAATACTGACCAAACCTTTTTCAACAAATCTAGAAAAACTAGAAAAACAAATTTTCTAAAATTGTTTTTTAGAGGGTATTTCACAATTTCCTTGATAACTAAGTAATAATTTCCAGGTGAAGAAAATCCTGGCGAAACAAAAAAAAAAAAATCTGGTAGAAAAAAAAGGAAAATGTCATATCTGTTAAAACAGCTTGTGTTAAATGCTGCTTTGACAAGCATTTTGATATCTGCGGCATCGTTATCTGACTAACGGTGATTTCGATTCTGAAAAAATGTTACCCCCTCGACGTGAAATACTAAAACAAATTTGCTCTTTTTATGTCGAATTGAGTCCCTCAAAGTAAACATAGCTCATTTTTCAAAATTCCAAAATGTTGTATAAAAGTCCAGTTTTCGGAAAAACGGCAACGAAAATGTTGCACTTTTTTGCCGAAACGAAATAGGCATAAATTTAGGGATATAGGCCCTTAAAATAAAAAGAAGAGGGGCATGTTCAATCAATATATCGATTAGTTATCGAGTTATCGGACGTTAAGGTTCCACATAATTTTTTATCAAATTTTCACAATCGATAAGTATGAAAGTTATCAATTACTTTGTTACAGTTTTTGATAACCAAAAAAGTTATCGATAACTAAGCGAGATATCGATATCACATACATCATTTTTTCTTATTTTGAATAAATAAAACTAAGCATAATTTTTCCTATTCTAAGCCCACTGTATCGTAAAAAATAGATATTACAAATTTTAACCTACGATAACTCGATAACTAAGCGAAATATCGAGTCCATTAATTGTTCTTCTTATTTTGCATAAATAAAAATACGCATTATTTTTGACGAATTTCCACAATCGACAACCTTATGTTATCGACTGCTAATACAGTTATCGATACCTAAAAAGGGTATTGAAATAATCTATAAATTTTCTTCTAATTTCCGATCTTTGACCCATTAGAATAAAATAAAAATAGATTTTTCAAACTACAACCTACGATAACTCGGTAACTAAGCGAGATATCGATAACATACTCACGGGTTTTCCTTCATATTTTGAGGAGCTCTATGCAAATATGGGGTCAGCTGGCGGACTAATGACAGTTCGGTTGAGAAACTTATGTAAAACTATGTAAAGATAAACTTTATAACCTTAAAATCGGAAAATTTCATATATCTACAAAAGCTTGTGTAAAATCCTGTTTTTATAAAAATTTTGAGTCACTGTGATCTGACTACATTGTTGAATAGATGAACTTATAATAATAACTAAAATTGGGCGATATTTTATAGATATTTCATTTAGTTATCGAGTTATCGGACGTTCGCAGTTTCCTTTGTATACATATAATTATTGATATTGCTTTTGAATAAAAATACGCATAATTTGTATCGAATATCCGCAGTCGATAACCATGGATGCTATCGATTAGTAAGACAGTTATCGGTAACTAAAAAGTTATCGAATTTTTTGTCTATGTGTTTCTTCTAAGTTACGGTTTTGAGCCCATTGGAAAGAAAAAAAAAGATTTTTCAAACTATAACCTACGATAACTCGGTAACCAAGCGAGACATCGATCACCGGTTTTCCTTCATATTTTGAGGAGCTCTATGCAAATATGGGGTCAGCTGGCGGATTAATGACAGTTCGGTTGAGAAACTTTTGTGAGACTATATAAAGATAAACTTTATAACTTTAAAATCGGAAAATGTCATACCTGTCAAACAACTTGGGTAAAATGGTACTTTGACAAAAAGTTTGAGTCACTGTGATCGGGAAAATTTTTTTGGATAGAGGAACTTATAATTGTAAGAAAAATTGGGGAATATGTTATCAATATCTCGCTCAGTTATCGAGATATCGGACGTTAAGGTTCAATTGTATACGTGTAATTTTTAATTTGGCTTTTGAATAAAAATATGGTTAATTTTTATCGAATTTCCTCAATCGATAACTGTGGATGTTATCGATTACTAAGACAGTTACCGATAACTAAAATAAGTTATCGATTTTTTGTCCCGATTTTTTCTTCTAATTTCCCATTTTGGGGCGAATTTCCTATTATGAACTTTATCCTACAAAAATTCGATAACTAAACGAGGTTTCTCAAATTTCCACCGATGGGGCTGAAGTTAGGCAGTTTGAGTCTTCATCTACCTATTCGATAAAATTTAACACAATGCCGCATTAAAAGCTACACAATTCCATAAAATGTCCATAGATTGTTTTATTGAATTTGTAACGGGTGATCCAAGTAGAGATACTTTTTTCAATAGCCTTTTTTGACAGATCACGTGTGAGTCGTGTCATGCTGTCATGTAATTTTTGTTAAGTATTGTTTGGCATTTCATCATGGAAACCTTACGCCTGAACAACGTTTACAAATCGTTCAACTTTATTACGAAAATTCACGTTCTGTGAGGAATGTGTTTCGTGCACTTCGCTCAAAATGTGGTCAACATAATCGGCCTAATGAATGCTCTTTATTGGATAATATTCGACCGAATAGACCACGTCCAGCACGCAGTGAAGAAAATTTAGCGGCCGTAGCTGAGAGTGTACACGAAGACCGTGGAGAGTCAATTCGGCGACGTTCGCAGCAACTGACGTATGGAACGACTTGGCGCATTTGACGTCGAGATCTTAAATTGAAAGCATACAAAATACAGCTTGTGCAAGAACTGAAGCCGCCCGACCTTCCCATGCGACATCGCTTCGCTCTATGGGCTCTTGAAAAGTTCCAAGAAGATCCGACGTTTTCGAGCCAAATTTTGTTCAGCGATGAGGCCCATTTCTGGCTCAATGGGTAAGTAAACAAGCAAAATTGCCGCATTTGGGACGAAGGGCAATCTGAAGATATTCAAGAGCTGCCACTTCATCCAGAAAAAACAACGGTTTGGTGTGGTTTGTAGGCCGGTGGAATCATCGGTCCATATTTCTTCAAAAATGATGCCGGTGAGAACGTAACTGTCAATGGCGACCATTATCGTGCCATGATAACCGACTATTTGATGCCTGAAATTAAAGCTCGTGATCTCGGCGACATTTGGTTTCAACAAGACGGCGCCTCTTCCCACACATCGCATCAATCAATGGATTTATTGAGAGAACACTTCGGTGAGCAGATAATTTCACGTTTTGGGCCGGCCGATTGGTCACCAAGATCGTGTGATATGTGGGGATATGTAAAGTCTAAAGTTTATGCGAACAAACCCGCTTCGATTCAGGCCTTGGAGCAAAACATCACGCGTGTCATCCGCCAGTTACCAGTTGAAATGCTCGAGTTTTTTTTTTTCAAGTTTTCTAAAACTAGATTACATCGCAGACGAGTTTCAAGCAAACAGTGAATATTTTCTTCTATCTAGAACTAATTCAGAAAATATTTAATAATTTGCAAATATTACTGAATAGGTTGTAATTTGTCTTGTAGTCATATTCGCCTATAGAGCGAATGAGTTATATTAATATAAAATGAGGTACACTAGATGAGTAATATTCTACCTTTTAGTCATTCGCCCATAGAGCGAATAAGTTATATTATTACAATACGAAGTATACTAGAACGTATAAATTATATTCCGCAGGAGAAAATGATTGAAATAACTCATGCGTATTTCTGATTTATTGAAAAAAAACGGCAACATTTTCGGAAACCCACGGTTAATTATGAATTTTAAAGCTAAAGAATACCAAAATCAATAATATTTTTAAAAAGTTTAAAAATTCAACGATTATTTCATCGACAAACTTGAAAATTAACAATTATTGAATATTTTAAAATTTTAAAAAAATTTACGACTATTTCACGAATATTTGAAATATTTCGCTTATTTTTCATATTTTGTTAATTTTCATCTCTCATAAAACATTTTACACAAGTTTTCCGGGTTTTCTAATTTGTCCCCGCGACACTTTTCTCTACGTGTAGTAGTAGACCAGCAACCAAAACCAAATCCAACAAGAACCTTCATGCAAAGGCATGTTACCACAATTAATTACCACCGTAATGAGAGTTTTTCTCCCCCGTAACGCTGTTGTGTTGTAGTTGTTGTTAGTGTTTTTAAATGACTGTTTGATGCTGAGGCTTAATTGTTGACGAAAATAGTTTTCGCAATTTCTTGAGAAAAGGAATGTGGAATGTGGTGGTGGTGTTGGTGCTTGTATTGCATACGTAACGGCGATAACAACAACATCAGCTGTAGTGGCAGCAGAGCCGCCTCCATCAGCTGTATAATCAGCCAACCTCAGCCTCTCTGCCTCAGCCGACGTTGTCATCGTGACGGAGCCGGAGCTGAAAGACGTAAAGGAATTAAAGCAAAGTAATGAGATGGGTGGTGGGGGGAGAACCATATCTAGACTATTGGCTTAGTGGGGGAGGGAGGTATAGAGTTAAGACAAGGCAGATTTAATATGAGTGTGTCTGCATCTCAGTGTGTGTGTTTTGAGTACAGTGGTGTCTACTCGTATTTATCTTACGACGACGGTTAACGGTATTGTTGTTGGCGGTGTCTGTGATGGGGTCGTGTGTTTTTCTGTTCTTGTTTTGTTTATTATTTGTTGTTTTATCTCTAGAAAGTGGTGAAGTGAATGGTGAGAGGAGGTGATGGGGAGCCAGAGATACCGAGTCAGCGAGAAGAGAGCGAGCAAGCGAGTTGAGGTGTTTACCCCTAGGATTCTGATATGCATGTGTTTTTTTTGTTGTTATTTTCTGTTTTCTGTTCTACAGCAAAAGCAGGAAATTGCCAGTTTAACTTTTGTTCTTGCTTTATGTGCTGTATTTTCTAAGCTATTGTTTTTTGTTACCACTGCCATTGTGTTGTACTTGTTGTCGGTCGGTCGGTTCTCATGGGGTTGTATACACACTACACGAATGCACTGTGGCACGCTTTTAATACTATTATGCCTTAGCCTAACATGTCAAATTGAATAATGATTTTATTGAAGGTTGTTATCTCAGCTGACCAAAAAAACCTGACTTCATAAAAAAGCGTTCCTATGCGGAGCGTGATAGGGAAGAGTGATTTTATAAAAAAAAGCTTTCCTATGCAAAGCTTCATAGGGAAATCTGACTTATTCAACAAAAGAATAACTTCCCCGTTTCCAGGATCATTCCTTTTAAATAAAATCGTTCTTAACTTCTTTAATAATCCACTTCCTTCCTCCTAAAGTTGTAGGGTACTATGTAAAATATTCCCCACATTTCTTAGTCGTTTATTTTTTCACGTGGTCGTGCTAAATATTGGGGCGGTGCTTATACATACATACATACATAGCCTTGGCTCTGCCTTGAGACTCATCTAATTTCTATAGATATTTTTTTTGTTGGATTTTATAGTTGAGTTTTATCTCCTCTCCTATAAAAAACAGAAGATAGCATTAACATACTTAGCTTAACGCATTATGCACAGAACATAAGAGCCTCATTGGATAACTTTGTTAATGTAAGAAATAAGTTAATAACAATGGATTTCTAACCAACCAGATAAGGAAGAGAAAATATTAGGATTTTTGTATTTCTTAGAAATTTCGTAGAATTTTTGTATTTATAGAAAATTTCGTAGAAATTTTGTATTTGTAGAAAATTTTTGTAGAATTTTTGTATTTATAGCAAATGTTGTAGAAATTTTGCATTTATAGAAAATATTGTAGAAATTTTGTATTTATAGAAAATTTCGCTGAAATTTTGTATTTGTAGAAAATTTCGCTGAAATTGTGTATTTGTAGAAAATTTCGCTGAAATTTTGTATTTATAGAAAATTTCGTAGAAAGTTTGTGTTTATAGAAAATTTCGTAGAAATTTTGTATTTATAGAAAATTTTGTAGAAATTTTGTATTTATAGAAAATTTCGTAGAAATTTTGTATTTATAGAAAATTTCGTAGAAATTTTGTATTTTTAGAAAATTTCGTAGAAATTTTGTATTTTTAGAAAATTTCGTAGAAATTTTGTATTTATAGAAAATTTCGCAGACATTTTTTATTTATAGAAAATTTTGCAGACATTTTTTATTTATAGAAAAGTTTGCAGAAATTTTGTATTTATGGAAAATTTCGCAGAAATTTTGTATTTATGGAAAATTTCGCAGAAATTTTGTATTCAAAGAAAATTTCGTAGAAATTTTGTATTTAACGAAAATTTTGTATTTAAAGAAAATTTAGCTGAAATCTATAGAAAATTTCGCTGAAATTTTGTATTTATAGAAAATTTGGTAGAGTTTTACATTTATAGAAAATTTTGTAGAAATTTTGTATTTATAGAAAATTTCGTAGAAATTTTGTATTTATAGAAAATTTTGTATTTATAGAAAATTTCGTAGAAATTTTGTAGTTATAGAACATTTCGCTGAAATTTTGTATTTATAGAAATTTTGTATTTATAGAAAATTTCGCTGAAATTTTGTATTTATAGAAAATTTCGCTGAAATTTTGTATTTATAGAATATTATGCTGTAATTTTGTATTTATAGAAAATTTCGCTGAAATTTTGTATTTATAGAAAATTTCGCTGAAATTTTGTATTTATAGAATATTTCGCTGAAATTTTGTATTTATAGAAAATTTCGCTGAAATTTTGTATTTATAGAAAATTTCGCTGAAATTTTGTATTTATAGAACATTTCGCTGAAATTTTGTAAAAAATGTTTATACAAATTATATAAATATTAAACTAAATTAATATAAAATTAAATGAACTTTTGTAGAAAAGTGAAATTTAGATAAAAATACAATATTGAGAAAATTTTCTAGAAAAGTTAAATTTTGATAAATGCAATTTCGACGACATTTTCAACAGAAATGGTGTTTAAATTATCTATAAAATTTTCTAGAAAAATGCAATTTTGACAACATTTTTTAGTAAAATGCAATTTCGTTTAAATTTTCAAGAAATTTTGACGAAACTTTATAGAAAAATTAATTTCGACAAAATTTTGTAAACAATTAATTACCGAAGAAAAGTTGTACAAAAATTAAATTTTGATGAATTTTCTAAAAACAAACTATTTTGACCAATTTTCTCAGTATATCATTCTGAGTATAATTCTATAAAATTGCATATTCGATAATTCCTCAAAGCTGCAATTTGATTGTCTATTAAATTTGCAATTCCGATGAATTTTTTTATAAAATTGCAATTTATATAAAACTTTGTATAAAATTGCAGATTTGAAGAAATTTTCATAAAATTGTAATTTTAATGAAATTTCCAAAAAAAAAAAAAATATTTCTACAAAATTTTCCAGAAAATAAAATTTTTAGAAGAAAACTGCAATTCCAACAAAATGTTCTATAAAATTGCAAATCCTATGAAACTTTTTAGTAAAAATATTTTTTTTTCAGAAAAATACTATTTTAATAATAATTTTATTTTGATTAAATTTTCTAGAAAAATTCAATTTTGTAAATTTTCTAACAAAATTATTCCAACAAAATGTTCTATAAAATTGCAAATCCTATGAAACTTTTTAGAAAAATTATTTTTTTTTCAGAAAAATACTATTTCAATAATAATTTTATTTTTAATAAAAAAAATTAAAAAAATATTTCGACAAAATTTTCTAAAGAACTGGAATTTCGACGATATTTTCTATAAAAATGCAATGGCAACGAAATGTTCTATAAAATTGTAATTAAAATATCGATGACATTTTCTATAAAACTACAATTTTGAAATTTCGTATAAAATATAATATCGTAACTTTGGTAATATTTTCTATAAAATTGCAATTTTTTGCGATTTCTATCAAATTCGAAAATGGACAAAATTTTGTAGAAAAAATAATGTCGAATTGATATTTAAAAAAAATCAGTTTCCGTGAAAGTGTCAAATAAAATTTAATTTGGTAAAAATGTTTATTACAAATATAATTTCGTTGAAATATTCTGGAAACCCTAAAATTTCGTTGAAATTTCCTAAAGAATGCAATTTGAATAAATATTTTTAAAATAATAATTTCAAGGAAATGTTCTTAAAATAGTATTTTAAATAAAGTTTTCTAGAAAAAAAAGATTTTCTAAAAAAATGAATTTAGGCGAAATTGCAATTAAGACAAAATGTTTTATAAAGATGTAAATCCTATGAATCATTCCAGACATAGTTTATAGAAAATGTATTTTGGGCAAGAATTTCTAGAAAATTCAATTTTGATTATATTTTCTAGAAAAATTTAATTTTGATGAAATTTTCTAAAACAAAAATCATTTCGACAAAATTTTCTATAGAATTGGAATTTTGGCGATATTTTCTATAAAAATGCAATGGCAACGAAATGTTCTATAAAACTAAAATTTCGACAACATTTTTTTATCAAAATGCAATTACGAAACGTGATGTAAAATGCATATTTTTCTGTTAAAAATTATAATTTCGACGAAATTTTCTATAGAACTGAAATTTTGTATAAAATATAATACCGAAACTTTGGTAATGTTTTCTATAAAACTGCAATTTTGTAGAAATATAATGTCGAATTGATATTTAAAAAATAACAATTCTCGTAATAATGTCCAAAAAATGAAATTTCGTAGAAATGTTTATTACAAAATGTTCTTCGAAGTATTTAGAAAATGCAATTTCAATAATTTTTTTTAAATAATTTTTTTTTTTGGAATTTTTTTAAAATAGTATTTTGAATAAAGTTTACTAGAAAAAATAATATTTTCTAAAAAAATGAAATTCTGGCGAAATTGCAATTACGACAAAATGTTCTATAAAATTGCAAATTTTATGAAATTTTCTAGAAATAGTTTATAGAAAATGTATTTTGGCGAAAATTTCTAGAAAAATTAAATTTTGATGTAATTTTCTAATAAAATCATTTTGACAAAATTTTCTATAGAAATTTTGAATTTTGACGGCATTTTCTATAAAAATAAAAATCAATAGAACTGATATTTTGTATAAAATATAATATCGAAACTTTGGTAATGTTTTCTAAAAAATTGCAATCTTGTTGCGAATTCTATAAAATTCGAAAATGGGCAAAATGTTGTCGAAAAATAATGTCGAATGTTGATGATATTTTCAAAAAAATCAATTTCCGTGAGTGTCAAAAAATGCAATTTCGTAGAAATGTTTATTACAAATATAATTTCGTTGAAATATTTTAGAAAACCTAAAATTTCGTTAAAATTTTTTAAAAAATTCAATTTCTATAAATTTTTTCATACGTTAAATGGTCCACATAATATGTACAAAATCTAATTGGAAATAAATTTGTAGTAACTTACTTGCAAAATGAAGTTGATTCCATACTCCTCTAATTTCCGTTTTCGTTTTTTTTTCAATTTCCCAAAAATGTATACTAGTCCACAGCTGTGCAGGATTGCTAAACCTAAAGGATTGCTAAACTAACACTTCCTTGTAGTAGATGCAATCAACATATACACCGTCATCCTTTATTACATTTGCATCGCTGTCCTTTCCGTTGCCAATATTAACTTGTTTCAAGTTGTTTTTTTGCGCTGTGATTTCTTCTTTTTCAGAACACGAATGTCCACAGCTCTTAAATGAAATTCAAACACGTTTTCAGTTGTGTGTTTTTACGATCTCCTTAAGCGCTGTTAAAACAGTCGTTTACTTTGTTGGCTCTCCAAAGATATGGCCGGTAGAAAAAAATGCGATATCTGATACATATATGCAAAAGATATGTCAGGTGGTTTGTTTGGGATACCTGGAACAAAGGATGTTTTTTAGGGAAACAATTTTAACATTGGGTTTAAGAGAGAGAGAGGTAGAGAATCGTTGGAAATCTATAAAAAATATTAGATGCTTTCAATCCTCGGTTTTCAAAAGGCTTCATGTTTTTTTTCTATATTTTCCTTTTCTATTTCATTTTCATTAGATTTCATAGATTCCCTGATGAAATTAAGTCATAGTGTATTTTAATGTGTAAACTTCTTTCTTAGTCTCTGATTAGTTAACATTTTCTTGCCAAATTTATCTCAAATTTGGTTAGAATTTAATTTTAAAATTTGGTCCATGGTTGCGTATGACTGTTATTAATTATTGAGTTGTTTTACGAAAACGCCTACATCCTTTAAACCTATGAATCGATTCTAAAAAAATAAACAATCTCTGAAATAGAAGAAAAAGTACGAAAACCCCCATAGCTTTGAAGCATAACAATACTCTGTAATTCCTTCAAATCGTCTCCTTCTCTATGATGTTACCAAATATCAGTTCTCTTAAATAACTTGTGACATAGAAAGCTCTTCCAATTCTCGGTTACCTAGGACTACATATGTAATCAAAACAAGCAAATGAAGGACAAATTCACATCATAAGTCTTTTTTTGCTTTCTAATTTTCCACTTACCACACGTCCATTATCAATATTCTTCTTGAGTGTTCCGGACCGGCCGCACGTTTCTCAACATGTGTGTTCAATTTTTGTTTGGTTTATGGGATGAATGGATAGATGGTGAATGGATGGATGGTTCGTTGGAAGCATGTTGTTCTACGCCATATATTTGCCATTAGTATTGGTGAAACCAGGAGGATATTGTTGTTGCTGCTTCTGTTAACTTTCCATTATCCTTGAAATGTTGTGCAGCCTGAGTGTTCCATTTATTCAGTGACCATTGTGACAGCTTCCACAACTTGGTCATGATGATGACATATCCCTTATTTTTTGACTACATTTCCGGTGTGGCAGTTTTTTCCTCGTTTCTTCTTCCCCTCTTCCATACCCACTTGGTATGGTTGAGAGGGAAGATAGAAGGAGGACTTGAACAAATGGCAACAACAAATGACACAATATAATATATCATCTCTAAAACAGTCATATGCTATTTCAAATAAGCACTCCTACCTCTGCACATGTTAGGAAAACTGTCGAAGCGTGATATATGTATATGTCCATATGCGAATGATTGGAAACACTACTACATACTACACTTACACCATTTACATCAAGGAATATACATATTTAGAGATAAGACTGTTAAATTTTCTTTCCGAAGAAAAGGGGAAACTGCAGATTTATTAAATATTATTTGATTTTTATCATTTCCTTTCTAAATTAGCCACACATCAGCTTAGAATTAAAATTTTAAAGTTGGTACCCCTGTGCGTATGATTGTTATTAATAGCTGAGATGCTTCAGGAAAACCCACGTAACTTTTAAACTTGTGGGACAAATTAAAAACTGTAAACTCTCTCTGAACTAGGAGAAATAGGGTTAGAAAACGAAAAGATTTAAAGAAAATTAATAACCCTGAAAATTATAGAAAAAGCCTAAATATATTTTATTTTTAAAAAAAAGGTTAGACATATTTTATTTATATAAAATATCTTAGATATTTCTAATTTATAGAAGATTTTTGAAGCAATACTTTTTATACACATTTGTATAAATAGTTTCAATAACAAATATTAATAGAAAATTTCCGGTTTGTATTTATAGAAAATTTTGCAGAAATTTTGTATTTTTAATAAATGAATATTTCGTAGAAAATTTGTTTTTATAGAAAATTTATTTATTTAAATTTATAAAAAATTTCTTTGAAATTTTGTATTTATAGTAAAATTTCTTCGAAATTTTGGATTTATAAAAAATTTCTTCGAAATTTTGTATTTACAGAATATTTCTTCGAAATTTTGT
Organism: Eudasyphora cyanicolor; assembly: GCA_963930755.1. Classification (NCBI taxonomy): domain Eukaryota; kingdom Metazoa; phylum Arthropoda; class Insecta; order Diptera; family Muscidae; genus Eudasyphora; species Eudasyphora cyanicolor. The sequence goes on from OZ005736.1 coordinate 281,197,542, forward strand.
ATTTATAGAAAATGTCGCAGAGATTGTGTAATTATAGAAAATTTCTTCGATATTTTGTATTTATAGGAAATTTCTTCGAAATTTTGTATTTATAAAAGATTTCTTCGAAATTTTGTATTTATAGAAAATTACTTCGAAATTTTGTATTTATAGAAAATTTCTTCGAAATTTTGTATTTATAGAAAATTTCGTTGAAATTTTGTATTTATAGAAAATTTCGTCGAAATGTTGTATTTATAGAAAATTTTGTCGAAATTTTGTATTTATAGAAACTGTCGCAGAAATTTTGTATTTATAGAAACTGTTGCAGAAATTTTGTATTTATAGAAAATGTCGCAAAAATTTTGTAATTATAGAAATATTTTTTCGAAATTTTGTATTTATAGCAAAATTTCTTCGATATTTTGTATTTATAGAAATTTTTTTCGAAACTTTGGATTTATAGAAAGTTCCTTCGAATTTTTTTATTTATAGAAATTTTTTTCGAAATTTCGTATTTATAGAAAATGTCGTAGAAATTTTGTAATTATAGAAAATTTCTTCGAAATTTTGTATTTATAGAAAATTTCTTCGAAATTTTGTATTTATAGAAAATTTCTTCGAAATTTTTTTATTTATAGAAAATTCCTTCGAAATTTTTTATTTATAGAAAATTTCTTCGAAATTTTGTATTTATAGAAAATTTCTTCGAAATTTTTTATTTATAGAAAATTTCTTCGAAAATTTTTATTTATAGAAAATTTCTTCGAAACATATATTCATATATTCCGTCAAATCAAATTGTTAGCTTTCTTTAATTTGAATTGTTAGCTTTCTTTTTATTCTATAATTTTTTATAATTTTCTTTTAAATCTTTCCACAAATTTGCTTAAAATTCAAATTTTAAAATTAGTCCCCTATTGCGTATGATTGTTATTAATAGCTGGATTAATTTACGAAATCTGCCATATATTTTGAACTAGTGGGACAATATAAAAAATTTAAACCCTCTCAGATTAGGAGAAATAAGCCTAGAAGAAATATAGTTATAAAGAAAATATGTAACCTAACAATTTATAGAAAAAGCGGTAGAAATATTTTTTTTTATAAAAATTTTGTGGGCTTTTTTTATTTATAGAAATATTCTTATCATTATTTTTTTATAAATTTGATCTAAAAAATTGTCGTTAATTAGCTTATAATGACAGTTTTTAAATTTGTCCCCCTTGGCGTATTTAGCTGAGTTATTTTACGAAAATAACCATAGCTTTCGAACATATATGGTGACTTTAAGAAAATAAACCGTAAATAAAAGAATAAATAGAAGTGGAAACTCCATAGTTTTAAAAGAAATCAGTACCCCAGAAGATTATAGAAAATGTCTTAAAAATAGTTTATATAAAAAATGTTTAGACATTTTTTATTTACAGAAAATTTCTTAGACATTTTTAACTTATAGACAATTTTCTGATCAAATCTCTGTTTATAGACATTTTCCTACATAGTTTAATGAAACACATAATTGTAGAAAATTCTCTGATAAATTTTCAAATATAGAACTTTTTCTGGGATTTTATTTATAGAAATATTTCTGTAAAATTTTATTTTACTATTTATTTTTTTGTGAACAATTTCTGAGGTATTTTTTATTTTGTAGACAATTTTTTCAGATTACAGATTTCTTTTCGAATTTTGGATTTATAAAAAAATTCTTAGGATTTCATTGTTTAAAGAAAATTTATAGAATTTTCTTATTTATAAAAAGTTTCTTAGATTTTTTTATTTATAGAAGATTTCTAATGTATAGACAATAATTTCAATCTTTAATTTTCTTTTTACACTCGATGTTAATCATTTCCTCTCAAAATAGTTCACAAATTAGCTTAGAAATACATTTTTAAAATTTGTCACCGGTTGCGTATGATTGTTATTAATTACTGAGTTGCGTTGTGAAAACGGCCATATCTTTTAAACCTGTAGGACAATTTTTTAAAAATAAAAATTTTCTGCATTAGAGGAGATATGACTATAAAATTTGTAGATTGATAGAAAATCAATTCTTCTGAAAATACAGACAACTACCCAACAATTTTTTGTTTCAAGAAAATTGGTAAGAAATGTATAATTTATATACAATAGATGATAGTTTTATAATTTTTAGAGAGTCTTTTTTAATTTTAACATATGATTGATTTGCATTTTTTTAGTTCCACTTTCTAAAAACAAAATTATTATTTAAATATCCCAAAATGTGCCCTTTCATTTGACATCCATATTGTCAAACTAGAACTTTCAGAAAAATTACAAAAAATGTTTGAATAATTATATCCTTAAAAAATGTCATGACTTTTTAAACGCAAACTCGACCAGAAAATAAAAAACCGAGTATTCAGTTTTGTTTCATGCCAGCTTTAAGAATTATTTTTAGATTTTCATGACCAAATGTTGATGCCGATTTGGGAAAACTAAATATTTTCTAGACTGTCTGCATATTGTAAGAAAAACTTGACAATAATTTAAAATTAAATAATACTTTATCTCGAGGATTATATAGATATTTTATTTTTATATTAATTATAAAGTTTTCCGTTAATTCCCTTTAAAAATTTGGTTTAAAATTCAATTTTGTAAAAATGTTCCCTCTTAAAAGTAATATTAATTATTTAATATAAAAATTGTATCATTTGTCTCAAAAGTTGTAATGTTTCTTATTTTTATATTAAACATTTTTTCATACATAACAATTTCCGTTAATTCCCTTCCAAAGTTTCCCGTAAATTGGTTGAAAACTCAATTTTCATTAATTTTCCCTTAGGTCGTATAAGTGATATTAATTACTGAGTTGTTTTAGTAAAACGCCTATATCTTGCGAACTTGTGGGACGATTTTGAAAAATAAAGCAGCATCTAGTGGATAAGAAAATGGAGCATAAAACTGATTAAGAAGAATTTTGATTTTAAAATAAACTAAAGTGAAATAAAGCATAAAAATCAAAAGTTTTTTTTTTTAACAAAATATCAAAAATAGCCTGAACTCTATCCTAGAGTGAAATAAGTGGTCTTCAAACCCTTTTATTTATATATATTATCTCTTTCTTCAACATGTAATAGTAGTAATTATCTTTTTCAGGGGAAATAGTGTATTGTTATCTACCGATTTCTTCTACACAAAAAAAAACTCGAAACATGAAAGATACTAAAGTATCACATTTGTTGGCTGTCCATGTTCAATGAGTGCGCTTTGTTTGTATGAATAGTCATTCAGACAGGGTTTTCTTTGGCGTTACTATTTCCGTTTTCTAGTTTCGAAAGGCGAAGGCGATGCGATGTCAATGCTGATGATGAAGTTTTGTTGTGTTCACATAAATACATATGTATATTAAAGCAAGGACCTTTTTCTGGGTATCAGCTAAGGCATAATACTACAAGTGAATTCTGTCATATGTATATGAGTGTGCGTGTCTAAAAGAGAGGCTGTATAATACATTACCTACTGCCGTAAAACATGCTTGTGTTGGTGTGCTGTATATAATGGGGCTCTGTGTGAGAGGGTGTGTGTAAGTGTGTCCAAAACTCGTGCTGTGTGTTCAGCCTGAGCTTGTGTTTGTATTTTTTCTTTATTGCGAAAAGGGGCCAATAAATTTCTTTATATTTCATTTTATTTTATTTCTCAATATTCTGGACCTGGTAGGTCGTCGCTTGTTTTTGCTGCTGCTGTTTGGTTCTTTCCTTTTAAGAGCGCCCCCTCTATATGACCGCTCCAACTGACAAAAGGGGCCATTCATCATCGTAACAAATATCCACATATATGTAGAGAAAATGTGCAGAAATATATACATAATCCTCACATGGTCACGTTTAGACACACGCCTCAACTCATGTGTGAAATATTGTAAATATTTTACATAAAGTACAGAATTAGATGAAATGCAAATGAGACTAAGGTTGGTTAAATGTATTTATTCCCTTATTTGATTCTTAAATTCACTAAAAACTTGGAGTAATATGAAGTTTTATAATGTGATCCATGGTGGCGTATGACTGTTATTAATTATGGAGTTGTTCTTAAAAGATGTCTATATATTTGTTGTCTGAGGACCGAATTAAAAAAATTAAAAACTCGATGTTTACTGGGAGAATGATGAATAAAATGGAATTACAGGAATTGAAAATTATATTCTTTGGAATGGATTTTATAATGCTAGACTGTCTGTCTGTCAAGAGTTTTGCAATATTTCTCCTGTGAATAGGAAATACAGTCAAGATTTCTAGCTTTGTCTGATAATTTGAAAAAAATTTTTTGGGTAGTTTCATTGCACTACACTCATTTTGTTCAAAAATCTATTACAAATTCGCCTAGAATCGAATTTAATAAATTATTCCCAGGTGGCGTATTATTTTTATTAATTATTTAGTTGTGTTACAAAAATCGAAATACCTTCAGTCCCTGAGGGACGATTTTATAAAAAAATAAGTCCTCCCTTTATGGATAGAAAGGAGTATGAAATGACTTTAAACGATTTGCAATTTCAATTTCTCTAATTGGATTTAATAATCCCAAACTGTCCGCCTGTCTCACAATTTTTAACAATATTTTACGAATGAATTGGAGTTTGTCTGATTTGTAGTTTTGTTTGATGAATTGAACAAATTTTCCAATAATTTCATATGCTATAGTCATTTTATGCAAACTGTATTGCAGATTCGGCTTAAAACTAATTTAACTATCTTATTTAAAAAAATTCCCTGGTGGCATATGATTATTATTGGTAATGGAGTTGTACTATGAAAGTCGCTAAATCTTTAGCAGATGTGGGACGACTTTTAAAAGTTAGCAATGTTCTGTTGCCGATAAAAATGAGTATGGACAGAATTTGTAAGAATTGAAATCTAAATTTATTACTAATTCTCCTACCATCGAATTTTATTAA